>OY365813.1:9136655-9146566 GCA_959347315.1 Bimastos eiseni | reverse complement strand
CTCCGCAGGCGCCGATAATCTTGATTGCGTCCATCGCTGGGGATGCTTATCGAAATTGATGCAAGATTTGTTTGGATCTGAACAAGACAGAAAGACTATACTGTGTTCGGTAACTCTGTTTAAATCTACAAATTGACCTAACTTGATCAATTGCCATGTTATAAACATTATTTCCTCGAAATTTATCTATATTTCAATTTGTAAAACCGTTGTTGCGGCAAAAATTATTCGTTGTAATCAATGGTGTGTCAGAACGAATATTGGAACCATGTATGTGTCTGGTATGAAGTTGTAAATACGAACAGTGTTTGATTGATTGATTGGCACATATACCCTCACGTTTCAATCAGAATTCACGTTTCCTTGGTAAATTTCAATATTCATTAAAAAAATTATATGCGTTAATTATAACACTGGAATTAAGACGTATTTATAAATCATATTGTTTTATTCTACTCAGTGAATCTCTCAGTCCGAGCCTGAATATGATATAGTCGTCGTAGAGCAACATCCTCACCCAGACTCATTACTTGAGATTCCATCTGTCAGACCAAAACGAGACCCTTCTTAATAGCTATTCTGCCTCTCTGCTGACCTCCTGGAAACCGAACTCTAACCTCCCATGGACTATCCTTTAAACAACTTTTATCGGTTTGACGCAGCGATTGTGAATAAGCTGGTGCCCTGCGCTCAGCTTTCAAGTGGCGCTTTAGACATTCGGAGACCAAAACGATACCCTTCTTAATAGCTACTTACGATTACGATTACGATTCCTAGAGGCCTGCTAATTATCGTCAATTGACAGCGGCAATATTTGACAATATCGGTGAACGTGTCTTTTGTGTAAGTATTCCATAATGTTTTAATATGGTTCAATGGTAATTCAGTACCGTACCGGATAATTCGGCATTACAACTCTGAGCGGACAACTTGAAGCGAAGAATAAGTTGAGATCTTAAAATATTCTATTGCGATTACCGTTTATTATTTAACTGCAATTAAAGTTCATTATTTTATAAACGTCAATCTGAGACCACGCTACTAAGCATAATAAGTCACGAATGAAAAGTAGTTTAAACAGTTATCAAATCGTGATCTGACAAAGTATTTCTATGTTATTTATTTAATGAAAACAGTAAATAATAACTGTTAATATTATGGTTGCATCCACGCAAGCAAGCAATACATGCGCGGCTTACGTAATCTAGGTGGAGACTCCACCACCGATGACCATATATCCCTGTATTTCTTCTTCTTCATGGGAGCATCTACGCCTGCTAATAGACCTTCGACGCTCAGACAATAATTGATATTCTCTTCGTAGACGTGTCGTTTTACTTCACTACTCCTAGTAGCGCAGCATAATACTAGGCAAATGTTTGTTTACGTGATAATTGTCTTCGTCGGCCCAGCTTTTGATCGCTGTAGGATCAGTCGGCGCCTTTTAAGTTCAAATTGGTTTCGTACATTTGTCAATAACCTAATAGCAAGCTAAAAAATTATAATGGACGCCGAATTGTATGTGCCGAATTGTCAGTGCCGATTTCTGTTGTCTTGGCCGATTTGTCCGTGCCTGATTGTTTGTGCCAAATTGTCTGTGCCGAATTGTCTGTGCCGAATTGTCTGCCAAATGTTCTGTGTCGAATTTTCTGTGCCAAATTGTGCCGAATTGTCTGTGCCGAATTGTCTGTGCCGAATTGCCAGTGCCGAATTGTCTGTGCCGAATGCCTACCGAATTTTCTGTGCCAAATTGTCTGTGCCGAATTGTCTGTGCCGAATTGTCTGTGCCGAATTGTATGCGCCGAATTGTCCGTGCCGAATTGTTCTTCTACGAATGACCTGGTTACCTATATAAATGTATAAATATATGCACGATGACTTTACTTAAGTAATTTATTAGTTGGCCGGACAGACGTGCGCTGGACACCTGCGGCGTCAAAATAAAGTTGCTGGTATAATCGATTTGGGCTGTGTACAATATAATTACAGTTGCTTGCACTGTCAACTTGTTGAATATTGAGTAAGATGTAAATGAGACAGAGATACAGATGAATTGATGGAAAGAGAAAAAGAGACAGACAGACAGAGACAGAGATACAGATGGATTGATGGAAAGAGAAAAAGAGACAGACAGACAGAGACAGAGATACAGATGGATTGATGGAAAGAGAAAAAGAGACAGACAGACAGAGACAGAGATACAGATGGATTGATGGAAAGAGAGTGAACAAATAAGCACAAAATAACCCCTCCTCCATTTGGAAATAGAAAGGCAGAGAGAAATTGTGATATAAAGAGAGAGAGAGAAAGAAAGAGGGAAAGAGAGACATACAGAGAGAGAGAGAGAGAGAGAGAGAGAGAGAGAGAAAGAGAGAGAGAGAGAGAGAGAGAGCGAGGGACGGAGGAAGGGCAGAGGCAGGGAGGGAGTGAGGGACAAGTAAGAGAGATGATATGAGATTCAGTTGACGTGAGTGTATGACATGATGCTCCCATTACTCCCCCTCCTCCGCAGTCCCTTTCTTCTGGGCAGGCAAAGCCGCATCTTAGACCTGATCGTCCGCTTAAGCTGCGGGTCACGGCATCCGCCACCGCATTCCTGCCTGCTTCCTTCCAACACAGTCTGCTGACCAGATGAATCCTCATCGGTTATCAGCCTTCATTACTTCTCTAGTATTATCCAGTATTTTAGTTCGTCTCTTTGACATTTCGCTTATTAATATCGTTCGTACTGCGCTGTCTGTCTGCATATATATATATATGTGTGTGTGTGTGTGTGTCTGTTGTTGTCTGCTGGAAATGTATCTGGTGAGTAAGTATGGAAGTGATGCGACGACGCTTCAAGATGATGAGAGAAACAACTGAATTTTTATCTATCGGGTTTTTATTCTTTGCGAGACTGTTTTTTTAGTAATTAGTTAGGCTTAACTTCTTAGATTGATCATTGTACATGTACGTATCGCAATTCGTCTGCTTCTATGTGTCTCGCTGCCTCTATGTCCGTCTTTCTCTCTCTTTCTCTTTCTCCCCATGTGGCACGGTGGCCGATCGGTTAGAGCGGTCAGACCGTAAAGTTCAGTGTGCGCTGAGTGAGTGGGTTCGAGCCTCGTCCGGGGCGTCACTGTGTAGGGACCTTGAGCAAGTCCTTCGCGCACCATTGCTCTGCAATACAACTGCAGTTGCGCCGTCGAGTCGTATGCACTTCTGAAATGTTGGAAGAAAGGCGATATCAAATTTCAAAACAAATAAAATACATGCCGCTTATTACTTTAATTATTTATATTCCAACATACATGTACCTGTATGTCATATCACCTATATATTAGCTCTGTTCCTGTGTCTCTGCCTTCTTTTCCGCCTTCTTGCACCCGTGTTTACTGTTAGGGTATAAACTGTTTGCACCGATCACCGACTTGTTCTGCTTGCCTTTCACAGTCTTGTCCTATGTCTTACTGTCTGTCTGTCTCTCTCTCTGCCGATTAGTCACTGTGTTTTGGTATTTGTCTCTGTGTCTGTGCACAGTCCGATCCCACGCACATCACTCAAATATCTCACAATATAGTCATCCAGCTTTAATCCCTTTCCTCGTTTACTTAGTGACTTTATCCCACTCTTCTTCCTATTTCGCCCCCTCCTCGTGTTCTTCCTGCTTTATATTTCCTGCTCGTCTTCTTAATTCTTCCTCTTCCTCCTTATCCATCAACTCCCTCTCAACCCACGTTTCTTCTTTGCCTCTATCTCCAAATTCTCTTTCTCCTTCTCTTCCTTTCAAGACAATTATCTTCCCAAAAGTATCCGGACGACTTTGCAATCGTGTAGCACGCCCTTTATATCTATGAAAACCATAGTGACTTTTCTATCTGTCTCTCTCTTTCTCTCTCCCCGTGTGGCACGGTGGCCGATTGGTTACAGCGGGATCAGTCAGGTTAACCTGTGTAGTGTGCAAGGTCATGAAGAGATTCATAAAAGACGACATAAGTGTCTTATAATGGGACATTTCAATGAGCTTGATATTTTAACAGGCAGTCAACAGATGCTGTTCGTGTTTAACCAATTTGCTTGAGTTCGTTGAGGAGGTACATTAAACGATTGATGGGGGAAATCTGTAACTTAATATAATTTGTATGGATTTCGCCATAGGTTCAGATTGAAGATAGATTCAACAATTCAGCGCAAACACAAGCAAATTCTTAGATCTTTGACAATGATTTCTATATCGCCGTTTTAACTTGGATTGAATATCAGTCGTCGGTCGCACAACATTAATTTGCAGGAAACAACATAATACGTTGGAAAAGCCAGGTAGAATTCTGATAGACCAGAATATCAGTAACCAGGTTCTTGATGCCTTAAAGTTTACATAGAGACGAGTCTTTAGTATTGACCTGGATGATCGATGACATAAACAACTGTGAGAGCAATAAAATAAATAAGTCAATATACTTTATTGATCACCATCAACTCATGAACGTAGCTTTGACAGTCATGCATATTGACATCAAACAGAAAACACAAAGGAACATAAGGTTCCGCTACCATGCAGGGTCGCCCTATTTATATCAATCATTAATAAATTATAATGGTTGTTAGTTAGTAGTACATGCTGCAAATTGGTTGGAATCAATCTATCGCTATGGGACACGTCCACAATTCATTGTGGAGAACAACCAGGAACTTGAGCATGTTAACGATTTGTTCAAGGCTAACAAACTGTTCTTAAGTGTTACTAAAACTAACTATATATTATTCAGCCAGCATTAGAAACAATTGCCCCAGCTCCAGGAAGTTCTTACTATTAATAATGATTTAGTGCCAAGAGTAATATCAGCTAAATTCCTGGGAATATATATAGATCAACACCTTACATGGAAAGAACACATACAGCATATCTCAGTCAAAATTGCAAAAAATATAGGAATTTTGTCACGAATTTCGTACTTATTGCCAATTAATATACGTGTAACTTTATATTACACAATGATTAACCCGTATTTAACTTACTGCAACCTCATCTGTGCTTCAAACTATCCAACAGGATTGAAGAAATTAAATGTCCTCCAAAAAAGAGCCCTCCGTATAATCAATGGTTCACATTACCTTATTCCTACTGACCACATCTACAAGCAAGCACGTATTTAAAACTTGAGCAGCTATTGATTATCCAAACCAATGAAATCATGTACAAATAATTTTATACCTACAATCAATAACCTTAAGTATTCGACAATTACTTCTCACCTCTCTCTGAGGTCAATCCCTATAAGTTACGATCCTCCTCAAACTATAGGCCTATCTTTTCGAGAACAAACACTAGAATGTTCTCGATTAGGCTAAATATGCTGGCCCGAGAGCATGGAACGTCATTCCGGAGGAATTGCGCTCCCTAAATAATCTTCATTTATTTAAAATAAAATTGCGAAATTATCTTATTGATCAATAAATTGTCTTAATGTGCGTGTATATCGTTTTCATTATGATTCTATATAATAGCTAGCTAGTTAAGTTTCGCACTTGATGCTAATGCATTTTTATACCTAACCGGCTGCAACTCTCAATCTATTGTAAGGGTGACCCTGATTACAGGATGTTTTGTCCTTTAAGGGTTTCTCTTTGAAGTGACCAGGGCGCATGTAGGATCACGTTTGGTCACCGCTGCTGTACACAGACTCATCCTGTACCCGTCTTCCGCGCTTCTTGACCTGCTCTCTGGTGTGCTCTTCAGTCTGCTCCCTTCGTGATCGTATACAGACTGTGGACGATATATTGATATCTAATACATTATATTGTATTGTATGGGTCAGTATGGCTGATGTTTGGTGCAATTAGTAACCGAACTGTTGGTATAATTATATCATGACCTTTTGTGTCATCGTGTCACACGTGAGCCGATTCCTATGGTCAATAAGTATATTATGACAACTGATTCAGAGAATGGGTATCTTGTCATAAGAGTCATAGAAGGTCGTGGGAAAACATAGGCGATCATAGGACGCCATAGGAGGTCATGGGAGGCAGTGACGGAGGCAAGGGGGTTTGGGGGTTAAAAACCCCCATTGGCATAGTTGAAAATATTTTTTAGCAACAAAATACAGAATAAGTTGGGATAATTTTGGGACCGTGCCGCTTCCAGAGGAATAACAGAGTTAAACAGACACTCACAGTGCACTGAGGGCAGCATACGCGCCGGCTCCACGGAGGCAACAGCTGTGGCATAAATTTAATGTATACCCGATACCGTATTCCAGGGTCACTCTGGCAGGGTGTAAATGAAGCAGAACTTAGCCTATAATGTGACAAGCGCAATGTATCATTCAATTATTTTCGGATATAGGACAGGGATATAAGACAGCTGTCATAACCCATATACGCTCTATATATAAAACTATATAAAATGGGTGTGCGTGTATATATTTAACCAACGTATATATATAAATATAAAGCGATAGAAAGAGAGACTTGTGTATATAGGTCAGTTCATCCTTAGACATGATCGTTGGACGCATTATACTAAGTTGAGTGTTCAGAAGTTTGAAACAGTTGAGTATAAATGATAAATTATATAAATTGCTGCATTGTATATAGTGGATCAACTATAAAATCAGTAAGCAGAGTTATCTCTCGCTGGAAGGTATTGTGGTAAGTTTAACTAAACATTTTTTTCTCTTGCTATAAGATGTTGGGGCAAGAATAGCACTAAGCAAAGCTAAGCGATCATTAGCAATGGCTCTCAACGTATTGGGATTCATTTGTGGCAGAACTAAGGCTGTGATATCGTCGTCTTTCACGCAAAGAAACGGGTAGTGTGCCAAAAAATGCTTTGGACGCAATGCATTTGTGTCATTCAACAGTTCGTCCAAATATTACAAAGTTGTTGCAAATCTCGGCAACATTACATTGCCTGTTTCCATCTGTACCAGTGAACATTCTTTCTCAACACTTCATCGTCTGAAAACATATCTCAGGAACTCGACAATCAAAACTAGGCTGAATTGATTAGCTCTTCTACAGGTTCACTGTGAAATGACCCCAACAACCGAGGAAATAGTCAATGAAATACTAAGGAAGCGAAGATTAGATTTCGTTCTGTGAAGCCATGAAAAGTTAAGACCAATATTCATTATGATTAAGGAATGAATAACATTTAAGATAGGCCCTGATGACAAGAAAACTGAACTTCTACTGATAATCAGAAATAGAATATTAGCCTACTAAGATGTTAAGAAAATAAAATCTGAAACTGATTTGCACAGACAGGGCTATTTTATAATCATATCGAATTTAAGGCTTGAGTATATGTTTGTAATTTTTTCCCATTGTTATAAAATCATTAACTATGCGCCTTAGCCGATATTAATGAAAAGTATTTATATTTTGAAATATCACAAAAAAATTTTGCAGTGCAAAAAAAGGCTAAAATAAAAAAATCCTGGCTCATTGAGCCCCCTAATTTATTGTAGGTCTAATGGGGAAAATGACTATCTCAAAAAGTGCCTACACTACCCCCCCCCCCTTAGGGAAATCCTGCCTACGCCGCTGATGGGAGGTCAAGTGATAGGAGGACAGAGTAAGGGCATCTTGTATCGCCGTGGTTGGGCCGGGGGCGCCTCTGAGTAGACTTCTTAAGGCACTATAAATGAATGAGGAAGTGAATGAAAAATGGGTTGATACCGTGTTTTAGATCAATTCAATGCTCTGGCTTCTTTTCGCTAGATGTCGCAGTATGACAGATTCGGTTAAAGTTAAAGTATGACCGATTCAGTTAAACGTATAGTGTTTCCAATAATAATTAGCAGGGGCGTCCACATAGGCAAATGCCTCCAATTCAGGTAGAGGTGGATCATTTTTTAGTCTTAAGTGGGAGGGAATATCTTGCCTTCCTAGCACGTGGGACCGGGGGTTAGCTTCCATCACTCAGACGGTATTGACGCCTCTGATTATAATTATTAGTATTATTTTGGCTATTTCTTTGGATTCGCCAAGAAAAAGAATATAAATATGGGCGTTGAATTAGCTTAGAAGACTATAGAATAAGTACAAGTGTTATATAAGAATTTTAAGAGATTATTATTAAACGCCATTTAAATTTGGAAGCCTCTGCTAGTAAGGGGCCTAATGATCTCGTCAAACGGACGATTTACCTGGTTCTTCACCAACTGTCACTAGAATATTATCCTTACGCGCATGATTGTTATATTGGGGTGAATATTCGTCAAAAATATTCGTCAATATTCACTATGGTATTAATAACTTGAATCTTGGACCATTTTCACATCATGTTTCTATCTGATTACTTTTGATCTACCAATAACCTATGATGCAACACGAGAATGCCTATATAATTAGACAGCAGAAAGTGCTGTCTTTTGGCCTATAGATAGGCATATAGTTGGTATGCATATAGATCGATCGACATACAGACCAGACACAAACATTGTTTATTATACAATTTCCAGATTTTGTGAAGTTTCTATATTGTGAAGTAGTTGCCCAACAGGCATTTGCTTAGGCCTAAATGCAAAGCCACCAAACGTTCGAGTGCAAAGGTTGGTGTTTTCCGTAAAACGCATCTGCTCAATGTACGAAGATTTAGTTTGGCGACATTTCATCACGTAAGCTTACTTTTGTACGAGATTCAGTTGTTCTTGAGTCTTGATGAAATTTGTATTTACTATTACAACAATATTAATTTTATAAATGTCTTTTCTTTATGATAATTTCCTGGATATCCTGTCAGGGCGCTGCTGTTGCAGCTCATGAGCCACCGCCCAGAGGCATTTACAAAGACCTAGGAGGCTAGGAATATCTGAAGTATCCTTTGCAGTACCATCAACTTACAACATTCATCATCTGTGCTGGTACTCAGCAACGCAATCCTTCTGTTCGTTTGCCAATCGGATGAAGTGCAGAAGAATCTGAATGCGAAGCTCCTTCAAAGACGCTGAAGATATTCGGTAGGTGGCGTCGATGATAGTAAACGAGAGAAATCTGGCGAAACATATCGACTGCCATATTTTCGTGAGACGACACATGATCTGGGACCTCCAACTGATGTCTTATCGCATTAATAGAATTTTGCTTGCGTTAGATGGAATTTTCTCAACTCTATCCAACTGTTTTCTTTCGAGTGATTGCAAGAATGGAGCCATTTAACATGATGGCAGGTGACGCTATATAAATGAATAGTTACAATTGCAGTCCAGTGTGTTGGCTATAGTAGCCTACCAATGTTACCATGCTTTCTCAATTCATAGTTATGGAAAATTATTTGAAAGAGCCACAAGTGGGTGCAGGGAGGCAAATCCAACCGTATATCTCCGTGATATATAAATTCAGATTCGAATATGGCAGGCGTTTCAATTTAATCCATTCACTGAGCCGATCTTTATTCCTGTGGTTAAAACTAAGAGGTGCAACATATAACATAATAATAAAACATATTTCAATGGTTAAAACCTTACCACAACAGCTCCATCATAATTAGGAGACATCATTAAGTCCATACAACAATTACTACTGCGTCGAGGATCCTACCATTATAACACGGCATATGAGGTTCATGTGAAATATTGCCATAATATATTTATTATGTATGAAGTGGCTTATGCAGTATACTACCCGGTATAATTATGATCTATATGTCCTTATATATCTAACAATAGGAAGCATATCTAGGACAAGCCATGTTTCTGCCTATATGCGTGATTTGTTGCACTGGCTTCCCATCTTGCAGCGCATTGCAATTCGACTTGCCTCCTTGGTATGGCGCTGTCTTGTTGGGCCTGCGCCCGCTTACCTTCAGAAGCCATGCTGCCCGACTGCTGCCAGTGATCAGAGGGCGCTGAGCTCTACTGTGCAAGGCCTTCTCAGCGTTCCATTCTCACGCACTGCCATTCTGCATCATCGTGCCTTCTCGG
>OY365813.1:9094155-9131655 GCA_959347315.1 Bimastos eiseni | reverse complement strand
TTTTGAAGGTCAAAAACCATTCAACGCAGGAAAAGTAATAAAAACGATTTTACGAAGCCACTTCAATTCTCTTATCTTTTTGGGCTTTGGTCTTAGATTGTGGTATTTCTCGAGCTTAGCTCCCCAAACATGATAACCCAAGAGGTTCAAGTCTGGTGAGCTTGGGGTTACTTCTCAATGAATCTTCTATGTCAAGGCATTTGACCGTGAGCCAAATCTTGCGTGAAGCGAGCAGTATGCGCTGGTGCGTCGTCTTGCTGAAAGACAAATCCATCTGGCGGCATATGCTTGCAATCGGACATTAATTGTGGAAGCAGCTACCAACGTAATATACAGCATCCACTTTTGCTTTTTCATCAACAAGACGAAGTCGACTTTAAATTTGCCAACAAAATAAATACCAACATAACATGTGAAGCGAACTTCTTGCGTTCAACAATCAGTCGACCAGGTTTGACATTGAATTTCTTGCCGCTGGACCAAATACGATTTTTTGGTTGCTGATTGGTGGATTGAGGTAGAAGTTCTGCTCATTCGTGAGGAACGCAAGCATCATCTCCAGAATATTCAGCCGGTAGAGCAGTGCTGAGGAGCGTTCAAGTCACGGTGATGATAATCTGCTCAGCAACACGACGGAAAGCGATGTTCATTTACCAATTTGATTGACTGCTCGCTAAATGACGCCAAAGTGATGTCCATAAACGCTGGTTCCCGTTTCTCTTCTCATTAATACTGATAATTCTGAAGTTTTGCTTTACAAAATAGGCTTAACTTGAGAAGTGACTTCATAAAATCGCTGTTGTCACTTTTTCCTGCGCTGAATTTTTTTGACCATCAAAAAACGGAGGTTGGACTCATTAAAAGTGATAGAACTTTTATTTTGCTTAAAATATTTCATTCAAATCTAGCCATTGTATGCAGGTATGAATTAGTTTTGCGCCTGTAAAATTTCATTTACTGATCTCTACTTTTGGCTGAAATATTAGCAAAAAACTGGAGGGGATTACTTTTTAATGGCCCACCCTGTAGAGCCTCTATAGCTAAAAGAGCAGACATGAAGGATGGCTATTCCATGAGGTCGGCCAAACACTGAAAAGGCAAGACGTTGCGTCGTTGAAGTGCGCGCAAAGGAAACTACAATATGCATGCACATATACATACATACATACATACATACATACAATACATGCATACATACATACACATACATGCATACATACATACGTACGTACGTGCGTGCGTGCATGCATTCGTACATACAGTCGTACATACATACATACATACATACATGGCATACACGTATGTGTGCAGGGATAAATAAATGTATGTACATAACTATGTACAGTCGACAATGTAACACTAATGGTCACTGTTGCTTAAATAATTGATAGGATAATGCTTGCTTTGGTGACCTGCTGAATAATTCATCTAAATTAAATCTTGACGCTAGTCGTCTGTGTTCATTGATGAATAATTTAGTGCATTCCTTGTTGAATGTATAATAGGTTTAATTAAAAAGCTTTTATATAGGTGGAAATGTCTATCAATTGCTTTAGAATGTAAATTTGTGCAGATATATCCTACCAAAGATAAGAAGATTGGCTCCGTGACGTTGTTGCTAATACTCTAACCACGTTGGGCTGCGTTTCCACGTATGTTAAACTAGCAAACACATGCCGTATGATCTTGTATGTGTCTGTACATGAATAGGCATGGAACTGTGACAATGTCCATGTGCATGTTAATCGGATTTTTATATTCTGTATGCGACGATATCCGCGTCTTGTTGTTTACTGCGACGAAGATCTGCTTTGCATGAATTGACAAACTTTACGAGAGCAAGAAATATGTCCACAGCCTAAGAAAACACTAGCCACTATCTAGATGGTTGTTCAGTCTCTACCTTTTATAATGAGACAACATTCATCTACAGAATGTAGATCGGCGCAGACAGATAAAAGTAATGTGGTATAGTAAGCTGTGCAAACATCCAACCGTTCTACCGAATAGTTTGACTTAGAGAGCGGAAAGAAGAAAGACTGATGCGAAGAAGAGACATATGTCGCCTCAATTGGGATCAGGCACAACGCGACCCATGGGACGACACAGCGACGGTATAATAGATAAAACATATACAGTAACCGAGATGAAAGGGTAAAGAAGAGAAGAGGCAGAAAGGTAAAGTAGCATGTACGGTGAAAGGGAGATTGTAAATGGTAAATAAGACGGAGATAAAAATAAATGGAAGATATAACTGAAGTTTAAAAAGCTATGAAGAGGGACCAAGCGAGGAGGGATAGAGCGAAGGAGAAGAAAAAGAAGAAGAAAAAGAAGAAGAAAAAGAAGAAGAAAAAGAAGAAGAAAAAGAAGAAGAAATAGAAGAAGAAAAAGAAGGAGAAGAGGATGATCATTTTCTATGGTTGCCACCTATTTTTGTCGGGCTCGGCATGTGAGAACGAGTAACCTTTCATCTTCGTCTCTCTCTGTTCTTCATTCTGACAACATACTTATCTTCAATCTGAGTTCGATACGGGGCGCCAGCAGAGATGAATTCTTTAAATAATATTTTGCCGTCGGTCTGAAAGAGAACAGGAAGATTACAAGATAAACACAAAGAAGAACAGAAGAAGGGCTCGAAAAGGTTGGACTGTGAGTAAAGAGATCCTTTTGACTGACTCTATTTACTCACATCACCTGGAATTCCCATTTAGAAGACGGAAACAAAGATACGTAAACAATGGTTAGCTCTTATCCTATTGCTCCTCATCCTCTTCTTCCTCTTCCTCCTTCTTCCGCCGAAGGTACTGAACGAAGAGATCGTGTCAAACGCAGGAATGCGATGAAAGTAAAATTGAAGATAGAATGTTAGAATCAGAGACCGGGAAACTACTGGAGGTGACGGAGTTTAGGCCAATGTTTGACGAGAAAACAGTTTAATGGCGTTTTGACTGCCATTGTGCCATCTGGTCATCTTATAAATACAGCTGTATTTGATATTCCCCTCTGAGGATATTTCTTAAAGGGCCGCTATCTAAAATGCTCGACTGCATTACATTACAGACCGTTATTCATCTTCCTCCTCCTCTCAGTTCTCTGTTTCTTCATTCTCTTCTTCCTCTTCTCATTTCTCTTCTCCGATAGAAGACACCATAGAACATCCATGGTCTTGAGCAAACTGTGAGTGGTGGACGCACTCAAGGTAAACTCGCGCAGTGAACGCCTGGAGCAGAGGCTCGAAACCGGGTTCTCTGCGCGCTACAAGTCAAACCATTTTCTTGGCATTATTGTCTGTAAATTGTCGTCGCTTGTCTAGCACTGTAAAAGATAAACGAGGAGTAAGCAGAAGAGAAACGAAGCGGGTGACAAGTGCAATGAAGCAGGAGGCGCGGCAAGAAGAATAGGAGAGTATGGATGAGAAAGCGGAAATCGAAGCGGCGGAATCGGCAGAAGAGCTGGCGATAGAGTATGAGCTATAGAAGGAAGTGAGTGCTACGGGTCAGAAAGAACGCCGCCGAGGCGTATGACGATAATATTGCAAGAGGATGGGTAGGAGTAATAGACAGAGTGAAAATACGGTTAGAATGTGCAAAAGGAGTAGCATATGAATCAGAAAGAAGTAGAGGAGCACGTTATACAAGGGAAAAGAAGTGGCAGGAGCAGCAGGAACAGGAGGAGGAGGATAAACAGGATGAGGA
The DNA here is from genome assembly GCA_959347315.1 of Bimastos eiseni. Taxonomy (NCBI): domain Eukaryota; kingdom Metazoa; phylum Annelida; class Clitellata; order Crassiclitellata; family Lumbricidae; genus Bimastos; species Bimastos eiseni. The sequence goes on along the minus strand of OY365813.1, from coordinate 9,127,960 downwards.
AGAAGCCAGGCAGCAGGAGAAAGAGAATTAAGAGGAGGCGAAGAGGAAAGAGAACAATTGACAGGGAACCAAAGAACGATGATAGTCAAGAGGAGGAGCAGAGAGAAGGAGAAGCAGAGAGGAGAAATAAGAAGTGTGACGGATGAAGCATGTGGAAAGGAGCGGAAGGAAATGTACGAACAATCCATGGAGCAGATGATTGAGCAGATGTAGAAACAAGAATAGTTAATAAAGTGCAGTTTCAAATTCAGCCACGTGGTGTCATAGCTGGCGCATGCATGAAGGCGTAGCCCAGGAGCTGGGGCAGGCGCGGTGTCCGAATCCAAGCAGCGGGCCCGATTGTGTGCGGGCCATTCGGTTGAGGCTATCAGCTAATCTAGGTAAGTGATAGGTTGCCGGCCAAAATGATTGACAGACAGACACACGCATACATTAACAGACACTCCTCTTACTTCTCTCTGCTTCTTTAACTCCTCTGATCCTCCTCTTCCTTATCATTGTCACTTAAAATTAGTCCGCGGATTGAACAGCATTAAATTAATGGAATAAATTTAAGATATACAAAGCGACAATGGATTATGCCTTTTAGTACAGCGGCTTAGCAAAATAATTGTGCACTTTGTGATACAAGTATGAAATTTTGCACAGACGCTGTACGTTGCATTGTTATGAGATTTGGATGTTGGGCCATGCGAACAAATTATTATGAAAATGTTTGGAAAATAAAAAAATTATTTTTTAATTGATTTTTATTAAAGTGAAGCATTAAAAAAATGCAAGTTACACCCTTTAAACATGTAACTGTTAAACATTCAAGCGAAGAATCAATTAAAAGTCATGTTCACAAACTTTGAAATTGTTTGTTTTTGCCCTTAAAAGTAGTTGTTAATAACAATGTTTCTTAGAATCGATGTTAAAGTTGAGTTGAAGGTATGAATTCATTTAAGACCTACTTATCTCTGCTTTCTCAATTGCCCCCTTCACAGATAAACAAACAGCACATGGAAGTGAGAGTTTCCTTCAAGAACATCCTTTTACATGTACATGATCCTACTTGCACTTGTAGAACACCAAATATCATCAGGTCGTATATGCTTCCGACAGGGTTGTTCAGTTAGGCTCGTATGTGTTATCTTTAGCCTTTGTCCAATCTCGTAAAGCTAAAAAATGCGACTCTGCACTTCGTTTAAAGGATCTGCCCCTAAGATCCCGCTTGATATGTGATGTGATAGAACATTTATACAGCTCCCTTCAAGATACCTACTCAAAAGCGCTCTCTGAGCTGGCCTAAGTGATGTTAATGATATAACACAAATAAAATGTATCAGTGAGCAAAACAGTGCACAGTAGGCTGAGTCACTCCAAATCTGCTACACTGCATTTTGTGGCAAACTTCCTCTTCTGTGCTTTGTTGATTTTACAAGGCTCTACCGACACGCGTGCGCCAGCTAAAAAAAATCACGTGACAGAGTTTGAATGTGTAGGCCTACTTTATTGACTACCACAAATAGCAGAATAAGATGAAGAGGCTGAAGAATTTAAAGAATAAAATAGGAGAAGCAACGAATGAAGGAGTGCCTATTGGATGGCAGGAGTACGAGAAAGAGGAGGAGGGTTTCACGGCTGGAGGAGGTGGATTTTGCGGATGGAAGGGGAGGAAATACAATGGTAATCAGGAGCAGAAAGAGGAGGAAGAGGATGGGATTCGGTGTAGGTGGTTGACAGATGCCTGTGCTCAAAGGCACGCTGGCTTTAAGTATTGATCTCGTATCAGGTCCTGGAGAAGGAAAAGGATAAAGAGAAAGAGAAGGATGGATTAAGCAGATGGAGGTGGAAGAAGAGAGGAGAAGGAGCGGAAGCTAAGTGCATCGCTGCCGTTTCTGCCGCCAACACCGCCTTTCCTCTCTTCCCAATCCTCCGCCTGTTCTTGTTCTTCTTCCCATCTTTTCGTCCTAATTGACACATATTTTTTCATCGACCTCCCTACTTGATTAGATCTTTTACCTCCTCACCGCCTCGCCATGATTTTCAACATAATATTTCTTCCCTTAGCATCACCCTTAGCCTCCTTGCCATATTGTCTATTCTCCTTCATCAACGCCGACATCTACTCCTCCTTTTCCGCTGTCTATCTCTTCATCATAGATCTCTTCATTTCCATTTCATCTACTGCGCCCTCTCTGTCTTCTCCTTTATTCACTCCTCCCTCCATTCAACTTCCTCCCTTCTTTAATTCATCAACCTGTCTTTATTGTTGTCTCATCCTCCATTCATATTCTCCCTTCCTCTACTTCCTCATCCTCTTTCTTTTCTTCCTATCACTCAACCGCTTCCTTCTCCTCTCCTTAATTCTTCTCACTCATCTTTCTCCTCCTCTCTCATCTTCTCGTCATCTTTCTCTTCTCTGTTTCTGTTCATGTCAATCTTCCCTTCTTCTTCCTTCATCTGCCTCCTTTTTTCCTTTCCTTCGCTTACTCTTTGCTCTTCCCTACTCCTCCTATTCCTACTGCTCCTTTATCTTCTCCGCTTCCTCCCACGTTTCAACTTGCACCTCATCTTCCTCCTAGTACACTCCTCTTCCTTATTCTCCTCCTCCTCCTCGTCTTCTTCTGTTGAAGGCATTGATTTCTTGATTTAGTCGAAGACACGAGCTCAATTTCCATCACACGACAAACAGGCGACGAGAGTTGCTTAAAGGTGGAATAGGAGGAGTAAGAGGAGAAGGAGGCGAGGGGAGGGAGGAGTGGGAGGAGGAGTAAGAGGAGAAGGAGTAGAGGGGAGGGAGAAGTGGGAGGAGGAGTAGGAGGAGTAGGAGGAGGAGTGGGAGGAGGAGTAGTGAGAGGAGGAGTGGGAGGAGTGGGAGGAGTAGGAGGAGGAATAGGAGGAGGAGTGGGAGGAGTAGGAGGAGGAGGAGGAGGAGTGGTGGGAGGAGTAGTGAGAGGAGGAGTGGGAGGAGTGGGAGGAGTAGGAGGAGGAGTAGGAGGAGGAGTGGGAGGAGTAGGAGGAGGAGTAGGAGGAGTAGTGGGAGGAGGAGTGGGAGGAGTGGGAGGAGTGGGAGGAGTGGGAGGAGTAGGAGGAGGAGTGGGAGGAGGAGTGGGAGGAGTGGGAGGAGTGGGAGGAGTAGGAGGAGGAGTGGGAGGAGTAGGAGGAGGAGGAGGAGTATGGAAGCGAGAGGGTGCGACAGAAGGCAGGCAGTGCTTCGATGCGATGCCTCGAGTCGATTGACTCAATGATAGCCACCTCATCATCAATCACACCACGGACGTGTACACTCCCTCATCCCAAACATGTTCAGATGCATATACACACATTCATTTTGAGGATTTATGTAGCGCCACTTCAAAGTTACTACTCAGGAGCTATTACCACCCAACCCAGACTGAAAAGGACGGTCTTAAGGCTACAATAAATGCACCCGAGTATCAAACTGGGCATCAAACTCCGCAGAACTCAGGCAGTGCCAGTCCCAAGCCTGGATAAAAGAAGAGGGCGACGCTTATGATCTTTGCTATCACACAGTGTCGCTAAACAGTAAACTGCAACAACCACCACCACCTAAGCATCAGGGCGTAATGCTAATGGGAGCCCATTCCATACCAATGGCCCAATATAATTATATATAAAGTGAGTCTTGGATGCAATGAGCCGCAATTAAACAGTTCAACGTCATCCAAGTCTAAATACATCCAGAGCCCACGGCGCCGATTGTGGGAGCGGTGCCAGAAGCTAGTAGTAGGTAAAGGAGTAGGAGGAATAGGAAGGAGGAAAAGGAAGCTTCCTAGGTAGCGTCGTGTCGCCACTTTTTGGGTGATAATCCGAGCAAGAAATTTTCACATCTTTTTGACATAACAAGCTGATTCATTGAATATTAGTAATGAAGATAAATTGACGAATAAATAATTATGTAAGCAAAATAGGAGGTTTAAACCATCATAATATTATTCTCAAATAGAAGCAACATTTAGATTGAGGTGACATCGATGTTAAAGAGAAGAAAAAGAAGATGACGATAATGATGACGGAAAAAAAGAAGAAGAAGAAGAAGTGTAGGCCTACACGGATTTCTTACGAGCAGCCATTCCCCAAAATAGAGTCCAAATCCCTTAATTATGTCATTTCTACACGTATCGATGTGTGCACGCCGCGTGTACGCATGCAGATATTGTGCGTGAACGCATTCGATGAGTTTAAACCTGGGACTATAAGTCCCAGTTAAAACTGAATGGGTTTCACTGAATATGTAAAGAGGGTGTTGTGTGATTAATCGGTGTTTAACGACGTCTTATTACCCGTTCACATGACCTCATGCTACAAAAAGAAGTTGTAATCCTATGCTGCTGTCACGCCACTTCTAAGGTGTGAAAACCATTTAAAGAGTGTCTACTGACAAAAAGAACTTTGTATTCTACGACGTTAACGCCATCTATCGCCTGCCTTGAACGTTGAACGTCGCCTCTCCCTTATCAGTCTTGCTGTGTGCGTGAAGCTGGCGTTTGGTAGGCAGTTGCTGTCCAAAGGCGCTGTGTCATATGAAGATGACCAGCGTCGCCCTACTCAGTTCTCCAGGTGAGGGACTGGCACCGTGCGTCATACTCCGGCAGGGGTGGAGTCAATCGTACGTCCATTATTTTTCTGAATTTGTGCGAATGGGAACAGTAAATTTCTATGCATGTAGATTGTGTAGTGCGAACAGTGCCGGAGTTACACAATACAGTATTAATTAGTTATACAATACAATATTAACTAGTTATACACAGTGATGGGCACTTGAAACTACGGTAGTTATTAACTAGTAGTTATAACTACTATAGAAATAGTTGCCTAGTAGTTATAGCTAGTTTTTAAGAAGTAGTTTAAAATAGTTATAACTACTTTTATCAAGTAGTTTTAAGTTAACTACAATATTTCACATTAACTACATTTTGTTTAATGGCATGCCTGGAGATTTTTGCCATATAAGAACTAGAGTAAAGCGGTCTTACAGGGGTTGGGAGTTATGATCCAGGGTTAAGAAATCAGGAAAACAGCCAGTACGCGGCTGGATGACCACAAGTAGGCGGCCGAGTTACAAGTGTGTCTGAAAGAGGTGATTGTCGGGTCAAGAATGACAGGGGTGAGAGACAGAGACAGACAGAGACAGAGACAGACAGAGGGACAGAGTCACGACGGTAAGAGGGGCATTTTATTACTGGCTGGATAGGCCTACTGCTTGGTGAATATCAACGCACCATGACATACCATTTTAGCAAAGTAGTTTTAAAAGTAGTGACTACTTATGTAGTAGTTACAATAGTAGTTATAACTACTTGACATCTAAAGTAGTTAAACAGTAGTTACAACTACATATTTTGAAAGTAGTAAGAAAGTAATTTTAACTGCTAGTCTAGTAGTTGGTGCCCATCACTTGGTTATACAATACAATATTAATTAGTTATACAATATGATATTCATTAGTTATTCAATACAATACTAATTAGTCATACAATACAATACTAATTAGTTATACAATACAGTATTAATTAGTTATACAATACAATATTAATTAGTTATACAATACAATATTAATTAGTCATACAATGCAATGATAATTAGTTTTGCAATACAATATTAATTAATTATACAATACAATATTAGTAGTTTCGGTTTAAGGACACTGTGTGATAATAAAGATCATTAGCGCCCTCCTTCTTTATCTTCAGATATCTTTAAGACGAGCTTGTATTTTTTATATATTTACGTGTATACGTATGCATAGATGTATATTGTAAATACAAGCGTGGTCCCTAAATGGCTATACATATATATATATATTATATATACATTATGTGTAACATTGTGTATGTCAGAGGCCTCTTTAATATGGTGCGTTTTGAGTATCTCATGGAGACACTGCACGTGTGACTGTCTGATCAGATGAATGCATTTTGAACATTGCAGTTTGACAACATTTACTGAACAGAGTTAAATGCGTCATCAAACATGTGCAGCCGGATGGGGGAGGGGTCAACGCATGAAAGGGTGCGATCACTGCGATAGGGTGCAGCACCTGCATCAGAGGGTAACGATCGCCCGATCGCCAGCAGTCACTCTTTGACTTGAGGCTGCAACCAACGACTCCCTGGCGAGTGATTTCTCTTTGGAACACGTTTTTCAAGATGCCTAACGAGGTCTATGCATTATTCAGTGTTGGCTGCATGGCGCTGCAGCTTACATCCACCCTATACCATAGTCACACCTGCCTTTCTTATATAATTATATATAGATCGTCGTCTTTCATGGAAGCGGGTATAGGGGCGCAACGAGAACATTTTCCTGGGGGTGCTCATATTGCAAACGCCGATTGCATCAAGCAACATAATGAAAGCACCCCTACCCCCTTCAAAAAAGAAAAACTCATCGGAATTGGATCAATTGTGTGGCTCAACTTTTTGGTCCAGGGATGCTCAAGCACCCCTTGCAGCCCCTAGTTGCCCCCTGGAAACAGGGTGTTGTCATTGAACAGCTTCACGCAATCGTAACGATGACTCCACTGTCACCAGAGCCTCGTTTAGGATCAGGTTTAAAGACGTCACTCACAGAGCGAATGATCTCACCAGTTTTATCAAAACGGTATACATGCTACACTGTCAACTTCTCAAAGCACGCAATTGATATTCCTATTACCTAACTACGATCTAACTACCTTCGTATTTGTATATCTACATAATTATATATATACAAATAGTCTGAAATATGCTTGTTTACGTATATATGTTCACTAATTTTCTCAACTCCTGACAAATAGTACCTACTGGATGTAATTCTAGCTACTCTAACTACTCGTCTCAGAAACTACGTTGATGTGTCTGGTATAGCAACACCTTGACATTATTTAGTCCGTCAAACGTTTCTGGACTTTTCCATGGTTTTCCATCTTTCCATGTTTTCCATAATGACTACTGACTAACCCGTCTTTTAATGAACACTTTGTTTCTATTTGCAGGTCTGCCTACCACCTCATCCGTGGTATCCGCAGTTACCACATGTTTCATTTAATACCCTGATTTGTTTCACTAGCAATCTCGTCTTTGGCCGTCTCAACTACAACTGTAAATCGCCTCGTGCTGGCATTTCGAAGGCTATCTTTACGAATCTCCAAGGAGTCCAACATTAAAACTCCGTAACACGAGCGCATATCACCGATTTTAATCCGTATACATTCCTTGCCCAATGCCGATAGAAAAGCGAACAGCTTTCAGGGTTCAAGGTAGCGCTATATATACCCTGATTATTAATCCCAAGAAAATAAACCCCAATACGATTGATCCTGACGACAATTTATCCCACAGTCTTTGATCTCTGTACTGAATACCTGTACCCAGAAGTACCTCGTATTTGTACAAGATGCTTTTTACTCAGCCTTATTTTCTCCAGTCCTTTCCCACTCAAACTCCTCCAAGTAGCCCTATGACGGTCTCATTCTGAACATTCCATCGACAAGATAGGGTCTGCTGAGTAGGCTCGCCCTTCCTGGTCTTCAGATCTCAACTAAAACATCATCTTGTTCTCCCTTACTGGCTTTCGACCGGACTCAACCTCTATGTGGCTTGGACAACGAGTTTGCATCATCGCGAGTGGCGAATATATAGACTGATGCTCACTGGCGCCATAGAAGGTCTTAGATTGGAGTAGACGTGGTAAGTGTGTGGTTATGCCTACGTGTGAATAGACTTATAATGCCACTTACAGCCTGTGATAATGCATTTTGACACATTGGTTGACTATAACGTTTTCGCATACATGAAAATACTAATCGGCTCATCCCTGACTGACCACGGACTGTCTAATTACGATGCGAGCTGCAGCAAACTGGTATGCCAGAATGCCGTTCAAGTTTCTTGTACTAATGAGAACAGCTCTACCCTCCTCTGTCACTCTATCTCTGTCTCTGAATCTCTCTCCATCCAAATTCATAGCGCCGCTTTAGGAGAAACAAATCGGATAAGCCCTCTTTGTAGGCTACCTTTAGAGACATTAAGAATATATAATTGAGAACGTAGATGTCAAAATAAGCACTGTTTTAGACAACTATGTCGTCAAACTTTGAATTCATAATTATAAGCTTATAAAATTATGCACATGTGTGAGCTGGCACGTTCTGCCGTATTTGATTCTGTAAGTAATCTCAAATGGTCTTTACCTGTCCCTGGTTTCCACAGATTCCTCTAATCCTCTGGAAACCAGGCTCTGACCTCACTGGGACAAAGCTTTGGACAAGCCCTCTGTTTCAACACAGCGCTCGTGAATAATCTGATGCTCTGCGCTTTAGAAGACGTTTTAGAAGCTTGTGGATTACGTTTAAAACGCACTCATTTAGATAAGCACGGTTTGACATCCCTTCCTTGTCTGCAGCGCTGTTGTGCGCTTTGATACATACCCACATAAATAAAATACATAAGCTTACATATAAGCAGCTATTTGTTAAAATAAAAAACATATCGGTAAGAGTTTAACATGTTAATAAGCAATTGGAAACAAACTGATAGCAGCTGAAATATATATATAGGCCTAATTATCAACTACCAACAAAGCGTCCGTTGCATGTGTAAGGCCTTTATGTATGCATTATATACATAATTAAAAGTTTGAATAGATTGAAAATTCTGGCAATAATGTCGAAGAAGGGCTACGCGCATGATTTATCAACGACTGCTCTACAAATGGTGCATTTTGTGGCTTTTGTCTCATTGGCTGAAACGTGAATCGAGCAGTTCCATCAATTTCACATATGACCACATCATGGCACAGTGTTCTTTGGAATTGGCACTATAGAGACTTTTGTTTTGGACGAGGATTCACCGCCTGTATTGTAAACCCATATGCATAGTTCGGCTATAAATAACAGCCTTAGAATTAAATAGAAAAAAACTCCACCGTAAAATACAATGCGTTGTTCATAAACTCACGTTTGTTAAGGATTTTGAAATGACAATGAGGCATGCGATTGTTTTCGCGTGCAATTGTCAACGCTAAATGCAGACGTTGTTGTTCTTCGTACTCGCAAGTCATCAATCTCACAAAGAATCGATGCCACAAGCCTTGCAGTATAATATTATACATATATAATATATATATATATATGTTATATTATTTATATATATTGTAAATGACTTGTCAAAATGACACAAAATTTCATCTAAGGTACAGTCCTTACAACGATATAACAAATATATGGTATAAAAACCGATTTTTGATATGTGTTTTGTGCTTAAGCTCCTATTCCCTGCGCTCCTCCAACAACTATAAACCTGTCCACGGCCGAACCAATACTTGCAAATTCTTATAACTAAATGCCCCGGTCCATATGCATGGAATAAAATTCCAAATGATATGCGTGCTTCAAATAGTGTTCGCAATGATAAATCACGTGTTAAACAGTATCGCTTGAATTACATGTGTACATTAATTGATCGTCTCTTATTTAACTATCTTGCTATACCGCTGCCAACTGTATTTCAAGATAGGGGTAGACCGACTATAGCGGGACCGTCGGTCCAATTCATGGTCATTTTTCCCTATTGTTCCCACTCCCGTGAATTATCAATGAATACATTTTACTCGAATGTTCTTCTGTTTGGATCAGTAAAACAGATTGGGAAAAATATAATATATATATACATATATATATATATATATAAAGATTGCTAAAGCTGTCATTCGTATAAAAACGACGGTGCAAAGAACTTCAAATGAACTTCAAACTTTATTGCAACGGCTAACGTTTTGAAACCTTGGACGGTCCTTCAGTCTACTCCGCCTTAGGCCCTATTTATCACCCTTTGTTCATTCATTCATTCATTCATTCCTTGTATCCATCCATTAATTCACTAATTAATTCATTCAGAGCAAAGTAGAGCGCACCTTCAATAACCTTTATAGGCTACTCATTAGCGCTCGCAGCCCAGCCACGACTAAAGAAAAGCAACTTTAGCGACCTGTTTGCTCAACTCAGCAAAAAAGCCTGCTCGGTTGTAGCCTTTCCATCTGGAACGACCTCCCACTTGAGATCCGCCATTTACTTTTTATCCAACTTATAGGTTTTTACCCGCAAGTTGGATAAAACGTAAATAGCGGATCTCAAGTGGGAGGTTGTTCCAGATGGAAAGGCTACAACCGAGTAAGCACGGCTCTGCCTAATGGCCAGACGAGTCCGTGGAAGTAGTAGCTCACCCCTCGTCGCAGAGCGAAGAACCGGACGCGCTGCGACGTAGGACCCTGGGTGGCAAACTTATACCACGCCTTGGATCAAGGCGCGGATTACGACTAGCCTCAAAAGGAGACTTTTTGATCAAAAGAAAAAAAACTACAATTTGTTAACAGAATGCTTAAAATTAGTTGTTAGCTGAATGGAGCTTCTGCCAGAAACAGTTTGAAGATCTTCCTGTTTAATATTTTAAAATCTAAACTTTACATTCATCTCTTTCCTTAGTCATTAGGTTGTAACGCATTACTTGACCAAGACATCGTCTTATGAGGGCGCGCTAGAAATACAAGTTGCATGTACTGCATTGTACAGAATGAAAATTCTCTGTGACAGTTATAGGCAGTAGCGATTTGTAAGCAAAATATCTGCAGCAAAATGACGCTCAGCTCAGCAAAAAAGACAAATTATCGGTAATTGGGAAGCAGCGAGTGATCTATTGCATCACTTTGCCGAGACCGAAAAATGTGTTAATTTTGAACGCAAATCATCATGACGTTTTCCAGGTAGTCGCTTTCTCCACTAATAATATTTGCATTCATAGGCCACTATAATATAAATTATATAGTATATATTTATGTATATATATTGACTGTTATACCGTCTGGAAAATAGGAGCTCTTATTTTGCCACTGCTCTTAGTTTTAAGCAGCCTGAGTCTGCGGTCTGTGAAACCGCCTTATTCCGGTTTTAAGGCCCTGGAGCATATTCGACATGTTCTGCTGCTGACGATAATTATGGCCACTTCTACTGCAGCTCTTGTTCAGACTGGATTACGCTAATTCGGTTCTTTTCACCGCTTGATTATACGAAATAGATTGCACCGGGTGCAGTACTGCTGTTTATCGCGGCACATCTCGCTACTCTGGTGGCAAACTCATATCCGCTGGTCTTCTGTCATAGCCCCACTGGCTCCGTATCTCAGCTGATTTTAAACGACTACCAGCATCTAGCAACTCCTTCATATAGCTAACAACGTGTTTACCCGTTTATCCGAATCTCACGATTCAATGATCGTCTAAAGCTTTGTCAACCTTTTCTTACGGTGTCCTGTGCTTGACTGCACGTTCCGGTATAGTAAGAGCTCATCACCATCCACTGCCTAGGATAAAATACCTTTACTTACATGGTCAGCCCTATCCTTCAATTGACAACAGTCACTTAGCTCCTATATCCCTGATTAGCTTGCATACTCTGGATTAACTTGCATACCATTAGTTTGCATACATACCCTTGGTTAGCCTTATACCATTGGTTTGCATGTATTGAGCGGATATCTACTTCCTTCGGTAAATTATTCATATACATGGACAGTGTAGACAGCTCAAACACGCACGCATGCACATACATACATATGTATATAAATGTATATTGTATATATATATATTTTATTTTTTATTATCAAAATTTGATACCGCCTCACTTTCAAAAAATTTTTTTCAGAAGTGCACACAACGCCTCGACGGCGCAATTGCAGTTGTACTGCAGAGCAATTGTGCGCGGAGGACTTGCTCAAGGTCCCTACACAGTGACTCCCCGGACGAGGATCGAACTCGCTCATTCAGCGCACACTGAATGTTATGGGCTGACCGCTCTAACCAATCGGCCACCGTGCCACACTTGATGGTGAATAATGGCGAGCAAAAATTATTTAAATGAGTATCCTTAATATCAGAGATGCATTGTAAGAGGCATATTAGAGGTTTGTAAGATCGTGAATCCTACGATAGAGAGTCGTCAACTGCATACCATGGACCTGATCTCCAGCCATAGCAGTTATTTACTTTCCATAGTCCATTGTAACTGTAGACATGATTATTATTTATTCCATTGATTAGACTTCTAGTCAGAGGCTCATAGTATGCGTCTGGTGATTCCTTTGCGAATGCAATTAGGTGACACTGTCGGAAGAATTCCTCTCCCATTATTCTTCAGCTGAATAATTCAGTCTTCAGAGGAAGAGGATCGCTGGAAGCGTAGGAAGGAGGAAAAGACGGAAGGACGGGTTAAGGATGTATAGGGTCAGAATTTGGGGCTCTGGGTAGGAATAGATGGGATGAGAGATTGATGGACGGACGGATGGATGGATGAATGGACGGACGGATGGATGTTTTGGATGGATGGATGTTTTGGATGGATGGATGTTTTGGATGGATGGATGTTTTGGATGGATGGATGTTTTGGATGGATGGATGTTTTGGATGGATGGATGTTTTGGATGGATGGATGTTTTGGATGTACGGATGGATTGATGAACATACTGACTGAGGAATGGACGCATGGATGGATGAATGGATGAATTGGTGGATTGATTGATGAATGGGTGAACAGATGGATGGATGGCTGGGCTGGGTAGATGGATGGGTTGAATGGATAGAGGGACGGATGCACGGATTGATGAATGGATTCATCTATCCAATGGATTCATCCATCCATCCATCTATTCATCTATCCATCTAAGGATCTATAGATGAATAGATTGATGGATGATGGATGGATGGATGGATGGACGGATTGATGGATGGATGCATGGGTGGGTGGATAATGGATGGATGTATTGATGGATGATGGATGTATGATGGATGGATGCTTGAATGGATGGACGAATTGACAGATGGATGAACCGCTGTTTAGATTAACTAATTGATATAAGGATGGATGGATGGATTGAAGGATGGGTGGATGAGTTGGCGGATGATCAGCTGCGTAAATGCATGGAAGTATGGACGGACGGACATATTATTGGATTAGGAATGTTGATCCCACCTATCATTGGGACTCGGTACAAAGCCACTGATCAAAGCAAGTCTTTTCTTGTCCAAATAGCCATGATCTTTTTCTTGACATGTAAAGCTATACTGTCGTCGGCGTTTCCTTATTTACAACCTCTGATATGTCAAACTCTACCTCATATGACATACGTCACCAGGTAAATAAAATAATCCTATTGAATGCGCTGACCTGTCTGTGTCATCCATTTATCCTAGTAAAATTGTCATACTGCATCGTGCAAATTGTTCTAAGATAATCCCGGTTGGCATGGTGACCGCTTCAACTTTTTTCTTCCCTACATTTCTTTCTTCCTCTATGCCACTCCCTTGCATTCTATTCGATTCAAAGTTTCATTCTCGACAGATGTTAGAAATGTGCTTCCAGAAGTTCTCAGTAGTGGGGTTTGGAATTTCAAAATTCATCATCATTGACTAAATATTTGATTGGTTGATTTCATCCATGGTTTGTTGCAGTTTTACGACAGTGCGTGATAACAGAGATCATTAGCGTCGCCCTCCTCCCTATCCAGGCTAGGGACTGGCACTATCAGAGTGCGAACAGTTACAGAGTTTAAAAAAAGTAGTAGTTCGTCCTCTAAGATTTATTGTAAAAAATTAGGCCAATTAGGTCCTGAGAAAAATGTCATGTTTTCCGGATTGCTTATCAATTATGCACTGGAGCCGCCAGTCTGTCGGTAGACCTGCCTGACGTCGACTCTTTTCTGGAGTTTCAAAATCGGGTTTTGTCTCGACTGACTCCTAACATGTGATTCCCACGACAAAGCTCGGAATACAGCGGAGATTACAACTATCATTCTTAGGCTAATAAATTGGATCAATTTGAGACATCACTTATGTTAATTAGTCTCATTTCTAGGTAGCCATTGCAAGTTGTGAAGTGCATGCCTCTAGTATGAGAGCGGTGCAGCCTTTGTAAACTTTCAAGCCCTCTCCTTTACAAAGGTTCTGCAGTCGTCAAACATATGTTTAAGACAATAGTTTGATCATAACATGTTGATATCCCCGACTCAGTAGACCATTAGTTCCACCACTGTTCGCAATCTGGCATTGTCAGTCCAAAGTTTGGATAAAGAAGGAGAGCGTCGTTAATGTTCTTTGTTATCAAACAGTGTCATTAAACTGAAACTACTATAATGGTAGACCATTGTTGTCAAAATCTCTCTAAATCCAGTCCAGCTGTAGACCACATCGCATAGCATAAGTTCAAAAGTTCAAATCATCCTTTGTTTAATTTTCACACAATTGTGCAGCAAATGGTGAACTTTACCCAACACCGCTTCCATTATGAATCACTTCAAATGTGGTGTGCCCAATGTGTTCAACCGGGTTTGAGATAGCCTTGGAGATTGTCATTTACTCCTCAATCATATGCACTTAGGGGCTCTTGCCTAAGAACACATGCCTAAATTCGAAGATGTAAGCTGCAACGAATCATTATGAAAAGCACAGAGTTGAAAATTTAAAAATATGGTGGGTCAGAATGGTTCCGGACTTGGGACCCGACCCAATCCGACCCACTAGGATCTGGGCCCAACCCAACCAGACCAGACCCGCGGACTATTCAGATATTTGTGACCCGATCCGACTCGGTTCGACCAGACCCACGGTTTGACCTGACCCGACCCGAGGACAACTCTGGTTTTAGATCCTCTGTATAAGAATCAAATACATTTATACTTGAAAGGATGCATGGCTTGAAAATTTAGTGCATGTCAATTTAATCAGATTCACGAAGACACGAATCACTGAAGCAGTATTTCCACGTAGTCAATTAGTTCTCAAGACGTTTCTACACGAAACCTCTTCAGCCGACGCTCAACGACCTGAAACCGTTCGTACTCGGTGCAGGTGTCCCTCCTCATTCATAATGCATTTACAGGTTAAAGTAATTCATTTCTACTGACACCTCCGTGTAGAACAGTCTTCCATCGATCATTGATGATAGCATTAAACTTTTGAGCGATGACGCTAAATAAATCATAAATTGTCAATGGTATCAGTTTGAGACTCCAAGACTATCGTCATAAACCTCCTCTATGCATTTCCAGGCATTGTTTAACACCATCAAAGTCTATGAAATTGAAATCTATGGACGAACGTATAATCTAATTGTGAAGAAGACGCTGGAACATAATTCCATTATATGTCGCTGGTCCGACTCTGAAATTACGTCAGCAACTCTAAAAGAGACTGCTTGTAAATGTCGAAGAAAATACGTATGACCACTGAGCACCACAGGGCTCGTCACGACGACCACACTGGGCTTTGTGGTGTCTCTCAGCCAAAGGAATTAACCTCTGTAAGAGATGAATGTGAGAACTGTGGAAAGTATCAGTCAATCCAAACGACAAACAGTGTATGTGACACGCATGACAATGTCCGGATTGTGGAAACTTCTTCATCCGAATCAACAACTCTTTCATCGCCAAACTTCACTGTCCGACACCAGTCATCAATCAAATCATTTGATAACGTATACGTTGTCGTTGAATCCAGTAAAAATGAGCTGATTAATATCGATAGCACCCATCTGTCATCACAGTCACCAAGTGTAACCGAACCAATGAAACAAACACAAACGATAACACCACCAACTGCAGCATCACAAAAGTTCTATAGTCCTACAGTCCTTCATGGACCAACAAAAGAACACTGCGCACTATCGTGCATAGGTCCCTTAATCTCGAAGTCCTTTTGCTAATAATAATAATAATAATAATAATAATAATAAAGACGATTTATATGGCGCCGTAACGCGGCCATACCGCTACAAGGGCGCCAATATTCGCACCAATTCTTTTAACGTCCTTGTCGTCGTTTGTTAAGTTCGAGAAGCACCAAATTAATTTCCTTAGTTTGAAAGCACTATGTATATATATGTATATATATATATATATATATGAATTCCCAAATGCCTCAGTACACAATCATCGTAAGCATGATCCTCTACGCAACGTTGCATTTTTGACAACACGTTGCCAGACTAGAATATAAAAAACAAACCAAAAGAGCCTTTTATTTGGTACGAATTTTATATGTGACAAATAAACTTTAATATATTACATAGAAATAGTTGACAAGAGATGCATCAGCTCAACTGAAGGGATATGAGCATTCCGCTATTAGGGCATCAGATTTTATCATCAAGCCATACAATGGGAATGGCGGCAAGCGTAGTAAAGTAATAATTATATCGAACTTAACTAGTTAATTACGAGAATGTTCCAAGGTAGACTAAAAGGTGGCTTGGCTTTTGACAAAGACATGATTACATATGTAACTAAAAAGTGCAAGCCAGTAAGTTGTCAGTAGGCCTATAGTTTGAAAAAGTACAATCAAGGTAAATATAATTATATAAAGTTCAAGTGCTGTCATTAATTAATCCATCAGTTAATTGTTTACGTAGTGGGCCTAATCTTTTAAAGAGGGAGAGATTAAGAATCTGTCTGATGTCAATTGGAATCAAACTCCAGATGTATAGACCATACAACCTGAACATCACCTGAATTAATTAAATCTAATAAAATCAAATATTAACTCAATCTGACCCAACAAAATAATAATGACAAAGAGCATATCTGACAGCGATACCTACGACATGTGTAGGCCTATGCCTGCAGGCATACTATTCGAATAATTATCTACTTATTATTTATGGAAGTCGATAGGAGGTTTTATTTTCTACATTTCATCAATTCGTTGTAAAGCTAAAGAGAAAGCTTTTTGCACTGATCGATTCGATCCCCTCGCTTGCTAGAAGGCTTTAAGCGCCTTTAGTCATTCGTTCGATTGGCTTCGTGATGACGAATCTAAAAGCCTATAACAGGATCTGACAGTTTTACCTACCGGCCGCTAGGAGCATCTTGGCGCACTTGGTTCGGCCCTGAATGGCAGCTTTCATGAGTGCAGTGAAGCCGAGTTTGTTGCACTGATCGATGCAAACTCGACGCAAGTGACGCAGAAGGAAACTGACAACGTCGTCATGACCTAAAGAAACGAACAACATCATCACGAGCAAAAGAAATGGGCCACATCGTCATAACCTATAAAGAACCGAACGAACTACTAGACAGAAAACATGCAGCGAAAAAACACAGAAGATATTTATAGAACTAACGGATTTGCTAATAAGTTCTTTAAATATGTAGATATTATATCAAACACTAGATGGGGTACCCAGCGTTCGCCCGAGTGAAGAAGATTATGGGGGTACCTTGACTGGGACGAAGCCTGTCGTTCCTGACTGGCCTGAGAGGACTCCGCAGCCCTGCAGGAGGCTGGCTGTCTGGCGGAATTCGCCTTTCCTCAATCTAATCCCTCCCCCTCAGCTCTAATTCCTCTTCTCTTTCTCCGTCTTCTCTAATTTCTATTCACTCTTTGTTCTCACTCACCTTTTCCCAACTTTCTTCCCTTCCTCAACTTCTCACCCTATCCTAAACGCTTCCTCCTCCCACCCCATCCTCCTTTTCACACTCCTCACCCTCTTCTCTTCGTCAAAATTGTCCTTTCCCCTACTCCATAGTCCTTCCTCACGACTTCCTCCTCCTCCTCCTCCTCAACAATTCGCCAACCCCTCTACTGGGTGTCCGAGGTGTTCCCCGAGCGATCGAGTGAATAGCTGTAAAAGTGTAAACTGAGAGACAGACAGTCAGACACAGAATGTAGATATACATGTAAATAAATAGTATTTATAGCTCAGACCGATTGTGCAAACTTGACTTCACCGTAGCTTGCTCAGATGGACCATTTCTTCGAAAGTCTTTGCAATGTAATGTAATGTAGTGTAAATCCATGAAAATTTCTCAGCGCCCACAAAAGCCACGTCAGGGAGACCAGCTTAATCACCGGTGCTATACCAAATCAAGTCCGAAATAGTCAATCGTCTCGTTTTTTTCCGGTGCCATGTCGAATCCTGCATGGAAGTCAAACTCTTATCAGGTAGCCGCCTTTTCCTAGTTCTGCTCTTGCGAGCACAGTGTCAGATTAGGGTACTCTATTGTTCACGTATAATTATACGCTTATACAAAGCAGAGAGGCAGGCAGGCAGCGGGTGGTGGCAGCTAAACGATATTGTATAGCTTGTGGGCTACGTGTACGAAGTAAACTTTGCTTCTATGGGTGTGTGAGGGTGCGCCGTAGGTTTTTGCCCCGGGAGACGTGGAAGACGGCGTGAGCGGGTTTCAGGAATCCCTGGACTGCGTGTATCGAGTGTTCTCAGAGCCAACGGTGCAGGTTTGGAGTGAATTGCTCTAAAACTGTGCAAATGCATAGACTGCCAAGGACACACAGACAGAATCCTCCTCTTATATATAAATTAATAAGTCGTTTTGCAAATATGAAGAACACAAAACGAGCCACTGCCTATATTTAGAGGATGATGCATTTGTATGATTTCCCTTATGAGGTACTCAAAAAGCGCTATATGAAGTGTTTTGATACATACATATCTGCATACATACATAGTATTACATATACTTGCATGCATTCAAACATATATATATATACATATATTATACATGTACCCTGTGTTGTTGTCATCAATACACCTTTATCTCACCTTAAAATCTATATCTTGGATATCTCTCTATATCGCTCTGGGAGCGCTTCAAAAGGTTCATGCTGCAGATAGCGCTGTATGAGTGATTAAATACAATACAATACATACTTGCACACATACAACATATATATTTTAAGTGTACACGAATGAGTGCATATGAATATATATATATTATATGTATATATACGAATGATGCCTAATCTATATTTATGTAGTCTGTCGACGTTCATGAAAGTATATAATTATGTTTTAATAAATTGCTATTTCTATACCGCAGAAGGCATCAAACACAGTCGTATTCAGCTCGACATCGAGAAGGCCATTTGACAGAAGAGAGATAACCAGGTTGGATGTGGTGCAATTTGAAACAGAAAGGTAATTATCCTTGAATAAGGCAATGCCACAAATTGCTCTCTGCAGAACGAACTGTAGAGAGACGGAATTCGAGAAACTAGGAGCGGTCAGACGATAAAGATCACTCAACAGGAACAGTTCTTATGTTTTACATGACTGTAAAAGGCAATTAGGTGACCGTTGACCAGTAGCCTAATAAAACCGATGGATAAGAGATGGCTTTATTGACCGTCGTTGCATGGCTAAAGATCAATGTTTTATAAGCTCTAAGCCCTAAGTTTAAATAAATTGCTTCTTGAACAGGAACTTCTGGGAAACCAATGCAACGATTTAAATAAAGACGTTATATGCTCACATCATGTACAGTTTCTAACCAAAGAATTCTGAATTCTGCTAACAGTAAATCTATGATTCCATGTTCCAGACTCGACGACAAAAATACCGGCCCCTAGGAACAGAAATTCAGGGCCCTTAGGCATAGAAACTCATGGTGCCTCAACGGCTTCAAAAAATTACCGGAATATGGGCATCCGCCCCCCCCCCCATCTCTCGTCGGGAATTCCATATTCAAGAAATTTATTTTTATCGCTGCAAGCAGTAAATTCATCATTCCATGTACAAGTAATTAATTTTTTACTGGAAGAGCACCGATCCATCATGGCCTCAAGGAAGCCATACTATTATCTTTTCGGTACAGTAAAGAGGAGAGTCTGAGATTGACAAGAAGAATATGCACCACAGAAAGTAAGGAATGTTTTCTGTCCAGAAAGAAGTAGCATCATAATTTTAGTTACTCTGTGAGAGGTGCACTTGTATTGTTCAAGTTCACTTGCATTGTTCAATTTCACTTGTATTGTTCAAGTTCACTTGCATTGTTCAATTTCACTTGTATTGTTCAATTTCACTTGCATTGTTCAATTTCACTTGTATTGTTCAAGTTCACTTGCATTGTTCAATTTCACTTGTATTGTTCAAGTTCACTTGCATTGTTCAATTTCACTTGTATTGTTCAATTTTACTTGTATTGTTCTATTTCACTTGCTGCGCTCCTATTAAATCTACTAAAATATAATAGCCTGAAATATCCTAAGGCGAGTACTGCCTCGTTGTGCGATGCGGAATGTTCTCGTTGCTCAATTCTCTGCTCACACCTGCGCAGTGCATTGCATTTTCTATAACATTAAATAGAAACATTTTTCCATGTAACTGATGAACTTTTATTCCTCTATTATGCAATACACTCGGCAGCTAATGGCGGCCCTGTACGGTTCTTGAGACGGCTGTTCTACCACGTTACAACATTGGCATCTTCTTCTTCTTTTGGTTCTCTGCCTTCAGGCAGGTTCATATGTCCAATGACGCCACTCTTCCCTGTGTTTCATTTTTCTTTCATTTTTCCGTATCCACCTTTCTCCATCATCCAGTCTAAAAGCATTGTTCTTGGTCTTCCTCTTGTTTTTTCCCTTCCATCCTTCCCTCTATGATGTTTTAAGCAGTGAATCTCCTCTCATTATGTGTCCCATCCATCCTCTCTGTCGTTCTATGTCATTGGGATACGACACCTGATTCTGTTTAAGACACGATTATACAAGTATGACAACCAACAACAACCTTGATCTATTGAGCGAGAGACCTGTAAACTGAATCTGTAGTTCAACATGTAGAATCGCCTATTTATATTCGGGATCTTTCAGAGACAGCGGGTTAATATTTTAAAATTCTGTTTTAAAATGTGCAGACAGCATATGAATAGAGTAATGGGGAAAGATTATTAACGTTGCCCTCCTTCTTTATCCAGGCTTGGGACAAACATTACCGGAGTACGAACATCGACAATGTTCACCTTACCTGCAATTTATAAGGGTAACTTAGGGTATGTGTCTGAGGTGTGCTCGCAATACAAGGATTTCGACCTCATAGGACTCACAACTACTCTCCTCGTCTTCAAACCATTGACGTCATACAATGAGAAAAATCTCGCTAACAATTCGCTTATCCCCATTACATATTTAGAGGAAAACTGCTCATTCACTTCGTTATCAAAAACAATTTAGACTTCTTCTAGTTCTCTGCCTCTTCGGCAGGTTTAAAAGTCTGACGTCGCCACTTCTATCGCTGTTGGACCTCTGCCTTAAGCTTTTCAAAGCCATCTGTCATCATCCAGTCATGCATCATTGGTCTTGGCCTTTCTCTTGTCCGTCTCCCCTTCATTTTCCTTCAATGACTGTTCTTAGTAGTAATCAGTCTCCCCTCAGCGTGTGCACAATCCAGTTTCCTTGTCTCGTTCTTATTGTGTGCAATGTTATCCATCACGTCTTCATTTGTTTTGTGCTCCGTCCAGCTTATTAGACCTCTCAGTTACAATTGTGTGATAAAGGCTGAGTTGAGGATAATTTTGTTTCCTTTGTTCTCACTGTTTGTGCGCTGCTCAGGCGACTTGTGTTGCGCTCATAATTGATCATTAAATGTCTTTGATAACGATCGCTAATTAAAGTGCATTCTAAAATGCGATCACCGCCTAATATAGGTCTACTGTCTGATCCAATTTGATATTTTGCGCCTCTGATTAGCAGGATCTTTGATATGCCATGGCGAATTGAGCTGACTTTACTCCTGGAACGGATGATTAGGTCTATTTCTAAGCAGCAGGCAATCAAAATTGATTGGATTTAACATGAAAGAGATTCATAGTTGTTCAGAAGACATGCTTCTGAGTGAGAACCATTTCTTCCTTCTTCCTCCTTAGTGTTCCCTTCTTCATTTTCCTTCTTCTTTCGTCTCACTCTTCCCTTGTTCTCTGCCTTCGTCTTCCTCAAGTCTGTTTCGCTTGTTCATCTCGTCTACTTCACGTCATCTTCGCTTAGTCTCCTTGTCTGCTTCAGGTTTTCATCTCGCCTTTATCTCGTCTTCATCGCGTCTTCATCTCGTCTACATGTAAATCTCGCCTTTATCTCGTCTTCATATCGTCTTCATCTCGCCTATATCTCGTCTTCGTCTCGACTTAAGCTCGTCTCCTTTGCGTCTTCATCGCGTCGTCTTTGAGACGCGTCTTCTTTCGTTATTTCTTCCTCCTTTTTATTTTCTTTTTATCCCAGCTGTATCTCGTGATCTCCATCTTTTTCAACATCTTCACCAATATCATCTTCCTCGTCCACTCCTTGGTCTTCTAATATACACACTTGCTCAGCCTCTTCTTGAATGCAGCAACCGAGTCCACAGAAAGAGTCTCCTCATCCACCTCATTCCATGTCTTCATCAATCGGGCACAGATGAATCGCTGCTCTATGGGACTCGATGAAGACCAGGGCTGCAAACATGTTGTTTTTTTGTTATTTGGTTATTTGGTTTTTTACAAAAAAAACTCAAAAATACGAAAAATGGCAATTTTTGCCTTTTTGGTTTCATAATATTTTTATTTAATTTACTAATATTACTATTATGTTACTAATTGTGTATTATTCAATCCGAAATCAAGCTAATTATAAAAACGGACTGGAGTCCTTGTTCATGCTGTGTTTGATGCTTTTTATAACAAGACTGTTGTGACAAAATCCAAAGGAAAACTAAAAACCAAAAACCAAATACAACCAAAAACGAAAAACAACCTTTGATTAAAAAAAATAATGGAATTTTGCACCCCTGACCCATTCACCCGGTTTCTCAAAACCCTCGTACATGTACCTGTGACTTACGAAGAGTCTGTGGGCTGATGATGTATTTCTTCCCGTTACTCTCCAATTTGCCTTTGATTCTTAGTTAGTTAGTTGCAATTTAACGACACTGCGTGATAACGTAGATCATTGGCGTCGCCCTCCTTTGTTATTCAGGCTTGGAACTGGCATTGTCAGAGTGCGGACAGTGGAGGAGTTTATTTCTTCGTTATTACATGGTTATTAAGGGTTCCCGGACAATTCGGCACCGGACAATTCGGTGCCGGACAGTTCGGCGCGCGAACAATTCGGCGACGGACAATTCGGCGCCGGATGAGTTTGTAAGTGTATTTAGACCAGATATGGGTATGTAGTAACTGGCATTTAAAAAATATTCAGATTGTGAGCGAAATAGTATTCTCCATATTAACCAGCACTTGTCTGGTTATTATAGAGATTGGTGAAGAAAACAGCCCTAAAATACTTTGCGCAATTGTGATTAAAGAGTACAGTAACATTAAGAAATGGATTTATACACTTACAAGCTCATCCGGCGCCGAATTGTCCGGCGCCGAATTGTCCGGTCACCTTATTAAGTCGCAACTCTTCAATCTTTCTTCATACATGTATAATTTTGTATACCGGGTATCAATTTGCTGAATCATTGTATCATTTGCGTTGCGCTCCCATGTAGACATATTTTATCTAGTTATCGATGTCGTGTCTCAGTATGGGCTCCATGCTAGCTCGCAATATTCCATATGGGGCCTGGTCAATGTTTTATTCAGCACGAGTATTATCTCCTGACGATGGTCCTATTGATCATTTCCAGTATTCTGTTCGCCTTCTTTGCTGCTTATGCCCACTGTCTTGGCTTTGAACTTTGGTGAATGACAACTCTAAGCCTATGCCCCTAAGACTTCCTTCTTCCGATTTTCTTAAGGCTAATCTTCCCATTTTATACCAGAAACTCTCATTGTTCTTCTCCATATGAATATTGGAACAATTGGAACACTTTTCGACTTCAAAGAGTATTTTCCAGTCCATGTATCATTGGTACGTTCTTTCAAGGCCTTCTCTCTCACAATGCACCATCATCTTCAAAAGTGATCACGCACGTCTCTGCATAATATCGTGAATTCGCCTGTTCCAAAAACTATGAAATAGACCACATAAAGAGGAACCATATACATAAAGAGGAACCATATACATAAAGAGGAACCATATACATAAAGAGGAACCATATGGGATTTATAGGACCATCAATGACTCCACACATGGAGATGGTTAACCGTTTTGAAATAAAAAAATACAAAAGTAATGTGTCCAATTCCATTTAGGAAAACATTATTGGAAATTACTTCCGATGAACTCCAATCATACAAGAAGAATGAAGACGTGACTTAAATTGTCTAAAAAAAGATTAGCACTCCCAGTTCATGGCCAGCTCTTGAGCACAAAGAAAACCGGAAGTGAGCAGGCCGTGTTCGCTCCTACCTACATCGAAACTTATCGTCTACAATTATGTGGAAGTGGACTCAACATATTGCACAGAACGAAACAAATGAGACACAGTGGGCGATAATACAGTGAGTCTCTCCGTGCTGCAAAAACAGCCACGAAAAACTTCGTAAAAGAATGAAAACGAGGAATTATAAAACCTCTTCTCTGCAGCAGTTTCAAGCTTACAAGAATGATAAATTGAAATTGAAAAAAGATTTATAAACCTCTCATCTCGATTTACCCCTTACTTTCTTTCACTCTGCACAGTCTGACTAGACTGGTAAAAGATTGAATCGCCACCTCAACCATTCCAGGGTTGCTCCATTGTAAAGCATGTATACCCAGACTTTGATATTCTAGATCAGCGTTTCCAAAACTCTTTGGTGGTGAAACCCTTTTGATCTAAAACTTTTTTGACGGAACACCTGTTCAAAACGAAATAAATTCTGTTGTGCACATATAATATGATCTAATGTAATCAAGCATTTGTTTAGCGCTCCCTCAGATTATTACTCAGAGGCGCTCTCTGCGCTGGCCTTAATTATGTTAACTGTCACAGTGAGCAAGCAACAATACATCCATTAGCGAAACTATACACAATGAGCTGAAAAGAGTCATCAGTGGTGGGCCCACGCACAAGCATGGAACCAACCAATGTGACATGCAGGAATATCATGTAGCAAACCTTCACGACCTTCTTCCTCCTGCAGGTAAGATCGCCCTTTACAACATGCGATCAAGGCCACATGACTTCAGCTTCATCCTACCTAGAGTTGATGGCTGATACCTTTGTGGACAGATCTTTTATTATGCGGATTATAATTTATGCTAATATTTGCACCCGTTGGAAGCTATTGTGCTTTTGCTGGTAGTCTATTAAAGAATATTCTTACTTACTTACATACTTACTTAGACTAACCATACGTTTTAATGTCCTTTTTTATGTCGTCTTCGATTCTGTTCAATTTTCAGTTAATTAATCAGATGAGATCCCTCATGGTCGGACGCCGCGCCATTCAAGTCTTACCGAGATTCAAATCTCCGAAGTTAACGACTATCGGGATTCGAACGGGCTTCCTCTCGCAAGGATGCGACTGGGACGCTCGCTTCAACCAATGCAGCCAACCTGTCCAGTGGCAGTGTTAGGTGTCTGGTGAGTACGTGTCGACAGCAGCCACCCTGCAGTGACAATAACAACGTCTTTCGACCGATCTATCCTCGTGGGTCGTCCGTCCGTGCGTCCGTTTGACTGTGATGATCGTAAAAGAAACTCGAGTTGAACAATAAACGGTTCGTTAGTGCTTATGTCGAGTGTTCCGTCAACCGACCATTGGGACGAAGCGTGTCCCCCTCTACCGACGAACTGTTTACTCACCGACCTAAATGCCCCTACTCGTCTCTGTCTTCAGCTGTCTGTGTGTGTGTCTTTCCATCTGTCGCTTTTTGTCTGTATGTCTCTGTCTGTCTGTCTGTCTGTCTGTCTGTCTGTCTGTCTGTCTGTCTGTCTGTCTGTCTGTCTGTCTGTCTGTCTGTCTGTCTGTCTGTCTGTCTGTCTGTCTGTCTGTCTCGATCCTTCTTATGAGCTACAGGTAATAATGACGATGATGATAATGATTACGACGACGACAACGATGACGATGACGATGATGATGATGATGATATTAACGTTGATTGCGAATGGTAGCAGGATGTTGATGATATAATATACCTATTTGCAATTGGCCTATTACCTATTTCGCATGCAGTACAGGCAAGCCCTAATATTTCTGATTTAGCGCTGCATAACGACCATTTCGTTAAACTTTTAATAGTTTTCACTGAACAGTTTGTAAGCCGCACGCGTCATTAGTAAATTATAGAGAAGCAATATTTAAGAACCCAGTTTGCCTCCAGTTGATGACCTGTTTAATGGATTTGAATCTCGGGCATGCGCGTTGTGACACCCAGTCAAAATGGATGCAGTGCTAAGGGATCTCGCTCAACCAATTCATTGGATTGAGGAACGTATACTTTACATCTTCTCATAAACGTGTCTCTGTCAGTGTAAGTAGAAGTCCTGTGCGTGCATCCACAAGACATAACTTAAACCAGAGTCCCATTCACCTGCAATAGGCGCCTGCGTTGTTCTAGACCTGAGAGGAGTTTAATGAGCGCCATCTGTTGCCACGAACAATGAACGCCGTTCATCGCATTCATCTGACGCATGCGCAGAACTTGGCTTGACGAATTCCTCCCTTGTTGGCGGCATTCTAGACGCCCGCATCGTTTATTGGCTGCTGCGACAGCTGCAACGTTACCATGACAACCGTCATCCTCCGCTAGTCTTCATTCAATCATTCCAGTCACTCAGACCAACAGTTGACGTCTGGTGACTAATGTGGAACAGACATAATTTGTCAATTAGTCAGTTTAGATTAATTAGGGTTTGTACACGATTTCAATGTAACATAATTGTAACATAATAATAATAATAATGTTGCACGTAATGGCAACATTATTATTATTATTATTATTATTATTATTATAAAATTTGTAACGCGCACAAGGTCACTCATAAATGTGAATCTGAGGCGCGGATAGTCAGTCGCCAGGAAAACATTACACGGCTCTGGATTGCAAGTTCTACTATTGATGTATATTGTACCTTTATTGCACAACAGTCTTTTGCATTGTCTAAGACTATGTTGCATCTTATCTTATTATATCATATTGTATTCAATGATGCATCATATTGTATTGCATCATATTGCATCGTGTTGTGTTGCATTGTATTGCATGGCATAAGGGCCTTATGTTATGTAGCCAGACAAGTTATTCCCAAGAGTCATTCATAGTCACGCTGGTGTCTGCAGTTATGCAGACATTACTTTCAGGAGAGGGTTCGCCGAGAACAACGACTGAGGATCATAAGCAAATGCACAAAGGAGCTTTGATGCTGCAACGTCAACAATAAGACGATTTAGACGTTATAACGTGCGCCTCAAACAACCAGAGATCAGAGGATGAGATTTTTACAGTTCCCTTCAGACGATGATTTCTTTCTCAGGTTTTATAACCGCACACAAATTAACAACAGTGGCAGACAGTAATAATTCCTTAATAATTGTTTAAAAAATGAGGATAAATTCTCAAAGAATATGATTTAAAGTATAACGTTATCTGAAGCCCACTCTGATCTTGAAGTCTACGATTTTTAATTTCTGATCTACATATGACATACATACAAACAATACATGAATACAAATATACATAAATATATAATATATATTATGTACCATTCATTAATGAATTTATTTCTTTATAGTTTGAATATATCATAAAGAACAACGAACGTCATAGTGAACCCTTCGGAACCGCGCCCAATACATTCTTTGATATAACGGGGAACTACAGATGATTTCCCGGTTATTTGATGATAGATGGAAAAGCGAAAGGATTAATTCTGCAGCAGCAGCCTTATCCAAGAAGTTCAACCACATAGCAGAGGTGACTCCACCGAAAACCCTTTCATAGCGGAAAACCAAAAGGGAGTGCTAGTGCACTCTGATTATGTCGCCCTACTCTCTTTCGCAGTGATGGGCACCAACTACTTGACTAGTAGTTAAAGCTACTTCCCAACTACTTTCAAAAATATATAGCAATAACTTACAACTACTATTTAACTACCTTAGATGACAAGTAGTTATAACTAGTTTGGTGACTACCACATAAGTAGTCAACTACTTTTAAAACTACTTTACTAATGTCATGGTGCATTGGTAGTCACCAGGCAGTATGCAAATTTATTCATTCTTGACTCGACAATTACCTTTCTCTCAGACCAACTTGTAACCCAGCTGCCCACTGGTGGTCATCCAGCCGCGTACTGGCTGTTTTCCTCATTTCTTAATCATGGATCATAAGCCCCAACCCTCTGTGACCGCTTTACTCTAGTTCTTATCGCGCAACAGTCTTCAAGTATGCCATTAAACAGGCATAATGCCTTAGGCTTTCTCTATAGTTCTGAGAGGAACCCACTTCCTCACAATAGTATGCCCAAATCTTAATGAAACAATTACATAGCGAACTTACTCATGAG
This sequence comes from Bimastos eiseni, assembly GCA_959347315.1. NCBI lineage: Eukaryota > Metazoa > Annelida > Clitellata > Crassiclitellata > Lumbricidae > Bimastos > Bimastos eiseni. The sequence continues at coordinate 9,099,786 of OY365813.1, read as the reverse complement.
ATCATATGGACAACGTCCATATTTTTTGTGAAGTAACAGAAATTCCTGTAAGATGGAATTAGTAAATTGGAAAAAATGTAGTTTATGTGAAATATTGTAGTTAACTTAAAACTACTTGATAAAAGTAGTTATAACAATTTATTTAACTACTTCTTAAAAGCAAGTTATTACTACTGATTGCCATTCAACTCATAGGGTATAAATGAAAGAACGATCAAGTCAGGCTTGAGTGCCTTGAACATTTAGAGTGTCATAGCATAAATACTAGGAATTGCATTTTATTATTATTATTATTATTATTATTATTATTATTATTACGACGTTATTTTATGCAAGCTAAGTAATTACCTCTCACAATGAACGGCGATGCCTATTCCTACCGGTGATATCGTTATGTTAACTAATTACTTCATCCTCTAATTATCATTCGTCGTTATTGCTGCTAAAGCTGTTTTGCTCTTACAATGAACTAGAGTTATAGAAAGACTCTTTAAGATTTATGAAGCAATTTATTTCCGTACTCCTCTTATGAATTGGAAAATCCTCGCCGTTATCCAGCTGCTGCGATAAAAATGTTGAAGTGGAAACGAAGCCTTGTAGCTATTGTTGTGCCGCCTAAATATTAACTAAGACGGTTAGACCTACTTAGACGCATGATCTACTGATTGGTTGGGACAAGAGTTTCAAGGACCAAAGTAATCGTCTCAGCCTTTCCCATTTTTTCCTTCGGTTGCTTTCTCGGAAGTGGAGGCATCCTCTTCAGCGGCTCTTACACCGACATGAATCTGCCAGGATGAGTCAATGACTGTTGCAATCCAGGCAAGGCCCCTTCCTCTCTCCCACGGAATGAGGTTGCTCCTTCGGGGGCGCCCCCCCCCTCCCCATCGGATCAACTGGCTCTTTAGATAATAGGAAGCAACCTTCAATGAGAGCTTGGCAAATGACACAATTAATGAACCCATATCTCGCCATCCGATTAAGGTTTGAACAGGACGATATATCTTCCGTGTATACGTCATTTGCTGCAACTGGCGCCCTCTGGGACGTTCAAGGGTGAGCACAAAGGTTAACTATGATTAGAACAAACCATTTTCAGGTTCTCTCTTCACTCAGTTATAGGTATAATACGTGCGAATTGTTGGGGTCAGAATCAACCGTCTGAGTGTGTATTGATGCCACTGTGAATCGTTGTTTTGAATTTAAGACTGGTAACTGTACTTGCAGACTTTGTGAATAACGGTTTATCTCGTGGTATGCTATGCCACTAGACGCCTGATTTTGTCATCAGTGGCATAGCATCGACTGATTGCACATCAGTCGATGAATAAACTTTACGCCGCCTACAGCCTGCAAGCCTGTATTTACTTAACGGTATACGACTGAAGCCAAAATGGCGGCTAAGTGTCAACGACGAAAAGCCAGGAATGCCAAGACCACACTCCTTTTATTTCTTGGCTCAGCTTACTCCCAGCTGTCTGTGGTCACCGATGTAGGTTGCAGATGCTACCAACAGCATCACGCAACAGCTGGTCAAACCGGATCAAACAGGATTATTGAAATATGACCTGCAGCGAGGACTACGAAGAGAAACCGAGGGAACTCTGGACCATATTGATCACGTCCTTCTTGAATATGCCTAGACATGTCTAGTGTGAACATACAGGGAGAGTTTTCTGATCAATAAGAACGACCAATGTAGCTGAACTCCTAGAAAGTTTGGGATAAAGAAAATGACACCTCATAATGGATGGATGGAAATTGAATGGTTTTGATGCAACAAAGAGGAAAGAAGGAAGATCTAAATTTTGACATGCAATACTATTTTGCACTAACGAAGTTCAGTTCCCACTTAATTTTTTGTCTCTCCCATGCAATACATTAACAACATTAGCAGCAACTAAATGGTCATGCCAACGCAGAGTGAGTCGACAAGAAAAATATGGACTGAGGAGTGTGAAGCAAAGACGACGTGGGCAGCACAGCGAAGTGGGAGCAGAGGGTAAGTGGGGAGCAGAGGGTAAGTGGGGAGCAGAGGGTAAGTGGGAAGCAGATGGTAAGTGGGGAGCAGAGGGTAAGTGGGGAGCAGAGGGTAAGTGGGGAGCAGAGGGTAAGTGGGAAGCAGATGGTAAGTGGGGAGCAGAGGGTAAGTGGGGAGCAGAGGGTAAGTCGGAAGCAGATGGTAAGTGGGGAGCAGAGGGTTAGTGGGAAGCAGATGGTAAGTGGGGAGCAGAGGGTAAGTGGGGAGCAGAGGGTAAGTGGGGAGCATAGGGTAAGTGGGAAGCAGATGGTAAGTGGGGAGCAGAGGGTAAGTGGGGAGCAGAGGGTAAGTGGGGAGCAGAGGGTAAGTGGGAAGCAGATGGTAAGTGGGGAGCAGAGGGTAAGTGGGGAGCAGAGGGTAAGTGGGGAGCAGAGGGTAAGTGGGAAGCAGATGGTAAGTGGGGAGCAGAGGGTAAGTGGGGAGCAGAGGGTAAGTCGGAAGCAGATGGTAAGTGGGGAGCAGAGGGTTAGTGGGAAGCAGATGGTAAGTGGGGAGCAGAGGGTAAGTGGGGAGCAGAGGGTAAGTGGGGAGCATAGGGTAAGTGGGGAGCAGAGGGTAAGTGAGGAGCAGAGGGTAAGTGGGGAGCAGAGGGTAAGTGGGGAGCAGAGGGTAAGTGGGGAGCAGAGGGTAAGTGGGAAGCAGATGGTAAGTGGGGAGCAGAGGGTAAGTGGGGAGCATAGGGTAAGTGGGGAGCAGAGGGTAAGTGGGGAGCATAGGGTAAGTGGGGAGCAGAGGGTAAGTGGGGAACAAAGGTGAAGTGGGGAGCAGAGCGAAGTGGGGACCGAACGAAGTGGGGAACAAAGGTGAAGTGGGGAACAAAGGTGAAGTGGGAAGCAGAGCGAAGTGGGGACTGAGCGAAGTGGGGACCGAACGAAGTGGGGAACAAAGGTGAAGTGGGGAGCAGAGACGAAGTGGGGAGCAGAAGCGAAGTCGGGACCAAGCGAAGTGGAGGGCGAAGCGAAGTGAGGAGCAGAACGAAGTGGGGAGCATAGCGAAGTCGAGAACAGAAGCGAAATGGTTGAATGCAGAGGTAGAAAGCCAGATGACCGATGGGACATCGTTCATTTGGACCAGTGAGGCATGATTGAGAAATCTCCATAGTTCAGGATAGAAACTTTTACTGGGCACGCTATTGGGTCGCACGGATTATTATCCAATTTGACTAATATTATATTATTATTATTGTTATTATTTGTATTACTATTATATTATTATTATAATCATCGTCATCATCATCATCGTTATCATTATTATGATTAATATTGTTATTGTTATACTAGGCGGTATAACGATAATAATGAAATTCGATCCCTGGGACCTGTTGCCCGACTATGACACTGGCAAGGCCCAGCCATGACAGTCGCTAGTCAAACATTAACTGTACGCCTCTAGTGATTGACGTTGCGCTAGGGACATCAAGATCCGACCAACCCGGTTTAGGAATAGTTTCAGCAGGTGATTTGTCGTCCAATAGGGATACGAGTTTTGCATTTAGGAGGGCGAAGGAAATCGCCTCTAGAAGGGTTCTTATAGTGTAGCGAGGGAAGGAACACGAACTTGTTTCGGGACTAGGGAGATGTTAGGTCATTCTGACGATAAGGGTAATCAACGTAGTTGGGAATCCCGTCTCCAACGTAAACCAGGGAAACATTTCTAAAAGGACACTAATAACTCCAGTAAGTGTAGATAGGATGAGTGGTGTGTATATATATCATTAAAATATACATATTAAAACCATCAAGTGTGTCGTGTTGCTGAGCTTGGTGATAGAGGAAAGAACCGGCGGTACTTTCGTCATCTAGGAGAAGGAGTTGGCGAGAGAGAGAAACCCGTGACAATTATCATCATCATCATTGTAGTAATTATCATTATCATGATCAGAATCATCATCACCATGTACAGCAACAGCAATAGTGGCAGTAGTGGAAGTAGGGGAAGTTGTAGTGGTGGTAGTAGTGGTAGTAGTAGGAGTAAGAGTAGGTGTAGGAGTAGGTGGAGTAGGTGGAGTAGTAGTAGTAGTAGTGGGTGGTGGAGCGGGTGGAGTAGTAGTAGTAGTAGTAGGTGGTGGAGTAGGGGAAGTAGTAATAGTGATAGTGCAGGTTAGTAGTGGTAGTTATGGAAAAAATATCATTGAAATAGTGGGTAATAGTCGTATTCGTTCCCAGTATTACCAGGAATAAAATAGAATTCAATCGCTAAAAATTATTATTATTAATGCTGGTATTTTTTCATTGAGCTGTCATATGAACATTAAAATATGTTATCGAAATCAATTGATTACCTGCCTGGGCCGCAAAAATGAGCGGCGTGTTTCCGTCCTTGTCGGCTAAGTTTGGGTCAACGTCTTCGACTCCAGCCAAGAGTTCAAGGATCGGGAGGAAGCCATTGGCACAAGCATGGCTCAGTCCAGTCTACAAACAAACAGCAGAATATCCAGCCGACGATCAACATGCGTCACATCGGGGATGTGGGAGTCGTGAATATAGGTAGGCGACGATTGTATGTTAGAACGTGTGTATGTAGTTATGAAAGAGTGTGTACAAGTGTCTTTATGAATGGGTGGATGGATGGATGGATGGATTTGGATGAATAATTGGATGGAATGAATGGTTGATGGATTGACGTACACTAGATACCTGAATATAGGTGCATGAACGCATACACACGTACAAGTTTGTATTTGTATGTGTGGATGTAAGTACTTGTATGCGTATGTATCGTCACACCTTGATGTTACTTCATACAGTGCACTTAAAACGTTTCTCGTAATACAATATATGATATATATACATATATATATATATACACTAAAGCGATTGATTCAAGCGCTGCAGGCTTATCATATTTCTAGCTTAGACCTGTAATATATACATTATATAATTGATCGAATGATTGATTCGTCGTCACATCCTATTAATTCCTGTAAGAAGATGATCGGAGCCACATTCAAAGACACGTTTCATTTGCACGTGAAGTGCAGTCGATTAGTAGTCCTGGCACGTGCACTTGATTGCCTTGCTAGAGCCAAGAGCCTCCCCTTCGAGGAAGCACAACCGCGAGAAAATGAACAGAGCAATTATAATGAATGACATTGATAAACGATTCCTATTGCATGTTGCAGACGTTTCTAGTTTCCCCCTCAGCTGCTTCCCTGTATTTAGTACATCCTATATCAGATACAAGCGATATATTAGTAAAATTCTGCATCATCGCAATACTTGAACGTCAACATAAGACACACGTAGTTCAGTCTTTGGTCGCCGCTTGGGGATTGTTACTGAAAGTGTGAACTGTGTTTATCTTTAATTATGTATATTCGACGCTTCAGATAAAATTCAAGATAACAAAATTAATGAGCGAAACTTCTGTGTTTATGGGGTCGGCCCTGTATTGCTAGAAGATTCGGTTACTGTACTCCGCTGCCTATTAAAATGACTGAATAATGGAGTTTTGATGAAATGGATTTGTTGTGTGAACCCAAGGAAAGGTGCTCATACTGTTCACTCAGATGGTGCTCAAGTCGGTCATCAGTCGAAACGATCGTTATATGAAGACTTATATAGCGCCAGGTCACATTATAACCAGATAAAACT
>OY365813.1:8924155-9089155 GCA_959347315.1 Bimastos eiseni | reverse complement strand
GTAACAAGGAAACAGTGGCCGACGACGTTCAATTAATCGAGCAGGAATCAAAGAATCTGGGATTGCTATTGAACCGCAGCAAATGCGAAATCGCGTGTCACAACACCCAGATGCCGAACAATGACCCTGCGTTCCAAGAGTTCACGAGCATAGCCCTCGAGGACATGACCTTGTTGGGTGCACCTCTAATTTCAGGTCCAGCTGTGAACATGGCCATTTTAAATGTGGACCTTGACGATGACCGCTGGCTCCAGGCTTCTTTGCCGGTGAGAGATGGTGGTCTGGGAGTTTGTTGTGCATCTACGCTGGCACTTTCTGCCTTTCTGGCTTCTGCTGCTAGTACAAGCGAACTCCAGGCATGCATCCTACCAACAGAGTCTGCTGAGGAACCATATGAACTTGCGAGTTCAGCACTCAACGCTTGGAAGACCCTGACAGATGCAGAACCACCAACAGGAGCAGCAAGTTATCGCCAGAAAGAATGGGACCTCCGATTCACAGACAAGGCATGGAAAGGTCTGCTGGAGTCCAATAACAATCCATGCGACCGTGCTCGCCTGCTGGCCTCACGAGCACCTCATTCTGGAGACTGGATGCTAGCGCCCCCTGTGACTGCCCTAGGCCTGCGCCTCTCAAACGAGGATGTACGACTGGCAGCCGGGTTGAGGCTAGGAACGACGCTCTGCGAGCCACATTTGTGTCACCAATGTCAAGAGAGCGTCGACGCAAAAGGGCTCCATGGACTAATTTGTAGAAGAGGCAGCGGAAAACATCAACGACACAGCATGTTGAACGATGTCATCTGGAGAGCTCTTGGCAGGGCGAAGATTCCAGCGCAAAAGGAACCTCTCGGCTTGCTAAGAGAAGATGGAAAGCGACCGGACGGCGTCACGCTCATTCCTTGGACACGTGGTCGATGTCTGGCATGGGATGTGACAGTGCCCGACACCTACGCCAAGTCACATCTTGTCGACACGTCTATCAGAGCTGGCGAAGCAGCCGAACGCGCAGCTAAGACGAAGAGGGCCAAGTATTCCACCATAACCAACACCCACGACTTCGTAGCCCTCTCCTTCGAATCCGGCGGCGCTTGGAGCAGTGAAGGACTGGAGTTCATCTCAGAGTTGGGTAGTCGAACGAGTGCTGCAACCCACGATCCAATGGAGACGTCATCTCTGTTCCAACGTATCTCAGTTGTTCTTCAGCGTGGGAACGCCGCCTGCCTCTTCGGGACATTGCCAACACTCCATTAGCTCATCATGGGCGATAACAGCATAATGTGAAACATATATGTATGACTAATAACAATAATAATAATAATAATAATAATAATAATAATAATAATGATAATAATAATAACCTTAAGTATTATTTTAACCATTATTATTATTATTGTCATAATAATAATAATAACAACAATTTAATATTATTGGTAATAATAATTAAAATAATGATAATTAAAGTGGTAATAGTAATGCTGGCTGTCATGGAGTGTTACAGGAGTCTTACGTTACAGAATTCCACTCGGCGCGTCCTCAGCAATAACATCAACGTATATCCTGCTAAGTTTTCAATTAATTGGTCGCTGGGTTAGAGATTCTTTCACCATCGTTACCCTTTTGAATGAGCACCTCGCCATTTCAGATCCCAGTTTACGGACTTTTCTAGACTTTGAAACAAGACTCTAAAGTATGCGAACCAACATCCTCTCGCATAGAGGCGCCGTGACGCAGGCTTTCACCGATAAAGCTAACAAGGCGAGTTGTATGTGCATCGCTTAAGCTAGACTGGTGCTATTCAGACGCCAATTATTCTGAACGAAGGCGTTAATCGACTGTTAAACGGAATATCTACTCAAACACGCAAGCTCTGCATTTTACCGATTTGTCCAAGGTGTCAAATCCGGTGTGATTAAGCAATTTCGAGTATGAATATTTCACGGCAGTCCGGCAGTGCCATCACAAGTGAAGATTTGTTCTTTTGTAGCAAGAGTAAAGTGAAAACGTTTCTAGACAAATGACGTATGACAGACCAGAGGAATTGTCACAGATGTCTGCTGACACGTCGTGCTTCAATCGTTGTACAATATAGATTTCAATGGTAGCGTGAAATGAACGGCGGCTGTGGTGAGAACGATTGTTCTATGTTTCATAAAAGAACGAGGTTCGTGATAATATGTGACTTTCCCGCCCAGCAACGACAGCTGGCAAGGCTTTGATGAACTGCCAGAAAAGCTTTCTCAGGCAATTGTGGCACAGCACAAAATATTAAAGTTTATGACGTCAAGAATGATTTGTGCAACTGGTTCACAGTAGATCCACCATATATATATAATTTATAATATATTAATAATATATATATATTATTTATAATATATTAATAATATATATATATAATTTTCATCCAACTCAAAGCAAGAGAAGATCTCAACCTAAGATGGCGAGGCACTGATTCAAACGAGCAGAGGTCGTGAAGGTCACTGAAAACGGTCTTACGATCGCTAATAATTGAAAGACACGTACGTCTACCCTAACTTTGCCCGGGAACAGGACATTACCCCTGGACATTACCCACCGGACATTACCTCGGACATTACCACCCGGACATTACACCCGGACATTACCCAGGACATTACCCCCGGACCTTACCCCGGACATTACACCCAACCATTACACCCGGACATTACCCAGGACATTACCCCCGGACATTACCCCGGACATTACACCCAACCATTACACCCGGACATTACCCAGGACATTAGCCCCGTGTAGCGATGTTCCTATTAAAACCCACATTTCTTATGTATTATGAACATTATAATATGCAGTCAATGTTAATTAGTTAAATTAATTCAGAGTTAATTAATGCCAGCCTATAAATATAATGTAAAGGCGCTATAAGATTAAATTAGAGCCCTTAGTAACAGTGTTGTTGGGGAGAACTGGTCGTTTGCAATTTGACATTCAGGAGGCAATGTTAAAAGGTCTGATTTTGGCCATCGGTCGTCTGCTGGGGATTGTACGGCGGAAATGCGTTATCCGGGCTGCGAGAGTTTGCAATAAGATGTTCAGTATTGCTGGTGCTGAGAAAAAGTCAACACGTAATTCTCAAGTTGCGAACTCTCAAAGAAGTTTTAGGAGTTCGGACAGTTATTTGACCCAGGTTCGTCTAGAACTGCTGAGGGGTACGAATGGTGTAGTGGCGAACAGTACTGTGATCGTCGAGTAATGATGGATGTATTCTCCGTGTGTAATCAGGAGTTATTTTCGTTCTCGAACTATCGGTCATGAGCGGTGGAATGCAGAAACTCTTTTCACGTTAATATAGATGGACTGAGAGATTAATATCAGCATCTATAGTGTGTCTCTTCTGACATACTTGTCAACGGAATCGAGGCTACGCAAGTATCACATTAAGTCCGATTCATCATTCGGACGTGACGAGTGCGAGTGGAGGACGGCACAGAAGCATTTGAGGTGAAGGGGCAACAATCATCCGAGAAGAAGCAATCGACAGAATTTATACAAAGAAAGAATCCAAATGAACACTACAGAAATCCACTGCAGATCTGCTCCATTCCCGTGGGAGGTAGATATCTGACCTAAGAAGCGCTATTAGCTAATCTAGGCTGGCTAGGTAGTCATAAGTTAGATTAGTTCATAATCAATCTATATCTTAGAATTCTATTTAAATATTTTGCTGATTTTGACTGTTTTTGCAATATAATTGACGATGAAAGTTTGCAGTAGTTATTGATTAATTAATACTCAATTGAACTCATGAATATGTATATGAAGAGGCGTGATGGCCAAACCAAGGCAGAATAAGTTGAACTGTGTATATGCATCGTTACACCCCGAACATTAACACCTTAATACATTACCCCTCCCCTTAGGACATTACTTCCCCATAGCTTACACTGTGCCTTAAAACGAATTTGAGCTGAAAGATTTATTAACATATTAAGAGTAATAAAGATTAATTAACGAATTCATTGACAATCATGATTTTTATTAACATTTGCCAATAACTCCTTGATCACTGCACATGTTGCGCATACAAAGGGACATATCGTTTTGAAATTGTTTTAAATTTCACAATATTTCCATATTTCCATAGCGCAAACATGGATAAAGTGGAAAGCGTTAGCGGAAAAACAAAAGTTAAGGATGATGTGATAGGCTCATTTAATACCAGATAATGTCTATTTTAATAAATTTCTAATAAATTCCAATTTAATAGTATCATAAACATTGCGCATTATTTATGTAATGACCGGGGGTAATATCCTAAAGGGGGTAATATTCTGGGGGTGATATTCTGGGGATAATGTCCGGGGGTGATGTCCGGGGGTAAAGTCCTAAAAGGGTAATGTTCTGGGGGTGATGTTTTGGGAATTATGTCCGTGGGGAAATGTCCTATACCCACTTTGCCCACTTAGAATATGTCTTCTCCACTTTAACATGGACAGGGACCACAAGATGTGTGATTACTGTCACTTATTAGCGATCTTTCGTGTACCATGCATTAAGGTCCTGAGTCCGGACACCAATTCCATGCACGAACTCTCTCCTGCTCTGCCTTCCTTATCTTCAGGCAATTGGACCTGGTCCTTCGCATGATTTCTCTGGGCAAACTCTCCGACCAACGCTCGTGAATAAGCTGGTGTCCTAAGCTTGGTTGGTTGGCTAGTTACCGGTACAGTGTAGCGACTCTGTGTGATAACAAAGATAATTAGCGTCCTTGGATTACGATCGGTGACTTTAACCGATGCGCTATCAGGGACGTCATTTTGGTACAGCTGTTTTCACAAATTCATGAAAATCTAATTTATGTAAGTGACAATAATCACACATCTTGGCCAGCTGTCTTGCAGTCTTGCACATGTAGACCAAGGGCAAAATTTAATAATCTGGCAAGGTTTTCCCTCCGAAAACTCTCCTCTGAAAAGCTGAAATGACGTCCGTGTGTCTTGTAAAAGTAAGCACTCAGATTAGATTATATGTAGAATAACGACATTTCAATGTGATAATAGGCAGTAATCGCCTTAATTCATAGACGGTAGACCAAAATAGATTTCGGAGGGTGAAGAGAGACTTCAAGGTTTCCTAAAACGCATTAGGTCCCTAATAGATCTATTTTAGGCTTAATTAAAACCATTGAACGGGCTGAGAAAAGCGACGCCTGATTAGGTAACCGGAAGAAACGATTTCAAAGCGTCGACTAAAAAAAATGTCAAGATGTTGCGAAATAAACAGAATGTACTCGAATATCATGTTCAGCATACCATAGAACGACGTTTCTCTTCCAGTAATACAAACATATACCATATATATATATATATTGGATATACAAATGTCTACGCATATATGAAATTTATGTAAACATAGATAAATGCAGACACAAATACACGCACACTTCCATGTGTATACATGTATATAAATCAATCAGTCAATCAGTCGCTGTTTATTCAGCACACCAAAGTCACATACAAGTACATTGTATGCTTTGCATTGCTTGTTGATCACAAGAACAATGATATTGAAGGCATTAAAGATGTCATAGCATGCTGCAGATATAAAGCAAGATATCATCATCATCGCTATCGTCACCATCATCATCATCACCACCACTACCACCACCATCATCATCATCACCATCATCATCAACAACCAAAACATCATCATCATCAACATCATCATCGACGTCGTCGTCGTCGTCATCATCATCGTCATCATCATCGTCATCATCATCGTCATCATCATCGTCATCATCATCATCATCATCACCACCACCATCATCAATATCAATCAATGATATGGCTGCCATCGTAATTGTCCTTATCATCATTGGCATTATCTCGTCTTTACAATGATAAGTAACCATTGTCTTCCTCCTAATCCTCCTCATCTCCTTCTCATCTTCCTGTTTTACATTGTCAAAACCATCATCATCACCATCATCATCACCATCATCATCACCATCATCATCACCATCATCATCGTCATCTTTCTGGTTGGTTTAATCGTCATGATTATGGACTTTGTCTTCGTCATCATGACTCACCATATCTAATGTCATCATCATTGTCGTCGTTACCGTTGTCATCGTCGATATCATTATGGTCGTCGTTGCATACATGCATGCACCTGCCTGAAGCTTGGAAACACGGAATGGATCGTGGGGCACAACCCCCGTCACCACCCCCTTGACGCAGCTAATGACATGAAAACGCTTCTGCTGGTCATCACAAAGCCGCAGTAAATAGTTCGTGAGGCTGATATTGGTCCATTGCGTATATTTACCCTAAGAGCTTCCGCCCAAGGCCATTGTCAGCATTTGCGGGAGCTAAACAAACTGCCATCCGTATTTATTATGCTTGCCGTTTTATATATAGATATAATATATATATATTTATATATATATAGTATTACTGTATGCGCATACTGGCTTTGAGTGTATATATACGAAACAGGTCTTATATTCTGGTGAAATTATTGCTCATAAATTATAGTCGCGAAGGGATGGTATAAAATGAGTTCATGATGAGCGTGGGTGCATATGCACGCGTATATTGTGTAAATCGAAAGCCAAACGAGTCCAGTGGTGCATGGTGTATGGTCTGGTGGTTGGTTAGTCTGCGGAACCGACACATATATCGGGGTTCATGTCCCAACACGCAGAGCAAATAGATCCTTAGATATTTCTTCTCTCCTTGCAGAGCTAAGCACACTTGGGCTATAAGAATTGAGTGACTGGAGGAACCAGACGGAGAGGGAAAAGACAGGCTGCTGCTATCATATGCCGAGGCTAAGCAAATTATATCACTCTCTCTGCCTCCCTGTCTCTCACTCTCTCTCTCTCTCTCTCACTCTCTCTCTCTTGCTCTCACTCACTCACTCGCTCACTCACTCATTCACCCACTCTCTCACTCACTCACTCTCTCTTTCTCTCTCCCCCTCTCTCTCTCACACTCTCTCTCTCACTCTCTCTCTCACTCACTCACTCTCTCTCTATCTCACTCACTCACTCACTCACTCTCTCTCTCTCTCACTCACTCACTCTCTCTTTCTCTCTCCCCCTCTCTCTCTCTTTCTCTCTGCCTCACTGTCTCTCTCACTCACTCTCTCTCTCTCACTCACTCACTCTCTCTTTCTCTCTCCCCCTCTCTCTCTCTTTCTCTCTGCCTCACTGTCTCTCTCACTCACTCTCTCTCTCTCACTCACTCACTCTCTCTTTCTCTCTCCCCCTCTCTCTCTCTTTCTCTCTGCCTCACTGTCTCTCTCACTCACTCTCTCTCTCACTCACTCACTCTCTCTTTCTCTCTCCCCCTCTCTCTCTCTTTCTCTCTGCCTCACTGTCTCTCTCACTCACTCTCTCTCTCTCACTCACTCACTCTCTCTTTCTCTCTCCCCCTCTCTCTCTCTTTCTCTCTGCCTCACTGTCTCTCTCACTCACTCTCTCTGCCTCACTGTCTCTCTCACTCACTCTCTCTTTCTCTCTCCCCCTCTCTCTCTCTTTCTCTCTGCCTCACTGTCTCTCTCACTCACTCTCTCTCTCACTCACTCACTCTCTCTTTCTCTCTGCCTCACTGTCTCTCTCACTCACTCTCTCTCTCTCACTCACTCACTCTCTCTCACTCACTCACTCTCTCTTTCTCTCTCTCCCCCTCTCTCTCTCTCTCTCTCTCTCTCTCTCTCTCTCTCTCTCTATGCCTCTCTCCGTATTGTAAGTTCTCTACACCAGTCAGTCATTGGGATTTGGAAAACTAATGAACATATTGTTTCGAACCATCAGAACTGGGCAATGAGACGTGAAATAAGTGCAGGAAATCATTTGACTGATTAATAGGTCAGTGCTTATTACGTTCCACCGTAATCGATTGTAATTTAGAAAAATTATATTATTTTGAATTAGAAGACAAAAATAACTTTGTGGACGCTCACTATGCGCCCTTTAGTATGCCCTATGAATCGCTTACATAAATTAATTATATAGGCCTATTCAACTTAATTATTCCCTCGTCATATTTTAGCATCAACAACACGAGTCATAGTTGCTGTTGGCTGTCACCATCCAGTTGACTGTACCTGATTGTTTTCTCAATAAAAATGATTCTAATCTCCGCAATTGGTTGCTACTCCTGTATCTCGTGTTTTCTCCAACGCATGGACTTGTTTTTATACTCACACTCACATTATAAAATTGTTTAATATACATTGTGGGTGTGATGAAGTGACCACCTTCCTGGGCTCTATTTATACAAAGATCCGTAAGTGACTGTAATTTATAGCAATAAATTCACCAGAATATTAAGCTTGGTTCGTATATAGGCTACAACTGCTGTTTATGTAACTGCAATGCATATGTATGCAATGAATTCACTTGGAGTTAAATTTTGATTCCAACGGCCAGCGATGTTTTTAAATCGTTGACGATCTCTGTTAAAGATGACGACACTGTCAAAGTGTGGTCCAAACGTAAAGAGGCGTTAACAATTATTTCTTACCAGTTTTTAAAGCAAGTTATAAGAACGCTTTCTTTCCCCTTTCATTGTTAATATAATTATGTCGCTATATGGAAATCACAAGGCACTTTTTCAATTCTTATTTTGTACGCTCTCTATAACTTTAGCCTATTTATGAGAAGTAAAAAACAACCTTTCTGTTCCCTTGCCCAAGCGCAGACGTCCGTGGAGAGCTCTGCTGATTCGAACGGCGCTATTTAATTGATTTATTATATTACATTAAAATATATATTACGTTTGACACAGATTATTCAAACATCTAATTTCTTCAAACGACACCCTGATGTGGTGTCATTTGTGGCTCACCAGCTAATCCCGACACAGCCTTAGACTGCATCCTGAAGCAAACTCTCACCATGTCGAATCCAAACCCACATTATTGCGTTTCATACCAACGGATTCATGCATTCTCCTTGAAACAGTTTTCGCCAGAGTTTTATGCAGAGGTGTTCTGTATATATCCAAACGGATTTAAATTCTTATACAAGACTGTAATCTTTGTTTAGCGGAAGATGGAAAATTGTGTCGTCAGCAAAATATGGCATGTAATGGAAGGTGGATGAGCCCTGGAGCACAGGAGCAGCGCGGAGCAAGTGACTGGACATATTCCCTGGAGGAGCATTCGTCAACGAAGACTCTCTCTCTCTCTCTTTAATGGATTATTAGCCGAATATGGCATAGACTCTCACAGAGATACGGCAATGGCAAAACGGCTCCTAAGCCAATAGCGAGCATACAAAGCAGCCTTATGCAAGCCCCACCGAACGACCAACACACCGATAGACTGACCGCCTGAACGACCGATCGACCGACCGCCTCGATAATAATGAAAATCCATTTTCCGGTTCATGCTTACAGATAAGGAAAGTGAGAGCGAGAGACAGAGAGAGACAGACAGATAGATAGAGAAAGAGAAAGAAACAAAGACAGAGACAAAGACAGAGAGACAAAGTCAGGGAGTATGCTTTTCTCTTTGTCTGTCAGTCAGACAGACAGACAAAAAGACAGACAGAAAGACAGACAACAGACAGAGACAGACAGAGATAGAGACAGTGACAGAGACAGAGAGACAGAGACAGAAAGAACGAGACACAGACATATAGACAGTTGGCCCGGGAGACAAAAAGACAGAAAAACAGAGAGACAGAGAGACAGAAACAGACACAATGAAACGGACACGGACAGAATGACATTGGACAGACAATAGCGACTACGAAAAGATGCGAAAGTTATAAGAATCAGAGAACAGACGACAGCAGCAGCAACAACAACAACGATAATGATGATATTATTTACCCATGAACTTTTAAAGCGCCAATGTGACAAATATTCAAGGCAGCATTCGATGATCGCTACAATGCAAAAGTCGTTCTTACTAGATTCCAGATTGATAACCTTACAAATGATCAGACAGACACGAAAGCAGTCAATGTAGGTAGAAACGGGTTTATAGTCAAACCGTAAAGAAGAGCAGAGTCTCATATGAGCGAACGTCTACTGGAAGAAGGCTCCAGAGGACGATGTGAGCAGCGAAAAAATACGATCACCAAGATCCATCGCTGCATACCAATGCATACTATGTCAGAGTGAGACAATGACAATACCTGATTGAATAGTTATAGATAGTTTCTATTAATTATCAGCGGATGACAGAGAGACTGGATGAAATGCATAACCTTAAAAAAGACAATTTGTCCTGTTTTGTGAATTATTCTCTTTTTTATTATATTGAAATTGGAATTCTTGAAATGTGATGTTGCCCTTCTTCCAACATTTTATGCTCAGAAGTGCATACACACGCCTCGACGGCGCAATTGCAGTTGTGCTGCAAAGCAATTGCGCGCGAAGGACTTGCTCAAGGTCCCTACACAGTGATTCCCCGGACGAGGCTTGAACCTACTCACTCAGCGCAAACTGAACGTTACGGGCTGACCGCTCAAGCCAATCAGCTACCGTGCCACACATATTGTTATAGCCAGTGCAATGATTTTAAGATTGGATTCATATTTTGAAACCTTGAAGTCTCAGTGATAACTCGGAGTTCCTCACCATCCTGCTTCTAACCTTTAGCTTCATTCAAGTTGGCCTTCAAAATGCCAGTTGTCAAAACGGCTGGAAACCGGGCTTCTACCATATAAACTTCGTATAAAACGGAATGTGGAAAATTCTCCGTTCGTGTACCAAAAGCTGCCGCTCATCCATCATCGCTTTCGAAGGGTTCCAAAAAATGCGCTCTATGAAAGTACAGATACATCATCGGCCTTAGCTTCCTCTATCATCCCTCAGAGAACGCAAGCTCGCCTACGCAACAATTCCAACCCTAATCCATCCCCCTTCATCCTCCAATCATTTCCAAAACGTATTTATGATACGCATACATACACGCATGTGCATTGTATAGTTAAATGGCATTTGTATGTTGCAACAAGCCGTCGGGACGTCGTCAGGAAAATTCACGCCATACAATACAACAGAATTCAATTTTAATTTAGCAATACTTTCCTTACAGAATGGTTAGGAGTGCACATTGAAGCTATGCGATCATTAGAAGCTATAAGCAGACTGGGAGAGGTTGGTTTTTAGCTTAGAGCGGAAGACAGTCTCGCCGAGAGAGTTGTAAACATGAGGAGGGAGACAGTTCTAGACGGAGGGACCGGCAATAGTCATGACCACCGTCCATAGACAAGGCATGTTCTGACATGGACCAACATACTTCCTTGCAGATGCAGATCGAAAAGAGAAGTGGCCTTTGACAGCGTTACAAACACGTGACCATGGAAGACAAGCAAGAGTGCAGATGATCTGTGCGTGCTCTGTACATGAGGAGTGTCTGCCAGTTTGTAGTATTACGCTCACATGGAGCGTAGAGAACGCAGAGGTGGCATGGTCACGGTATACGAGAGTCCATGACTTTGCCTTGCAACCAGATGGAGTTTTACAGTTAGAGAAAGCAGTGTGCGTTCAGGGAGACCTCAAAGTACCGAGTTGCTGTGATCAAATCGTGTAAGGCAGCGTATCACTGTTTTCAGTGATGCATGGTGTGTCAAGAATAAAGCAAATCTGTGGAATAAAAAAGTGTTCGCAATTGAAGACCCTCCTTATCAGTTGGTTCATATTCATTATAGGCTGCTGCTTCTCTCTTTTTCAGCGGACTTACTTGACTGGCTGTCGGAGCATCGAGCTAACCCTGTGCACTGTAGTCATCAACGCTCTGGAATTTGCTAATTACAATTACAGATACAAATTATGCTGATTGACGCCAGTGTGTAATGCGGATGAACAGAGAGAACACAACACACCGACGGTTTAGCTGACTTTGTACAGGCATAGAAATACAGAGGGTACACATGCATGTACATACAGAGGGGGTACACTGTGTCACTGCATATACATATAGGCAGGTACAGACACAGACACAGACACAGACACAGACACAGACACAGACACAGACACGGACGAAAGCTGGCGCGTATGATTGATTTCACATGTCGTATAGATGGTTTTCGAGTGACTAATTGCTTGGCGTTACCTCTAGGAGAACAAGAGATGGAAATCAATTGTATTTGTCGTCTGTAGCTGATGATCGATGCATTCGGTGACTTAGGTTCGAGTTAAGTGATTTCTGGGTTTCCATCTGTGATGTTTTCGAGGTTTTTGGCTGCAATTAGATGCTATTATGTAATCTACATATCTGTTATTATAATATAATGATGTGATTCTTCTCACTGAGACGGGTCACCACCTGAGCATCTGCAAATGGCCACAGCTAACAGAAAACCCGAGGCGACTCGGAGTTACTTTGCAAACTCAGAAATACGATGAATTGGAATATAGTGTATATATACCTACCTACATGGATCTGGCTAGTCATCAATGCCTGTATTTGTATATAGATGTGCATATGTAGGCTTATATGTGTAAACTTTGTAATGTGTATGTAGGCGTCCGTGTGCATGTGTATATGTGTGCATGTATATATGCATTTATCTATACATGTATGCTTTAATGTATGCATCGATATAAGTATATGTTCATTTACGTATGTGTGTATGTATATATATGTAGCTAAAGCAACCGGCGGCGAGTCCAATCGCGGTTATTTTATGGTGAAAAACCTTGTAACGCATTAAAAAGTAGCAAAAAGCGATTTTATGAGGTCACGTTTCAAGTAATTCTCATAAAACAAACGTCATACGGTAATTATTGTTATTATTATTGAGAAATCAGACGGGTTACAAGTGTTTATGGACGTCACTTTGACGTCATTTAGCGAGCAGTCGATCAAGTTGGCAAATAAACATCAATTTCCGTCGTGTCGCTTGGCAGTTTATCACCGATGCAGTGCGTCAGAAGAGATTTGAAAGCTGCTCAGCACTCACTGCTTTGTTGGCTGAAGGTTCGCGACATGAAGCGTGTGTACTTCACGGATGAGAAGAACCTCTACCTCAATCCTCCAATCAGCAACCAAAACAATCGTGCTTGGTCCAACGGCAAGAAATCAGATGTCAAAGCTGATCGATTTATCGCTGAACGCGAGAAGTTCGGCTGGTGTTTGTTTTGGTGACAAAAGTCGACTGCATTTTGTTGGTGAAAGGGTCAAAGTTAATGCTGCATATTACGTTGGTAGCTGCTTCCACAATTAATATCCGATTGCATCTGCTTTTAGCTGGATTCACCTTTCAACAAGACAGCGCATCAGTGCCTACTGCTAGTTTTGCGCAAGATTGGCTCAAGATCAATTGCCTTGGTTACATATAGAAGGCCGAAAGGTCGCTTAGCTCTCAAGATTTGAACCCACTGGATTATTACGTGCTGGGACGCCGGGGAGTCATGCTTGAGAAATACCACAATCTGCGACCAAAGTCAACAACGATGAGGTCTCATTGAAGCTGATATGGGAAGATTTGCCTCAAGAACCCATCAGCAGGGCCATCAAAAGTTTTCAAAGAGACTCAGAGCATTTGTGGCAACCAGTGGTGAACACATTGAAAAAGAGTTGTGAAACACTATGAAGTTTGTTTTATAATAATTAGTAAAGATGTGATTTCACAAAATCCGTTTGTTTACTTTAACTACGTTAAATGTTTTTGACCATCAAAACATTGTGGTTGGACTCATTCAAGTGATATTACATTTGTTCTGTTTGAAATATTGTAGTAAATTTTGGCCGTTATGTGCAAGTTTAAATTAGTTTTGTGCATGTAAAATTTCATTTGTTAATTCATTTTTTTGGCGGAAATATTAGAAAAACCTGAGGGGTTACTTTTTAATGGCCCACTCTGAATATTGACTGCGTGCGTATTGCATACGAGCGCATACACAATGCATACGTAATTGTGCACATGCGTAAAGGTTTCGTGGAGAAGTAAATTGTGTAAAGAAAGGTTTAGGAATCGATGTGTACATGTGCTCATCAGCACGAGCAGTCTATTGAACCGAGATGTTGTTTGTTTGATTAACTATTTATGAGGCGTTTTGTTTCATGACTGCGACGTCTTTGGACAGTCTGTTTTCCAGGTAAACAGGCGTACGTTATAGTCACACAAGACCAGGTGAATGTGCCCGAGCAGATCCCTCCCTGCCACTACCATCACCACGCTCCGTCCAATCCACACCAACGACTTAACGGACCGATGGCAAAGCATAGAGGCTGGCGGTTAACCGACCAGTAACGACGGCGATTTGAAGTCAACAACCGCTTGGACGGTGGACTTATGCATGCACCGTTGGATGGTCATCCATCGCCATTGAGTCTTTAGACAAGCAAACCCTCCCTCCTCCTCCTCCTCCTCCTCATCCTCATCCAGGTTTGACGGACTCCATTAAAAGCCTGGTCCGCTTTTTCAAGCATAAACTGTCGGTTAATGGCGATCCGAAGGTTCGAATGGCGACGGCGTTCGTTGGCCGTGCGCTATAGAGTCGAATTAGACAGGATTTATTGGGGCTCGTAATTGGTAGTTTATGTCATAACGCGCTTTCGTCGCTTTAGAAATAAATATACAGGAAGTGAGGACCTGCAGAGAAGACAGTATTTTCAACTAAAGCATCGGACGGTTCCGACATTTAGTCATACAGGTATAAGCATGTTATTTATGGTGGTTACCGATATTTCTTCCGCTCGGTTCTCATTTTCACGTAAATTTTATGGGCAAAATAATATTTTGCGCAAAAACGCCATGCTAAAACTACATTATGTGTTCGTGATAGTCACAATTCTTCAGACACCCCAGTCCAAAACTGTAGGGCAGATTAGGGTTGATAACTCTGAACAAATGCCTAGGACATTTTGCGCGGAAAGATAAACCCGCAACATAGTTGAAACCTGACAAACCGCCAAACCCTCGAAACTTATGCAAAAATTATGCATTTCGAATGACGTTCAAAACTTTGAGACTTTCGAATCCTTAATCGAAACTCGATTAGTCGAGACAATTATGATTAAATAATGATTTTGAACATAGAGACTAAGATGTTTTACATTGTTGCTCATGTTGCCTGGATTTGGATAATGTCATTGAATCGCATAGTTTATTGGCGTGCACGGCCGCTTGGCCGTACTCCACAGTATAGACCCTGCATCAAAAATGGAATAAAATGCCTCTTGGACGTAAAACATACTTGGCAGCTCCAACATGTTCGACGTCACTCTGCAAATTTTGCATTTAGATGAAAATATTCGTCAAAATGACGCAGCAATCGATCAATGTATACCGGAAAATCACGCCACTTGATAAAGCAACGAACATATAGACCCTATGTATACCTAAGCATTTGTCTGACTCTGTGTAACCGCCTTATGTTCGTTCGGTTTATTTTCACTAAAGAATCGTGTTTCAAAATGGCCAAGAAGCAGACCATCAAATCGTCTGCAACAACGTTTGCATTGCCAGGCAGTAGGGACGCGAAATCTATCGGCCAAAGCGCAGTAACAGCAACAATAATTGGGTAGAGAGTGCTTAGGATGAAAAGAATATTTTCACGTATCAATCCATCCATCTATCCATCCGCCAATCTCTCCACTCACCAACCCATCACCTTGTCGATCCATTCATCCTTCCATCGATCCATCCGTATAGCAATCCATTCATTCATCTATCCATCTCCATCGATGCATCCAACCATTCTTTGTTTGAGCCCTCAAGCCATCTATCCATCCATCTATACATCTATCCATTTGTCACCCCATCAATCCATTCACCTTTCTATTCACCCATCCTTCCTTACACCCGTCCCTCCATCTATTCATTCATCTACTCATCCATTCACCTATTCATCCATCCGAACATCTGTCTTTTCATCCTTCCATCCACCCTGCCATCCATCTATCTTTCCATAAGAGAGCCATGTACAAGAAGAACCTACTATTAAATGCACAGCTGTTGGTGCCCTGAACGTCTGACTCTTCACGTTTTCTGCTTCTACTTGGATCAACTACGTCTGCAAATTTCAGTCGCTCTCTGTATCTCTCAGTCTCTCTCTGTCTCACTCTGTCTCTCTCTGTTTCTCTCTGTCTCTATCTGTCTCTCTCTGTCTCTATCTGTCTCTATCTGTCTCTCTCTCTCTGTACTCTCTGTCTCTCTCTATCTTTCTCTGTCTCTCTGTCTGTCTCTGTCTGTCTCTGTCTGTCTCTGTCTGTCTCTCTCTCTTTTTCATTCAGTGTCTCTCTTGGTTCACTCTTTCTCTCGCTCATGGGTCTGATCTTCCCTCTATCCGTTGGTCCTTCCGTCTCAAACAGTGACAGCAGCTCTTTGTCTCTCTCTCTTTGTCTCTCTCTCTCTTTGTCTCTCTCTCTCTTTGTTTCTCTCTCTCTCTTTGTCTCTCTCTCTCTTTCTCTCTCTCTCTCTCTCTCTCTCTTGTTCCTCTTTCACTAATCAGATCTGTCTGTCTCAATCTCTATCACGTATATGTATTACGTATACACATTCTGTAGCATTATTTGTCCTTTTTCTTTCTCTCTGTCTCTGTCTCTGCCTCTCTGTCTTTGTCTCTCTCTCTCTCTCTCAATCTCTCTCTCTATCTCTCTGACTCTTCCTCTGACTCCCACTCTCTCTTACCTTCCGGGTCTGACACAGCCTTTCAGCCTTTCTCAACTCCCATTTCGTTCACTAACTCTCCTCGGTTATTGTCGTTCAATTTCACCTGCCTCAGAGAGAGACAGACAGACAGACGTACAGACAGACAGACAGAGACAAAAAGAGGCATACAGACAGAGAGATACAGAGACATACAGAGAGTATCAGAGAGAGACACAGAGAGAGAGACGGAGAGAGACAGAAAACAAAGAGAGACAGAGACAGAGACAGATAAAAGACAGAGAGTCATACAGACAGAAAGATACAGATATAAAGAGGGAAATAGAGGGATAGAGAGAGAGAAAGAGAGAGAAAGAGAGAGAAAGAGAGAGAGAGAGAGAGAGAGAGCCATTATCTCGGCCTGTCTTTCGCTGTATAAATATTTCCCTTTATTTAGATTTTTATGAGCTTATATAAATTCTCTCTCTTATATATATATACAATATATAATATATATAGATCTATAATTTTCTATATATTATATTATAATCTCTATATACACGCACGTAAATACATTGCAAATTATGATGTAAAATATTGGTCATAGTTTCAGTTGGAGACCGAGAAGTGGATGTTGTGAAATGTTTCTTTATGTTCAGATGTTCCATGTCTGCCTTTCCTGTGTCTCTTTAGTTCCCTTCATCATCTTGACTATTGTCCATTCAAAAATTATGGTAAAACCACGACAAAGAGGACTACACGCATATTCTGTTCGTTCGTATCTGTTGTCTGTGCATATTATGCCTACATGTCCGGCTTCTTCTCTTCCAGCCTCATTCCACAGCTTGATTAGTTGGAGTGCTTCCGAAACAATATATGGTCACGTGTCTGACTACCAGTCGCTGGAAAGCCCTCTCTCTCTCTCTGTCTCTGGCTCTCTGTGTGTGTGTCTCTGTGTGTGTTTCTGTATGTCTCTCTCTATCTTCAACTCTCTTGCTTTCTTCATGTTCTATTTGTCTATTAGCCACTCTCTCCGCCTTTGTTTCTATCTGTCTCTGTATCTGTCTTACTCTCTTTATGTTCTCCCTGTCTCTGTCAGTCTCTCTATCTCTCTGTATACGTCTGTGTGTCCCTCTATCTCTGCCTCTCTGTCTCTCCTGCTATGTCTGTCTATGTTTCTCAGCTTCATTATTTTATTCATGAACCGGTGATGATCAAAGACTCGTAACTCGAAGTGTCGGTAATTAGGATTTTATCAAATCAACGTCATGATCGACAGTGCTTTCGCTGCAGTCAGTTAATATTTCATTTCAATACCTGAAGTATCTTTCCTCGGTAGGAAGAATTCCTATTGGTGGCTAAAACCTTTTGTTCTTCAGAACACGTGTTAAGCTCAGCGCATATACTAATACAGCATAGATGCATACATACACACATAATCACATACACACATGCAATCATGCATACATACATAAATACATAATGTATGATACATACATACATTATTACATGCATACATGCATAACACGGTCACACGATGTAATAATGAGTATTACGAATTTCCAGCATCCCAAGTTTTGCAGCTGCATTTATGGCATTGCAACTGATGGAAACAAATGCGAAGTACGAAACATTGAAACTGATACTTCGAGCTGAATTCACTTAGACAGCACGTGTATTTAACGGAAGATTGTTCTAAGAGATGGTCTGATGTAGAAGTGAACCCGATCAACTGGAAATGATAGGGAAAGGGAGGGGACCTGGAAATCTCCGACAGGCACCAGACCGAAGTATTCATCAATCAAAAATAACTCAGAGCTGCAGAACGAAGCTCTTTGATGTATGCCGACTCAGTGCCAAGCCATCACGGATCGTCTAATTAAGAAGATCTTGAAACAACGTATCAGTTACTCTTCAGGGAACCAGCGTAGCTTATATTCAGACTGTTTGCAGGTACTTTTGTTGATTGGCCACCACTCTAGTGGCACGAATTCTATTTTGGGAATCATGATACCACTGGTGCCATCACGGAAGTCTCTAGATTAGATAATGAGTTTACAGATGACGTCCAGATCTGCTCTGCCACGTATGCTTTGACGACCACTCCGGCTGTAAACCTGGAAATGGAGGTTCTGGAGTTCTGGAGGCCCTGGAGTCCTGGAGTCCGTGGAAGCCCTGGAGGTCCAGTGATGGATATCGTCAAACTGGATCCACCTCAACTCTATGAAAATACAGTTAATTTGGCAAATCACCCGTCAGATTGAACCTGGTAGCCCTTACTGCCGCGTATCGCCATTATGCCTCACCCACTATTGGATGTCCCTCTGGAGCTTATGCATGTACGTATGGACGAATGTTCGGACGTACATACGTATGCATGTATGTAAGCATGCACGCAGGCAAGCGCGTACGCACTCGCGCACGCATTCATGCACTCATGTATGTGTGTGTGCGTGCGTGCGTATGTATGTATGTATGTATGTTAGTACGTATGTATGTTAGTACGTATGTATGTATGTATGTACGTATGTATGTATGTATGTATGTATGTATGTATGTATGTATGTATGTATGTATGTATGTATGTATGTGTTATGGCTGTAGCGATGTTCCTATTAAAACCCACATTTCTTATGTATTATGAACATTATAATATGCAGTCAATGTTAATTAGTTAAATTAATTCAGAGTTAATTAATGCCAGCCTATAAATATAGTGTAAAGGCGCTATAAGATTAAATTAGAGCCCTTAGTAACAGTGTTGTTGGGGAGAACTGGTCGTTTGCAATTTGACATTCAGGAGGCAATGTTAAAAGGTCTGATTTTGGCCATCGGTCGTCTGCTGGGGATTGTACGGCGGAAATGCGTTATCTGGGCTGCGAGAGTTTGCAATAAGATGTTCAGTATTGCTGGTGCTGAGAAAAAGTCAACACGTAATTCTCAAGTTGCGAACTCTCAAAGAAGTTTTAGGAGTTCGGACAGTTATTTGACTCAGGTTCGTCTAGAACTGCTGAGGGGTACGAATGGTGTAGTGGCGAACAGTACTGTGATCGTCGAGTAATGATGGATGTATTCTCCGTGTGTAATCAGGAGTTATTTTCGTTCTCGAACTATCGGTCATGAGCGGTGGAATGCAGAAACTCTTTTCACGTTAATATAGATGGACTGAGAGATTAATATCAGCATCTATAGTGTGTCTCTTCTGACATACTTGTCAACGGAATCGAGGCTACGCAAGTATCACATTAAGTCCGATTCATCATTCGGACGTGACGAGTGCGAGTGGAGGACGGCACAGAAGCATTTGAGGTGAAGGGGCAACAATCATCCGAGAAGAAGCAATCGACAGAATTTATACAAAGAAAGAATCCAAATGAACACTACAGAAATCCACTGCAGATCTGCTCCATTCCCGTGGGAGGTAGATATCTGACCTAAGAAGCGCTATTAGCTAATCTAGGCTGGCTAGGTAGTCATAAGTTAGATTAGTTCATAATCAATCTATATCTTAGAATTCTATTTAAATATTTTGCTGATTTTGACTGTTTTTGCAATATAATTGACGATGAAAGTTTGCAGTAGTTATTGATTAATTAATACTCAATTGAACTCATGAATATGTATATGAAGAGGCGTGATGGCCAAACCAAGGCAGAATAAGTTGAACTGTGTATATGCATCGTTACAATGGCATGCAAAGGGAGATGTTAGTTGGCAATGTCTGTTACAGATACGTAGATATAAATATCATTGCGTCTGCTGTTAGAATGATAAACTGGATCCTTTGGTTGGACTCATTAAAAAGATGAGTGACGCAATGAGTGATTTCTGTGATTGTGCGATGGTTTGAAGACTAATACTGAACTTTCGCAAGACTTGTTTGCAGTGGGACATCCAAGACACGAGTTGCGACCAGCATATAACACAATGTATTTGGATGTAGAATATATTATACATGTATGCATGTATATTCGCACGCTTGCATGTGCGTTGTTTTTGATCGTCTGTTTTATGTCTATGACTTATGAGATGTTCCAGAATAAGCCCTTCCAAATAATAATCCCTCTCAATTAGTTCCTTTCGGATAGAGCGATACTGCATATAATGTATATCCATATGACGTTGTGTGTATCCATCTATGCACATATGCATGTATATGTACATTCAGCCATAGATTTCCTATGTTCGCATCGTGCACCTATATTGGCTCTGATGCTGCGCTTGCATTAAGACTTGTTATGCATTGGAACTGTAATGTTCTTTCCAATCCGTCGATTGGAATTGGCGGCTCCACACATCTGAAACATTTCAACCGAATAAGAAGACGCACGTTAGGGACCGCAGCATCTTCGTCATGAATAGGTAATTAGGAACAAGACCTTTTATCATGATATCTGCCTCCGCTCTGGGTCCTTTACGAATAGTCCCCTCCCAAATGCCCCTCCCACCGAAATTTCTTCGCCTCCCTCCGATATTCCCTCACGTACAGTGTCTCTTCTTAATTGCTCGTCCACAATATTAATCCAACTGTATGCCCGAGTACCATGGAATCCCTTCCAAATAGCCCCCAACAGAATAAAGGTATAGTACAATAATTAATACGTAATTTAAATTATGAAACACGTAAATTATTTTCAAGTTATTTCTTTACAGAATAAAAGACTCTGGTGCGTCATTTGAAATTGTTTGTTGCGTTTGTTGTTGCTATGTTTAAGCTTTGATAATAAACGTTTATTGCATCGTAGTTTAAATCATGAAACAGGTCAATTAGTCGATTCTAGATTTATGAAATAAAGGTATTTGTTACGTCATTTCACTTACAACAAATCTGTAATTATTAGGCCTAAGTCTGTATTTAGAAATTTACGCCTATTTATGGTATTATTACGTAACATCATTTACGACACACATCTATATTTAGTAATGTTTTTGTCTAGAGACTTATAAAGGCCTATTGTTACGTCCCTTCGCTTATGAAACGTACGTTTTAGATATCATAATTTATTATAAAAATATTTTATTATTAATTATTGTTACCATTGTCATTTTTAAGCTAAATTACGTCGTTACTTATTGTTATGTCAATTCAATTATTATAATTGGAAGGCATTATTCAGTGGAAACTATTTGATATGTGTTTGGTAGGATTATTTGATACGTTTATTTTGCAATGGACTATCTGAAAGAAACAAATAATTCTGAGAAATTTTCAAATAATAATTATGTAGAAGAATGCGAAGAAGATGAGAATTTGTATATATCTTCTTCCTTTGGCTCTCTGACTTCCTAATTTGGTTCATGCAATGTCGCCATTCGTCACGTTTTCCAGCTCTCTCGTCATCATCTGTAATGTAAATGTAATGTAAAAAGTCACGTCAGGGAGACCAGCTTATACGCAGGAGCAGAATCCGGATAGGAAACCTTGAAGATTTTGGCTATTAGTCGTGAATGGAAAGTAACAGAGGATAGTGAAAGCGGAGGAGAGGTCATATTTGCAGGTGGAATGTGGTCTAGTCCAGTAACATCATTTTCGGCCGTCCACTTGTCTTTTTCCCTGCATTTGTCTCCCATCATCACATCCACATATATATTTATATTTTACGTAGGCCTGTACACAAGCTATAATAAAGTCATTTTAAAATTAGAGAATAAAAGCCTATTTTGCGTCACTTGTAAAGCAACTTTTATTATTGGCGATTATTAAGTTACAGTATTAAGGCACAATGGCAAAATATTGCTGCGTGAACAGTAACAGTAATAACACTTCTATTATTAGTAGGCCTAATTTCGAACTATTATCATTGCTAGGCTATATTTAATATTGTATTTTGTTATTGTTGTTGTCAACATATTTATTATTCGATCTATTATCATAATTTTCCCCAGAGGTAGAAATAATTGATCAGGAAAGATCATATTGGTCGTAAAAGTTCATCTTCGAGAAATTAGTCCTCGTCCAAGGTTACACAACCATCCGGAAATAAGCCTTTGAGAGCAATGAAGTTGTGGCCATGGACACAGATGGATAGACGTCGGAACAGGAAATTAGTTTTACGTTGATCTCCATTGACAGCTGAAATACGACGTTCCATTTCTTTTTAATTATCGTTGTTGTTGTCATTATGTCCCTCAGGGACATCGAAATTATTTAATGCGCAGAATTGTTTGAGATGGTCTCTACTCGTGTTATTGTAATTATTATTATTATTATTAGTAGTAGTAGTAGTAGTAGTATCATCATCATCATCATCGTCGTCGTCGTCGTCGTCGTCATCATCATCATCATACGGTTGATGATAATGATGCGTTTCTTCTTGTCATAAACACTATTATTACATTTATCAATATTTAATGCCAATATTTTCACTTATCTGATATGTGAATGTTATTAATATTGGTACCCATTGCCAGTTTATAAATTCTACACAGAGGCCCCTGGTTAACGGGGTCTATGACCCCTTTAGTTTTCCCTGTGTAACCAGAATATTCATTTCTGTTAACTTGTTGTTTGTCATTTTCTTATGTTTTTTTACCTAATAATATCAAATTGAGTTGAATTCTACTTATTTTTCTCTCTTCCTCTTCTTCACATTCTTCTTTTCTTTCTCGCGTTCTTATTCTTCTGCATCGCGTTCATAGCTCACATTCTAATTTTTTAATGCCCCAGCATTATTATTTCTTTCAGATTATATCTTGCAAATATCCGTCCCAAATATTCCTCCCAAACACTTAGCAGTAAATAATCCCTTTCACTTTATCCATCTGTAAAGTCCTTTCAAAGCAGTGCCAGCTAAATGTTGTCAGTGAACAGCGACTTCAACAAACAAAGCCTGTCCCAATAATCTCTCCAAATAGCAGCTCTCCTTTTAAAATCCCTCCTATTCACTCTTTAATAGCCCTTCTCATGCGTTCTTCCAAGAATCCTTTCATTTAGTTCCTTCCAGATGATTCCTTCCATAAAACATTCTTCGATCCCACAGATGTCTCTCCGACAACTAATCCGGAATACACAGTGCCTCAAAACTGATCTCTTCAAGTAGTCGCTCCCCATCGATGTCTTCCCATTTGTCCCCAACGAACTCGACGGACGGACATCGTTAAACAAACCTCCAGCTATTTGTGTATTCAGACGGCGTCTTCGGCGACCGTCCAGTCGTAAAGAGGGATAGCACCATCCTTAAACGGCACTATGGCCCGGCGGACGGACAACCGGGCGGTCGGTGGGTGAACGGGTGGAAGGTCGGACGGACGATTGGAAGGCTGGAAAGGCGGACGGACGAACGAGCGGTCGGTCGGTCGGTCGGTCGGTGAGGGTGGACGGTTGGAAGGGTGGTTGAGCGGGCGGACGAGGAGGCGGATGGACGGAGAAAGGGCGGACGACTGAGAGTGATGCAACACCTCTCTCGTCCAAGCTTTCTCCTTCTCGTCAACGCCTTCTCTCTGGTGATGGACCTGGCGAAGACATTTGTCTCAGATAATCGTTATAAACGTATCGGATTATATTTACTTTACAGTTCAGCTTACAAAGCTGCTTACAAAGTAGCTTACAGAGTTGCTTACAAAGTTAAAAATAATAGGTCAGTGTAAGCGCAAGGTTAGGTGAGCCAAGATATTGTAAGGAGAGGCTTAGGAGGATATGGTTACAGCCTTACAGGAGATACGCAGGTAGAGAAAATATAGGATAATCTATCTTATATCTCCAGTACTCTTAGTACTCTAAGGCGTCTTCAACTACCAAAGGTCATGGGGACCTAATGATGGCTGGCCAGAAGGCGACCCTGAAGGTAGCCCAGAAGATGGTTTAGAAGGTGACGTGCTGGAAAGGGTAAAAGACATTAGATTCGTCGATAAAGTCAAAGAGACGGACAAGCAGCGTTCTCAAGCAGCTTTGCACAGTAAGGAAAGATAGAGATGGGCTTGCAGTTTGCTGCGTCATCTTTTGGTCCCTGTTTGTAGATGGGTATAACCTTGGCTTTTTTAGGGATTCATGAACTATGCCAGTATATAAGGATGAGTTAATAATGGCAGTTAGAGGGTCGGCAATAAGATCAAGGATTGGACTAACTAGGGAAAGATTTAGGTTATTAGGCCCTGAGGTGTATTTAGATTTCAGTGTAGATATATGTATGTATGTATGTATGTATGTATGTATTTTTGCAGTCAGGAGGCAGAAAATGCAGGACAGACGAGCATCATTATATATATAATCATCATCAGGATCATCGTCATCATCGCACCGCCCGCTGAATTCCCTTCCCAGCTAAAAGTCGATCTCGTTGCTCCTAACGAGGTCCATTGTCTATTAGATTAGTTGTCTCCGTGTGGAGGGATCTCTCGTCTCCTAACTGGGATTGAACTAACAGACCAATCACCATTCACACAGAAATGTATAGTTAACGAATATACAGATCGAATGCTTACTGTTCAGGAAAGAGGAGTGCGTTAACAAAACGTGCCCAACCCACAAGGTACCTTTTTAAATCACAGCCATGTTATGATATAGAATAGTGGCCTACGCTTAAGTTAACCGAATTCTTGTGTAGTAATGCGAGAAATCAACTACACTCTGCTCCTTTGGATAAGTAGATACTCAACTCTACTTGTTGACGGCTACATGTACGCAGGTTTAACGCCTTAACCTGATGAACACTCAATTTATCAGAAATAGACGCAACACCGCAGAAACTTCAAGCGATTTACTATCTCAAATAATGTTAAAGGAAACATATACATAGAAAGCTTTTCTCGAAAGCCTGGACTCGACGAAGCATCTCTAAATGAAAGATCACGGCGGAAAGGTCAGATGGCCAGCTGAGTAATCCTACTTTGACCTTCCAGCAAACCTCGTAAGTTCATAACTAAGAATCCAACCCAATTGTAATTACTGCCATTTATATAGCGCCGTCTATAGCAAGCCACTTCTGAGGTGCTTTTCATGACAGTTCGCTGCAAATTAGAAAACTAATTCTCGACGTTATGTAGAAACTACAATTTTAACTGTTTTATAAAAGCAGGAAGGGTTTTAGTTTCCTGAATGGTTGCTGGGATACTTCTCCAGCCACGTAGGCCAGCGACCCGAAGGGCCCGATCATTCATTTTAGTTTTCGTTCTTGGTACAAAACATCGGAGGATTTTGATGATCGCAGTCGTGACCTGCTGGGTTCATTCGATAGTGGTCTGATATGGTCTGCCAGACAGTGTGGGGCACAGTTGTTGAGGTATTTATGTAGCGGTATTCAGAGTTTGAGTTTTATGCGCTCGCCTATTTTAAGCCACTGGGGATCGTCTCGCATCGTATCCCAGCCCGCCTTCTTTCTTGACACAATTATAAATCCTGAGTATGTATCCTTGGCTTCCTCGGCGTGGCGTGTGCTAAAGTTGAAGCCCATCCGAACAGAATTCAAGACGAGAAAAAGAACTTGATATTTCCATCATCTACGATCGACGCCTGCATACCTTCTACACGAATCGAAATATGAGTTGTTCATGGCGGCGCCAGTGCTAAGTGTATACTCTGATCCCTGTCCCCACATCCAACCACCCACGGCAACAGGGCCACCTCTCGGAAGATCGGTAGCGACGATAGGTGCATAAAAGAAGCCACCTGTCGACGCACGCGGGTATCTTATCACAACACCTAAAACACGCCGTCAACACATTTAGGGACTCGGATATGAATAGATATGTTTACTACATGCTCTACATTGCACGCCATACATATATATATATATATATATATATATATATGTGTGTGTGTGTTTCTAGTATGATACGACAAACGGCTGGAGTGTGTTGTCACTCTAAGAAATGTTAGCAACAGTCAAAGCACGCAATGTCTATATTGCATGAGTTTTATAATTGCAAACACATATATAAATATGTTGGCTATATGTAATGATTTCTGTGCTTTAACATGCATGCATGTATAAATATTATGTTCATGTTGCCAATGTTGGTATGCATCAAGGCGCTGCAGCATCATTTTATCATCATTGTATGCCTATGTAAACGCATTTTCTATTAACCTACATGTATGTTGATTGTGGATATATCTGTACTAGACTAGCTGGGGTACCCGGCGTTCGCCCAAGTGCAGAAGATTATGAGGGCACCTTGAGAACGAAGTTGTAGGGAGGCACTCCTGTTCTTGCAGCATCTGCAGGCTGTCGTTCCTGACTTGCCAGAGTGTACTCTGCAGCAATCCCTCCTCCTCGTCTATAATTCCTCTTCTCTTTCTCCGTCTTCTCTAATTTCTATTCACTCTTTGTTCTCACTGACCTTTTCCAAACTTTCTCCTCTTCTTCTACTTCTCACCCTATCCTAATTGCTTCCTCCTCAGACAGACAGACAGACAGACACAGAATCTAGATACACATGTAAATAAATAGTATTTATGGTACAGAGCGATTGTGCAAGCTTGACTTCACCGTAGCTTGCTCAGATAGACCATTGCTTCGAAAGTCTTTGCAATGTAATGTAATGTAAATCCATGAAAATTTCTCAGCGTCCACAAAAGCGATGTCAGAGGAACCAGCTTAATCACCCGTGCTATACCAAATAAAGTCCGCAATAGCCAATCTTCTTGTTTCTTTCCGGTGCCATGTCGAATGAGAGGAATGAAGCTCTGGTGAGACAGTTCTGCTGTTGCGTACACAGTGTGAGATTAGGGTACTCCATTGTTGACGTATAATTATACGCAGGCTACTCTAAACACCTATACAAAGCAGAGGGGCATGCAGACAGGCAGGCAGGCAGTCAGCTGGTGGTCACAGGTAAACGGTGTACGAAGAAAAGTTTGCTTTTATGGGTGTATGAGGGTGCGGCGTAGGTTTTTTCCGGGAGACGTGGAAGACGGCATGAACGGGTTTCAGGAACCCCTGCACTGCGGGTATCAATTGTTCTCCGAGCCAACAATGTAAGTTTGGAGTGAATTGCTCTAAAACTGTGGAGATGCATCGACTGTCAAGGACACACAGAATCTTTATATAAGATGATGCGTCAGTGTATGCATTGTTTGAACAGGTGTTCAGCAGTCTGGCCTTGCATAAATAATTAGTTGGCCGGACAGACGTACGCAACTAATGTGTGGCGTCAAGGTATATAGTCGATTTGAATTACATCATATAATTATTAGATCTTGGGCTGGTAATGTTAAATAATGTTTGAGCATGGAAGTGTAATCTCGTAGATTGATGAAAAATCAATGTACAAGTATATAGAAGCTGGATTGATGAAGAAATCAGAGTGTAAGTAGAAGCGTGATAACCGTTGACAAATCATCCGTTGACTAAATGTCTTCTACTCAGCATACGGTTTTCTTAATGTAAAGCTATCGAGGTCTTTGTTCTGCAACGTTCCGAGTGTGTCATTCGGTTGCTTTCGTTGCGATGCCAAAACATCAAGATGAAGCCCTTCTGCAGCAGCAGCTACAGGCATCGGATGCTGAGGCTGACATCGACAGCACTGTATACATATAGGCCTACGATAGAGAGGCGCTGGACCAGATGCGGACTTACATTGGCAGCGATTGATTGAGATAGTCTTTCGATGGCATTTATGGATCAGTGTATGTTGTTAAAAGAGGCAAAGGTCGAGATGGAGCAATTTGCAGTTGGAGGAAGGGATGAGAAGTAGACGAAAAAGAAGAAAATAAGAAAGAAAAAATAAATAAAAAGAAGAATTAAAATGAAGAAGAAAGAAGAAAAAGAAGAAAAAGGATTTAAACAAGAAGAAACAATGAAAAAGAAGAAAAATAAAAGAAGAAGAAGAAGAAGAAAAGGAAAAAGAAAAAATGAAAAAGAAGAAGAAAGAGAAGGATGTGGAGAAAAAATTTAAAAGAAGAAGAAAAAGAAGAAGAAACAGAAGGAAGAAGAAAAGGAAAGCAAGAAAAGAAAAGAGACAAAAGAAAAGAAGGCAAGAAAAGAAAAAGAATAAGAAGAATAAGAATCGTGAGTAAGAAGTTAAGACCGTGGGATACCAAATTGGTACCTTGCCACCACTCTTCATGGATGTCATCCAACCTCATGCAGCTTATCTAGAACAACTCAACTGATCTGGTTTGGTATCCGTTGGTATCTGTCGGCAGCTGCTCTAAGAAATTCACTTGCATAACGTGAAGATTCGCTTTCCTCTTGCCTCTCTGACGCTCTTTCTCAACGCTTCTGTAAAATACCCGCCTTGATCTGGGATGACATTGAACGAGGTTTTGTCAGTAATGACCTCCTTTCTCACCATGTATGTCACCGATGATATGCTGGTAGTGCGCTTAGATAATAGATATCTTATAGATATCTAACAGAGACGCTACATAAGTAACTGGAATAAATAAATTAATTAATTAGGTGGCATCGAGAATGAATGAATCATAGGAAAGCATATATATTATTATGAGTATAAATTATTTGAGTCGATATTATAATAGGCTATGAATTGGTGGAGGGTGGTTATCTATGGCCTCGCAAATCGAATTTTTCATTTCGCCCACACCCACATCGTTCGCCAGGTTCCCTCAATGTACACACCTGCCTCTGAGTGTGCCTCTTTGCCACTGTACGTCTTTCTCTCTGTCCTCTTGCCTTCCTTTCGACCGCTGTATACACTTTAGGCACCGAGTCCAATTCTCTGCTGCACGCACTACCAATATTCTGTCGACGTTGATTAGCTGCTCACGACGAATATTGCACATACAATACATATGCATGAAATGCATTCTTGTGCATATATACATAGTGTATGCAAATAGTGTATGATCATATATTTATATATATATACGCTATACACGTATGCGTGTGAACCTGTGTGCGTGTGTGTTTGTTAGAAGTGGGACTGTATATATATATATATATATATATATAATATAGAGAGAGAGAGAGAGAGAACTGCAATGCTTCGACAAAATAAAGGTATATATGTAATGCATATTGTATATATATATATATATATATATATAATATAACCTGCAAACTTTATACATGTGATGAAGAACTGATTCTTGCATCGTGTGTAATCTATGAATACGTATGACTATCTACAGCATATGTAATTATATACTGTAGATATCTAAGCACACATACGAATATATATGTATATATATAATATCATACGGTCTGCAATTGTGAGACAGAATCTCAGAGCCGAGCATCGAGTTTCCTCACACATCAGTTGTATTCCAGAGAGGTTCATCTGGTGCGAAGAAGTCATCGGATGAGGAGTGGCACCAATGCAGAGGGAGAGGGAAGAGAAGCACCCATGCAGAGGAGAAGCACCCATGCAGAGGAAGGGAAGCACCCATGCATGCAGCGGGAGGAAAAGCAGTGTCAAAGCACCCATGCAGAGTGAGGGTAAGCTTTGAGCCAGGATTATAGCATCTGTGCAGTCGTCATGTGTACAATGTTCGCAGATGCAACAACTGCTTCTCTTCTACATCTCCGAGGAACAAATGCAGCAGCAGCAGCAGAAAGAGCATCCGACGCATACACATGCCGTGAATATGATGCAATCTGTAGCGACGGCCAGACTAATAAAGGCGCTATAGAAATGTGCGTGGCGAGTGCTTGGTAATGCACTTATATAACACCTTCAGTTCATATACATATAAATACGCATATGGCGTCGTATATGCACGCATAAACGCTATACCAGTCAAGTCCTGGTTAAGATGATATTCGATTATATTAGTATTAATATGCAATTGTTAAGAAGCGATATCTAATACCTAAGCACCAAACGATAGCGCGGCTCAATCTTGTATGAAGAAATTTGATCATGGTCCCTATGTAGTGACAATCTAAGGGGAGGACTGGGAGCAAATCGTATACCACGTCCACTTCCAAAAGGGTGTGTATGTAGAGGTAAAGGAGGTGGAATATTAGGTTTGGCTAAGATCACATGGCAAAAATTAAGTTTCAGTTATTGGATATATAAATTAGAAGTTGTCAGGTCAGACGATATATAAATAAATTATTCAGGTGCAATTTCATCTACATTTGAGAATGTCTATGGGTTGCACAAGTGATTTAAAGTGTCAAGCACCTGTATTATTTTGCCATCGATAGACGCTCAAAGTTTATAAAGATTCTAGAAGACTGGAGTTTAACAGTAGCACAGATAGAAGGTCGTTGGGGTCATTTGGCAGGCGATCTCATTTGCATGAAAAAAGGAATCCAAATGTTGTAAATCTACTTTTCAATCATCAGAATGTGCAGCAATATTGTCTTCTTACGGTTTAGCAAAATCATTTACTGGCTGTAAAACCATTTTTAATGCTTTAACAGACGTCCGTCCTAAATTTATCATTCAAAACGGAACTCTGGTCAATTCATTCGACCCCATTGTGTGCTACAAAAGTTTTTTCAATTTGTCTAGACTTCTTACCAGTAAAAGTCCAATATGCACTTCGGCAATCAAAATTAAACTCAAACTTGATTTTCCAACTCTATTTAAAACATCTGTTCTAATCGGTATTGAATAGTTACATGCAAAATAAATTGTGAACTGGTTAGTGTACCTCTATACTCTCTATGCAGTCGTAAATACATATGCATGTAGACCGTCTTCACAATAATCAATGGACTTGCTATTGTCCTCGATAACGGTTTTAAAAGGTTACCTTACAACCTTTCTCTGATCTTGGGTTCCATTTCTGCTCAATAGTTCAAAGGAATTCGCCAAGCCATTTATTCCACTTTCCCGAAATTCAGGTTTCAGCATACGATTTCGTGCTCTACCAATTTACACAGTCTACGTTTCACCGAAAATCGCGGACATTAGTTATTCAATATTTCGAACAACGATGTTATTCGAGTGGGAAAAGGGCGTGGCTGCATTGAATGGGTGGAAACATTGATCAAAAACATCTGGTCAGATAATTCGGACTCAATATCGTTTGAGAGACTGCTTCATACCAGGCACGATCAAACACCCCAATTCAGCAAAAAACACACACGTAGACGCATCTATATACATACATACATACATACATACATACATACATACATACATACATACATACATATATACATACATACACGCATACATACATAGACCTACACAGTCCTACATATATGCCTACATATATACATACATACATACATGCACACATACATACATACATACATGCACACATACATACATACACGCATGCATGCATACATACATACATACATTCGTACATACATACATGCATACATACACAGGCCTACATAGGCCTACATACATACATACATACATACACACACTCACACTCACACACATACATACATACATGCAATTATACATACGTACATGCGCAAACGTACATACATACATACATACAAGGATACACAAATGCGTACATAAGTGCATGCGTACATATGTCTGCTCTGTGTTGCTCTGTTCTTCTGCAGGGTACTTACTGGCTGCACGATGTTTCAATGGCTGCCACAGTGATCCAAAACTCATGTAAGTCTCTTTAGCTCGTGTTTGTATGCCAATCGGAAAAAAGCAGCTTAAGCGGAAAGCATTCCGAAATGCATAAAGCGTAGAGGCATCCTCTAATCGGTGGTCTAGCTCCGTCTAGTATGGAACGCCATGGTCACCTATATTTGAGCCTTTTCTTACTCGACATTAACTTCAGTGACGTCTGGTGCCGCGATGGATCTATAGCAGCTGCTAGGAAATATATTAAATACAGGACATACCATGCAACACATAACTCACTTCCTATGACCTTTGAAACGATCAACCAACGCTGGTTCCCTCACATTCAGTTTGGATTTAGGACGCAATCTAATCGTATTTACGAGGATGCGAGAAAAACTAACCGCCTCTTTCAATGCCTCCTGATAATAGCTCAGCGTTTTAATTCCGTTGCTCATCGCAAGTAGCATACCTTTACGTTCAGGCTTGGCCCCAGGGCAAGGCCAGTGAGGCAGCCGGGGCCACGCGATTGCAAAAATCCCTCGCTGTTGTCTAGAATTTTTTATGAGACTCAACGCTGACGACGCCTGCGTCATTTTACAACATTACTGGAAGTAAATTTTCCAATGAATGTCGTAAATAAAATAATAAATAACACAGTCATTCACTAAATCAATAAATCACTAATTCAAGAAATCAAGAAATCAATCAAGAAATCAGAAAAAGTCTCTTATTGCAGCCATAGTATAAGTTACAGAAATAAGGATAAGTTTACCATAATAGAGCAGGCAACAGAGGAGACCAGAATGGGCTAAGAATCATAAGATCCCCGCTAAAAGGCAATAACCACTTACAGTATGATAACTAGACATGGTAGCGGCATGAATACCACATGAATTGCATCATAAAATGATGCATATGATGAATGCATTGATCACTGTAATCGGTTTCATGTAGAATGATTGAATGTGGACAAATCCGGTAAGGAATTAGACAAATAATGGCTCAAGTAACTTGCTGTGGGTATCTAATTATTCAGTTTAAAAATAATCTAATTGAAAATGTAATTAAGTACTAATTGAACACCTAAGAATGTATTAGCACATGGGAGACTGGGCGCATGTTGAAGGGAGATGTGAGATGGGCAGGCCATTCCAGACAGTACAACCTGTAAATTTAATAGAAAATCTACGAGGACAAGAAGAGTAGACATACGAGTTGTGGTATAGTTTGTTTCTCTTATTAAACTGTAGACAGGAGATGATAGGATGTTATTGAGCATGGAGCGACGCTGCAAATATGGGCCTCTGCGTTATGCAAACCTTGAAGCAAATGTCCGATCAAAAAAATAGGAGGGCTCATCGAGAAAATGAGAGAATTGGGAAGAACTTAAAAGGAGTGAGTAGGAGAGATAAGTGGGGAGATTGCTCCAATGTTGGGTGCATCTGATTGATGCTTGAGCTGTATTTAAAGAAATTACAATTTCTTGTTTAATTTCAAATTGTTCCATTAAATTAATTATTTCAATCGAAGCTTCAAGAGGAGAAAGTTTTAGACCCTAAAACTTATCGAAGCCTACATGCAATCAATGTGGGGCGTCTGAGTCAACCTAACCTTTAAGTAAATGCTCCTTCCAAAAAATAGGTAAAGTGCTAGTTTTAGGAGCCTGCTTTGCATTTTTATGTTCATCTGTTCATTTAATTTATATTTCAAACTGTTTCTATGTATATATATATAATATATATATATAGTATGGCATCGCCAGTACCGTATTGGCTGGAGTCCAACTCCGCAAAGCCCTTTTTGCTTGGGACGCAGCCTATCGTTTGCCACAATAGTAGCCCTAAAAAACAATAGTAATAATAATAAAAATAATAATTATTATTGTTGTTAATATTATTGTTATAATTAAAATAATTATGAAAGTAATAGTCATAATAATAATAGCAATTATAATTTATAAAAGCCTTGCCGAACGATATTTCACTTTTTTGAAATAATGCTTATCTTGCTGAGGGGATCCTGTGTATAGTTCTATCTGGCACCTGAGAAAAAAGAAAAACAATTAACGCTAATTATTATCATCATTTGAATAGTTTAAAATACTGATCATTATCACGATTGTTATTATTACTATTAATTGAAGAACAGCGGAAGAGTCTTTCTTACCCTGCCAGATTTGTCTCGTTCGTTGACTTGTTCCCAAGTAACTCCGTTCTGAATGATTTCGTAGAGAACATCGTCATCGCAAGACACGCAGGCGTCAAGGAAGGAGACGTCCTCGAGGTCCGTAAACTGCGAATCGATGCTCTCGGTGTCGTAATTACGAGCGCCAAAATGCTGTCGTCTGCTAGTCATGACGACGTCGAAAGTGTAGATATCCAACACAACTCACACCTAACGTAGGCTATGTCATGTGCTTTACCTTGAATTGTTTCAGTAGCTGATACCGGCTTGAGCAGATCAGATAACTTATATAGTAATTCTTGGATTTTATTGAATCTGTATGATAATAAATAATGCTAGAACATAGATCTTAGTCCGTTGGAGCCGATAATACCCGTATCAAACTGTAAAAGTAGCAGCCTATAATTATAAGTTTTCAGTACCGATAATGTGTTGCTCGGCTGATAACGATTACCGTTAGCATAGGCCTGTACTGTAAAATCGCTGTATCTGTGTGCCTTAGCATTGCCGCCTCATCGTAACAGTGCCACGCGTCATGCGACCGGTGTATTTCAAAGAGTCGAATTTAGTGCGGCTTAACCGGAGCGTCCGTCCATCCCTCCATCCTTCCGCGAGTCCGTTCTCCAGAAGAGGAGAACGTTGGTCGAATGCATGCGCGCAGCCTTCCGGAAACTGCGCTCATCCAACGTTAGCCGCAGTTGGCGAGAGGCGGCTGTCTGTTTAAGCTGCTGTTAAGCAAGCCAAGTCATTCTCATAGGAGCCAGATGGGCGTTGGTAGACTGCTACTTCACACTTTCCTTCAACGTGCGTCTAACCAGAGGCGGCGATCTCGTTTGAGAGGTGGGGGACACCCAATAAGACTGGATAGAAATGTGGGGGGGGGGGGGAAACAAGCGTATAACGTGTCGTTGAACAACTATATATATATATATACACAATTGTAGGGCAGTACATATTTCTCTATAGAAGGTTGGGACTTGTTCCCCTCAGCCCCCTCCCTGGGATCGCCGCCTCTGCGTCTAACCTGGTGTAACCTAGAGCTTTACTTTGATTGATTTGTGCGTTGCTCACACACCTGTGGCACGAAGTAACCTTGAAAGAGATAAATACTCATTATATGCAAAGCATGTAATATTATATTATGATATCATTGAAGCATTGCACCAAGCACCTAGGCAGTTGCAAAAAATAGCACATGTTATTAGTACGTTCAAGCAGATTCAACACTGACTCACTGCAGGAGAAACCTACTCAACGGGATATCTAATTGCAATGAAACATGCCAGGATATAATGGCATAGCTGAATGCTAATTTTGAATGAGAAACAAAGCAACAGAAAACAAAATACAACTTTCTCTTTGGTTAATCCACTCCAAAGATGAAGTTCAAGCACAGTATGCCTTTTCTAATATATATAATTATGTTATGTCTGCTTTTTCAGCTCTTCTTTATAACGTTTCCCGTTCCTTTGGGGCATACATTACACCAGTGGTATTACAAGGTTTTGAAAAGTGGGGGGCATAGGTTTTTAAAAAATGCGCGAAGCGCCAAATATTTTTTTCCCTCCTCCCCACTTTTTGAATTTCCCCAGAAATTTGAAAAAGGGGGGGGGGTACAAATTATCTTAACAAAAGTCATCTTAAAAGCCATTGGAGAAACATAAAAAAGAACCGATTTGAGGGGCAAATGGGGGTACTGCCCCTAGTTTTGAAACTGGGGGGCCCGGTGCCCCCCGGCTTGTTACACCCCTGCAATATACCTTTTTTTGCTACTTTGCAAATGTGTTAACTATAGTTTTATAATCTAGTAAGATTTAATATTTCTGCTTCTTCCGAATATAAACTGATTTGGTGAGCAATAAAGAATTTTTGACTTGACTTTGTTGGCATTGTTGTTAAGAATGTCACAACATCAGAACGCCACAATGGACAGTTATTTTACATTTATAAGATCTCACATAACAAACCTGTGTCACTGTTGATCTATCATAGCATAAAAATTCGTCGCTTTCACCAAGGATATGTAATATGCCATAGTTTGTACTATGTCTCTGTCTCTCTCTTCCTCTGTCTCTGTTTCTGTCTCCGTCTCTCTGTCTCTCTCTGAGCGGTGTGACCACGAAGATGACTATAAAAGAGTCCAGTTTACAAATAACAAGACAAAAACATGCAGGTAAAGCTACAAATGTGCTTCACATTATTCTGTCATTCGCTTATAGTCTCAGTAGCATTGCGCCATTTTTGACACGTTAATTAGCGGTTCACCTTGACGTTTAGTTTGTCTTGCTCTGTCACGCCGCACCTTCCTTGTCTGCGTGTGTGTATGTGTAGTTGTGTATGTTAATCTGTCTGTCAGCCAACGAGTTAGTTGGTCGGTCGGTCTGTCAGTTAGTCTGTCTCTCGGGGCATTGACTGTCTGTATGTATCTTAACCTGTCTATCTGATTGTCAAGAAAATTCTGCTGGATCTTGTCTCAAAAGCAAACTATCTTTTCTCAGCTAAAGCTCTTCATTACGTCAACCATCACTCTCCTCCTTATCCACCAATTCGAACTACTCCTCTTCTGACTACTCCCTACATTCTCTTTTTCACCACTTCTCGTCTTCTATCACCACCTTCTGCTTCTCCACTAATTCCCCTTGCTCCACATTTACCATCACCTAAACCATCACCTTTCCATTTGTGGATTAGTCTTATGGATAATGGACATGGAACTCCTTAATGATTCGTTCTGGTGCACCACCGGTGCATTAAAGATCGAAGCAATAGAAAGTAATAGTGAACAATTATTCCTCTCCGACCAATACTTACTTACAATACCACTTCAACCATCACTTCCTCCTCCTTCTCAACCTTGTCCTCATCATTTTTTCCTTCATCATCCGATGCCGCCGCCTTCTCATTCGCCTTCTTAACCCATCCGAACTTCACTTCTCCACTTCTCCAACTTCTACCACCACTTAAGCTCCCACAAGCTCTCTATTCTCCGCTTCCAAATCTTCGTCTTCATTTTTCTCAACACATTCATCGTCTACCACCAAT
The DNA here is from genome assembly GCA_959347315.1 of Bimastos eiseni. Classification (NCBI taxonomy): domain Eukaryota; kingdom Metazoa; phylum Annelida; class Clitellata; order Crassiclitellata; family Lumbricidae; genus Bimastos; species Bimastos eiseni. The sequence goes on along the minus strand of OY365813.1, from coordinate 9,051,991 downwards.
GCCACATCCTCAGAGCAGTAACCGTTGTTGCTGGTGCTCTTGTCTAGTAGCGTCCTTCTCTCTATTCCCACCTCGCCCTACTTCCTCCATGCTTTCCTTTTATCCTCCTTCCTCTCCTTGATCTTTCCTCCCATCTCCCTTTCCTCATTCCTCCTCTCCATCCTCCTCTCACTGGATTCATACGCACGCATCTGCCGTGATCTACTCCATCTGGGGACACATCGAACATACGCTGGCGACATCTAGACATAGATATGTCGACGATATTCTGTTTCATCATATGAAGATCAAGGGAAGGGACAATAATTTATCTCATAAATAATATTAAATATTAAGGTTAAATATTAAGACAATCGGTGGCTGTGGCCAAAAAGAAAGCTACTAATGCTATAATACAGATAAAATCAGGTATATCCATGATTTCGATGCATGTATATTGCAAGACGGATATTATATATATATATATGCATTTATATTAGAAGCAATCATCTTATGACCCCATAGGTGTCAATACCTATATAAAAATGACATAATAAAAAGCCTGGCAGTGTTGGTCCACCTTTGTGTCACATATCAACGGGTAATTCTGTCTAGATGCACAATTTGTGCGAATATTTGTGAGATGTTGGAGTTCAGTGCGGTTAAGTTTAAATGTCGGATTTATTTTTCGTTTCGGCCGCTGAATCTGCAGTACTTCAATACTTTGTGGATGCCACAGCCTGCTATAAAGTGCCCCAATCAGCTCTAGAGGCCTCACACATATCATCCTTGTCATGGATGCGTCGTTAAATAAACTTATTACACACACACACTCTAGAGGCTCCATAACGCATTACACGCGCGCTCTAGTCTGCTCTAGGGTGCCATAAGCTGCACGCGGGGTGACATGCCTGCTATATATGAGTGCCACAACCTGCTTTAATGGGCGCCCTAAGATGCTCTGCGAGTAAGCCTACCCTAACCTGCTCTGCGACGCCATAGTCTGCTCTAGAGCTACACTAACCTGCTCTAGGGGTACTTTAAGCTGCTCTAGTGGTATCGTAATCTGCTTTAGGGCCAGGACCTTGCTCTAGGGGTGTCCTAACCTACTCTAGGTGCCTTAACCTACTTTGTGGCGCTGTAGCCTGCTCTATATGGTGCTCTTGCTTGCTCAAGGGGTGCCTTAACCTGCTCTGAGGCGCCGAGTCTATATAGATAACATTTGTGTAGATTTTTCTTGCAAGAAATGTGAAAATTACCTTTGGTCATTACCGGCATAGGTCTATGACTACTTCTTAAGCTTAAGAAATTATTGCAACACATCCGCTGAATACCGTTCACTCCTTTCCAGTGTTTTTGAGTCCTACTCTCACTCCGCGTCCGGTCTGCGACTCATATCCTTTGTGAAAAAACCAATATCCTTTTGCGGAGGATGAGGTCGCGCGTTTCGGCGACCTCAGCCGCTGGCCCGCGGTGTTGGAACGGTTTCCCACCTACCTTTAGATTGGCCGACTCGGTAGACTACTTTCAAACTAAGTTGTAAATGTTCCTGTTTTCCGAGGCTTACCCTGTCCGCTGACTTTCTGTTTAGGTTGTACGGCGTCCTTGTAGTGTTTAGGGCCGTAAACATTTGCGACGCCTTATAAACTGGCGTTGTTGTTACTATTATTATTATTATTATTATTGGTGCGTCCACGTTTGGAAAGTGAATTTTTCTTCGACACTCACTTCTTCAATACTACTACTGTTACAACATTACTAATGGCATTATTATTATTATTATTATTATTATTATTATTATTATTATTATTATTATTGTTATTAGTCATACATATATGTTTCACATTATGCTGTTATCGCCCATGTTGAGCTAATGGAGTGTTGGCAATGTCCCGAAGAGGCAGGCGGCGTTCCCACGCTGAAGAACAACTGAGATACGTTGGAACAGAAATGACGTCTCCATTGGATCGTGGGTTGCAGCACTCGTTCGACTACCCAACTCTGAGATGAACTGCAGTCCTTCACTGCTCCAAGCGCCGCCGAATTCCAAGGAGAGGGCTACGAAGTCGTGGGTGTTGGTTATGGTGGAATACTTGGCCCTCTTCGTCTTAGCTGCGCGTTCGGCTGCTTCGCCAGCTCTGATAGACGTGTCGACAAGATGTGACTTGGCGTAGGTGTCGGGCACTGTCACATCCCATGCCAGACATCGACCACGTGTCCAAGGAATGAGCGTGACGCCGTCCGGTCGCTTTCCATCTTCTCTTAGCAAGCCGAGAGGTTCCTTTTGCGCTGGAATCTTCGCCCTGCCAAGAGCTCTCCAGATGACATCGTTCAACATGCTGTGTCGTTGATGTTTTCCGCTGCCTCTTCTACAAATTAGTCCATGGAGACCTTTTGCGTCGACGCTCTCTTGACATTGGTGACACAAATGTGGCTCGCAGAGCGTCGTTCCTAGCCTCAACCCGGCTGCCAGTCGTACATCCTCGTTTGAGAGGCGCAGGCCTAGGGCAGTCACAGGGGACGCTAGCATCCAGTCTCCAGAATGAGGTGCTCGTGAGGCCAGCAGGCGAGCACGGTCGCATGGATTGTTATTGGACTCCAGCAGACCTTTCCATGCCTTGTCTGTGAATCGGAGGTCCCATTCTTTCTGGCGATAACTTGCTGCTCCTGTTGGTGGTTCTGCATCTGTCAGGGTCTTCCAAGCGTTGAGTGCTGAACTCGCAAGTTCATATGGTTCCTCAGCAGACTCTGTTGGTAGGATGCATGCCTGGAGTTCGCTTGTACTAGCAGCAGAAGCCAGAAAGGCAGAAAGTGCCAGCGTAGATGCACAACGAACTCCCAGACCACCATCTCTCACCGGCAAAGAAGCCTGGAGCCAGCGGTCATTGTCAAGGTCCACATTTAAAATGGTTGACAGTCCTTCTCTCAGCAGTTGATCAAACCGAGCCAAGCCCGGGCAATCAGCGCAGACGGCTGTGCGCAGACTGTACAAGAGCTTCGGTACACTTAGACTGTTTCTCAGCAGAACCAGAGCGTCATGTGTATAAAGCAAGGACAATCTTCCGATTGCCCTCTCGAGGTCATTGGCCTTTGAATTAACGACCATGTTCACAGCTGGACCTGAAATTAGAGGTGCACCCAACAAGGTCATGTCCTCGAGGGCTAGTAGTAGTAGTAGTAGTAGTAGTAGTAGTAGTAGTAGTAGTAGTAAGTGGAGTAGGTGGAGTAGTAGTAGTAGTAGTAGTAGTAGGTCGTCGTTAAAATAAAGTGTCAACTCAGGAAAATGATATTTAAAAGACGAGCTGCCGTTGACTGGATGACTTTAGCTAAAATGCCTCGCTCGCTCTAAAGAAGGCCTTGAAATCTGAACCACTCGTCTGTGTAATCATTGTACTGTGTACATGTAAAATTAAATATACTGTGCACTTGCGTAAGTAGATTGAATGTTTGTGCGTGCGTTAGCCTACTTGTCTGTATTTATGTCTTTTGTGCATCGTGCAATTATTTGAAATTTATGTTGCGCCTCTTATAGATCTCGACTCAGAGGCGCTACTGATCCTGGCTAAGCAGAAGAGTCTTCGTCTGTCTGACTCTGTTTGTCTATCCGTCTCTGTCTATGTTAAGGGACTGATAAAAGCAAAGAGGAGATACATCGCAGAGGAAAGTCTCTGAGTGGACCAATTGAATACTTCCATCTCTATCGAATTCTGCCTCTCTCTCTCTCTTTCTCCTCTTTCTGCTTCTCTGCCTCTCTCTCTCTCTTTCTCTCTCTCTCTCTTTCTCTCTCTCTCTGTCTGTCTCTCTGTCTCTGTCTCTGTCTCTCTGTCTCTCTCTGTCTCTGTCTCTCTCTTTCTCTCTCTCTCTCTTTCTCTGTCTCTGTCTCTCTGTCTCTCTCTTCTCTCTGTCTCTCTCTTTCTCTGTCTCTGTCTCCGTCTGTCTCTCTCTGTCTCTCTCTGTCTCTCTCTTTCTCTCTCTGTCTCTCTGTCTCTCTGTCTCTCTTTTCCACCTGTATCGCCATCTGTCTCTGTCTTTCTCTTCTCTGTCTCTATCTATATTTATGTCTCCGTCTGTCTCCGTATGTCTGTCTCTGTCTGTATATCTTACTTTCTATCTGTCTGTCTATCTGTCTCTGTCTATCTGTCTGTCTGTCTGTCTATCTGTCTCTCTCTCACTCATTTCAAGTAACATATAATACTTGCATGTGCGTGTTTGACTGTACGTTTGCGTGTGTTTCTAACAATTAGTGTCTTAGCCTATCTATTTTCTGTTTCTGCCTCAGTCGCTGCTGAAGTGGATGCTTACTTTGACGCAGCATCAGCAGCCGCAACAGTCGTGCCATCAGACACGTTCAACGGCCACAGCAACACGGAGGAGCCCTCCATCCACTCTTCTCCGCCAACCCTTCATCCTTCCAACACCCCTATAATTAGCTCTACTATGTATGTCTCAAAGTGAGGCGCATTGCTACGGCTGCTGGTGATAATGTCTCGGTTGCCCTTGGCGCTTGCGAAGCACATGGTCATCCAGTGTGTCTTCAAGTCATAGCATACGACGTGTGATACATGACTCCACTTCAGCTGGCCTTCCGTCCACTTCTACTGCAACTCCAACGACTGTGCAATCAACTGACCAATACATATATAATGTAAATATATATATTCAAGATATATATAATATATATATATATATTCTTTATTTATATATGTTAACACACGAACTATAATTTCCAGTTGTATGGATGCAGACATACATAATTATATGAAAATATATGCATATTGCATGAATATACACACACGTGTAACAGCATACGTATTAGCCAGCACTTAGGGCACATCCTTTCAACGCCTAAGTTTAAGCTTAATTGGTTCTGATCGCAGACTCCTATATGTATGTACCCATGTATACAGTATATCTATCGTTTATTATAGACCGCTGATCGAACAAATATGCACGTATCGTTGTGCATATAAATATATCGTGCACTTTATAATAAAGGCGTCGCTGTTATGACCCATATGGCTGCATCCACTTCGTCCTGTAATTGGCTTAACTTCGAGTCCTCTCTCCATCAGTGCAGACCTGGAGTATTCAGCTCATAATATTATGACCCTTTATATAGCACATGATGCTGTTCAGGCTCCACTCTGCTTACTTGTCTTATCCTTGTGTCGAGACTTCTGCACAGTTCAAGACTCCGTTCTTCAACTTTCCCCAATACTCCTTTCTTCACCTTTCTCCAAGACTCCATTCTTCACCTTTCTCCAAGACTCCGTTCTTCACCTTTTCCCAAGACTCCTTTCTTCACCTTTCCCCTAGACAACGTTTTTCACCTATCCCCAAGACAACGTTCTTCACCTTTCTCCAAGACTCCGTTTGTCACGCGCGACACTCTGGACGATGGCGCTATATAAAAGTCATCGACCGACCGACCGACTACGGATGAAAATGTCTACCTGAAACCTAAGAGGAGAGACGGCCTCAATACAGACGTCGAGAATTGTGCAAAGATCATCGGGGTGTCAAACAACGAAACCCGACACCGCGAGGCAGATGTCAGAACCGACTGCCCCTTCCATCTCTACGATCAACAGACAAGAAATTTATGAATCAGTTGAAGATTTGGTCTGGACCGGCTGGTTGACAAGGATCATGAACAGGGCACAATTCCGATACGAATGGCGCAACCCACTAGGCGGTATAACGATAACAATGAAATTCGATCCCTGGGACCTGTTGCCCGTCTATGACACTGGCAAGGCCCAGCCAATGACAGCCGCTAGTCAAACATTAACTGTACGCCTCTAGTGATTGACGTTATGCTAGGGACATCAAGATCCGACCAACCCGGTTTAAGAATAGTTTCAGCAGATGATTTGCCGTCCATAGAGATACGAGTTTTGCATTTGGGAGGGCGAAGGAAATCGCCTCTAGAAGGGTTCTTATAGTGCAGCAAGGGAAGGAACAGGGACTTGTTTCGGAACTGGGAGAGACGTTAGGTCGTTCTGATGATAAGGGTAATCAACGTAGTTGGTAATCCCGTCTCCAACATAAACCAGGAAAACATTTCTAAAGGACGCTAATAACTCCAGTAAGTGTAGATAGGATGAGTGGTGTGTATATATATCATTAAAATATACATATTAAAACCATCCAGTCTGTCGTGTTGCTGAGCTTGGTGATAGAGGAAAGAACCGGCGGTACTCTCGTCATCTAGAAGAAGGAGTTGGCAAGAGAGAAACCCGCGACACCGTTCATCGCCTTTCTCCAAAATCTCCAACTCTTCATTACAGATTTGATGCATTTTAAATTGTTCTGTTTATCCTTTCCACTCCGGTTTAACTTGAGACCGTCCTTCCTTTATTCAAGGCACTTGACGGCAGCCCATAGAATAGCGTGGATTATTTATGCATTCCACAAATGCTTGCTGCCACCAGAGCACACTCCACATAATCGCTCATTGGCAATCCAACTTACAAAGACGTGTTCGAAGGAGTGTGCCTTTCCTGCCCAAAATTGCGCCTTTTGATTTCTGGTAATTATCTGTGGAGTTAGTTATAGCACGATTCAAGACATACTCTTCCATGTAGATGCGCTTTTAAATTAAATCAGTAATTAGTGCGATATATAGACAAAATATTTATGTAAGAATTATTACAATAATAATTATCAATAATAAAAATAATAGTAGGCCTGCTGTAGTGGCAGTAGTTGTGGTAGTGGTGAAAGTAGGAATAAAAGGGGATGCCCCCAGTGGCGTAGAACCCTCTCCTAGCTAACCTTGTACCTCCAATATCTCTCCACCGACAAATGGAACTTAGGACTCAATGGGATCTGAACAACGAAGCAACGATGCTTGGGATCTGCTGTTGCTGATGATGATACCGATGCTCAGTCCGTAGATGTTTCTTAGGCAGAGTCATGCGCCGCCAATGCGTTCTGTAGTCGCTTACAGATAGAAGTCTTAAAAAATGGTTGTCGACTGACTGGATAAAGCTAGAGTCTGAACAAACCTCGCTTCTCTTATTCAGATGAGCACGTTATCAGATAACAGACGGCTTCGTCAATCCTCGCCTCAGTTAATCTAATGCATTTCTGTATAAAATTGAATAAATGCCTGTATGTATGTATGTATGTATGTATATATGTATGTATGTATGTGTGTATGTGTGTATGTGTTTGTGTGTGTGTGTGTGTGTATGTATGTATGTATGTATGTATGCATGTATGCATGTATGCATGTATGCATGTATGCATGTATGCATGTATGCATGTATGCATACTGATTATTCACGGTGGAGTACTATCTTACATATTTTATTAGGCTGCATGATGTTACGAAATATTTGTGATTGACACCGAATAAGGGGTTGAGTACCACCATTAAGTGTGGACAGACTTACGCCCTTGTCTTTTTGCATGTGTGTATGTGTGTATGACTGTATGTAAGTGCGTATATGTGTACGTATATATGCATGTATGAAAAGATGGGTGGATGGATGGATGAATTAATGGATGGAAGGACGGAAGGGCGGCTGGATGAATGGATGGTTTGTTGTATTGATTGATTCATTGATTCATTGAGTGATTGATGGATGGAAGGACGGACGGAAGGACTGATGGATGGATGGATGGACTGATTGATTGATTGATGAATTGATTGATTGATTGATGGATGGATGGATGAATTGATGGATGGAAGGACGAAAGGGCGGAAGGATGGATGGATGGATGGACGTAAGGGTGGATTACTGGATTGATGGATGGATGGATGTATAAAATCCCACTTCTTCCGTATTCCGCTATTTTTCCTGTATGCAGATCAAATTCATGAATTTGTGAATGAACAGTGAATGATTGAATGATTCGGTGGAACGAGTTAATGAACTGATCATTCAAAAATTCATTAATTAATGCAGTTTTATTGCTTACTACAAGCGTCATAATTTAGTCTTTTAGCCTGTCGCTAAACCTAATTAGCGAAAGGCTCTATTTCAACCTGTTTCGTCAAATGGTTCACCAACAAATGGTTCTCGTCCAAAATGCCATTTTTTGCTCACTATATTGGGTGAAACAGAAGATGGATTGATGAATATAATGCTTGCTTAAATAGAAGTTCAATTTATAAAAGAAATTAATCGTAAATAAATTATATATGATTAGAAAAATTAAAATCTTTAAATACAATACAAAATTATGCTTGCTGGAATAGAAATTCAGTTAGCAGGCATTACAATCATCAATCCAACTTCTATTTCAACGAATACAATTTTCGAAAAAGAACTTTTTGGTTGTGAGCGTTTTGTCCGGGAACCATTTGACGTCAGCTGCATGCCGGTGAACCATTTATCTTTCAGCAATTTGTCGTGGAAACCTATTACAGCTAGATATGTTGGCCTCGTGTTCCAGGAAGTTGAGCTATGTTATCTATTAGGCAGACATCGCAATCACTCAGAGACCGCTGACGATGCTATTTCGCCGAAGGTAATGATCACAGGTGGTCATTATGGCGCTGCGGTCAGCCTCGACATGGTTACCTGCAGTCTTCCGTTCCTCTCTCCACCACTGGGTCAGTTCCTATGGGGACCGACAAATATGGGACTCGCCTTTGACGCTGGCGCGTAGCTGAGATGAAATAAAGAATTGGTGCATGGACGGACGGACGGATGGATGGATTAATTGATTGATGGATGGATGGATGGGTGGATGGATTGATTGATGAATGGATGGATAGGTGTATGGATTGATGAATTGATGGATGCATGGATGGATGAATTGATGGATGCATGGATGGATTGGTGGATGAATGGATGGGCTGATAGATGAGTTTATTGATTGATTGATGGATGGATGGATGGATGGATGGATGGATGTATGGATGGGTGGTGAGACAGACGGACTGACTAATGGATGGGTGAATGAGGAGGATTGGTGAGTAGATGGACAGACAAAAACACAGACAGACAGATAGATAAATGAACGATGGATGCGTTGATTGACCGACGGACGGACGAATGGATGGGTGGTGATGGGACCATTGAATGGATTACATGCAGTGGATAATTGGTTGCTGTGACGTTGACAACATTTGGTCGTCGCTTTTCGCCTGTGAGTGATGATAGTCTGTGCTCTGGTGCCACGCAGAGGATTTGCAACTCAGTCGATCTATGAGTTCTAAGATTTCAACTGCCGCCGTCTCACGGGCTGCTTTTGCTAAAGCTAAAGCAGTAGAGGTCAGAGTTCATACAACAGCTGATCAGTTGAGGTCACTCGAGTTCATACGGGTCACTTTCCAACTCAGAAGAGACGAACCGGTGGCAAGCAACGTGTGGGGCACTGCCACCACTACTGTTACTGGCCTGCTGACCTTCTGTAAACTGAATTCTGACCTCACACGGACAATCCTTTGGACAACTCCTCTGATTTGATGCAGCGCTCGTGAATACGCTGGTGCTCTGCGCTTGGCTTTCAAGTGGCGCTTTAGAAATTTGAAAATTACGATTACGATAATTACTATTATTTCGTCAATATTGGATTACATAAACTATCGTATTTTATGCAGTAGCATAAATATCGATTAAAACGGTTTTTGGATGTTAAAAATCGACGAATATTTGCTACTTATCTTCATAGTAATATCATTATGGGTCTTTTTTCCGAACAAAGTGTAAATACACTTAATACAGACATGCCCTGCTGTCCGTCAGTCTCTCTTCCTGTGTGTGCCTGTATCTATGAGTGTGTGCATATATTCATGTATTGTGTTTATGTCCTAATTATATATAGTAATCAAACAACACTCCTTTTAATTATCATGCACATTTTTTGACAACTCGTGACTCTCAGTGTTGATGATGTCAACCTTTCCCTTCTTTTAGAAAGTAACAGTTTTTTTATATGGAGACAATGTAATTAGTTCCCGTTTAATGAGAATGCTGTGCCAAAACGAGGATAAATAGCGTCGCCCTCCTTGTTCATCCAGGGTTTGGACTTGCAAGCACAACAACCAAACCATATATCAACCGTAGTAATAGAACTCCTCTCAGCTTCGAGAAATATATCTTTTCAAATGTCCAAGTTATGCCTTTTGTTACATTGTTATAATTATAATCCGTTAAAAACTACTATATTATACATATTCATTTAAATACGATGCTCATGGCATCAATGAAATTGTCGTGAAAGTCATATTAAAGGTTGAATCCTATCTAAAGACAAGACGAAAATCAAGCAAGGCACGGGAACAGTTTACGGAGGAAATGAATCCAGGAAAATAAGTTTTTTTTGTCGAGAACATAAATCTTTTTGCGAAGTGAACATTTTCTGCGGTGCATACGGCTGGACCTTCAAGGCATATATCTGGTATGACCAAAGGTGATCAGAGTTTAGGTAATGGTTCATGGCCTAAATAAAATTAAATAAATAACACGAAAAGGTACAGGTAATGTGTCATTCTGTGCTTGTATAATTATTATGCCATTGATGGAAATCATTAGTAATTCGTACGGTTAGATTCTGTGACAATTCAAGAGCTGTTGCGATTTGAATTATTTGATTTAGGATTGAAACTTTATTACTGTTTCTTTGCTCGAATAGAAGTTGCGCCACAAATCGTCAACTCATATCACCAAAAGTATTCTTAGAAGATTTGACTTCGCATTTAACGGCAAATTATCTACATTCTGTTAACCATGCAGAACTAGTGGGTCAAATCAAGGCGTAGGAAGCTATTATCAACTACGCATTTTAGTTATTCTACATGTTTGCGGATTCAGCTGGTAGGCCTTGCAAAGTTAAGAGCGCAGAAGCAGTCAGTGAAACATAGTTGAACGACGTCATTGTCTTCTCTTATCTGCGATCATCTGTTCACCTGAACGAGACCGGATTTCCAAGCTTCTGATATCCCTGGCTGAGAGAGAGCAGCAATATCCCGCTCTTTGCTTGGTCAGACTTCGTCGACATACTTCCTCCGTCCGCCTGGGGCGCCACATGTACACGTCATAGGTTGACTACTGACTACGCACGAACTGTGTAATTGGATTGTGCCTCGAGTCGAAGGGATTGTCTCTTCCCATAACAGCTGACACCACTAATAGATCTATTTCCTCTCTCCATCATATGACATCTGCATTCAGAGACCACACGGTCACAGTATTCATTGGGTGCAAATTAGGCATCTCTGTCCGTCCGTCCATCCGTCCGTCTGCCTGTATGTCTATATTTTTCTCCTTGCGCTTATGTAAGCATATAATGTATTACAACTGCTACGACTACTACCCCCGCTGTTAATTGGTTAATCTGGGAAATGGGAATCGGGGAATCCGAAAATCCCGAAAATCGGGGAACTGAGAAACTTTTTTTATTTCTGCAGATAAATTCAACATTTCTACACATTTGGCATCCTGATGCCAAGGACATCGCCCTGACCTATTTTTATTTGCAAATTTCTGAGTACTAAGGAATGTGTTTCTATAGAGCATAAATCGGGGACCTGCTGTACCATCACACTACAACAACCTACGAAGCGCGGTTTAAATTTAATGGGGAACCTGACATTTGGTCTGAAAATCGGATCAGCTCTAGGCCTACCACGTGGATGTAGCAGTGCAAACTGGAGATATACCGCCCGTAACAAAATAAACTAGGTACGACGACGATGTTCATGGTAATTATTTTTGAGGATAGCGATGATAATGACATAATGACAATGATGATTAACATCATGTTGATGAGCCAAGTATGAAAATAGGCAAGTGACTTGTCTTTACTTCATTTTAAAAATTGCTAATTCTGCAAGCCCGAGCTGGATAGCGGATCAAGGATTAATCTGATCACCAACCTACGCCGAGTGCCAGTGACATCGGCGTCACGTAACCTGGGGTAATGTACGTATCAGGTATTAAGCTGACAAGTAAACGCCTTGATCTTAGCCAAAAGGCCGAGAAGCGGTAACGAGGTCTTTTATAGCGTGTCTGGGCATCTAAAAATAAGTTTTCAATGACAAATCTTACTAACGGTAATAACTATTTAATGCGGCCATTCTAAGAAAAGTTACTTCGAAATATGAAAGTATACAATATAATGCAATTTATAAGTAAGTCACATGTAATTATAACATAACAGAATATAAAATAACTCTGTTTCGCATCTGAGCCTATGTAATCAATTGTTACCATGAGAGAGAGAGAGAGAGAGAGAGAGAGAGAGACAGACAGACAGACAGACAGACAGACAGACAGACAGAGACAGAGACAGAGACAGAGACAGAGACAGAGACAGAGACAGACAGAGACAGACAGAGACAGACAGAGAGAGACAGAGAGAGACAGAGAGAGACAGAGAGACAGAGAGACAGAGAGACAGAGAGACAGAGAGACAGAGAGACAGAGAGACAGAGAGACAGAGAGAGACAGAGAGACAGAGAGACAGAGGGACAGAGAGAGACAGACAGACAGACAGACAGACAGAGATTATGGCTTGCCTTTGGTTTTTCTCGACTTCTTCTTCGTTATTTATTCTAGTTCATAGTTTGTTTAATTGTTTATTAAAGTTAGCTTTAGACTTTTTCCGAACTTTAAAACAGTCTCGTAATGGTGTGACTTTTAGCGTTTCGTGTGGCTCCACTTGACACTTCGAGTCACACGCCATGTCTTCAAATAGTTGGACGATATCCGTTCCTTGATTGTCTCCCATTAAGCCAGAAACCAAATGCTATTTACCTGCGACCGGAATGACTGAAGCAGAAGTTCCTAGTGAGCGGGTTGACATAAACTTAATTCACCACAAACTGCGATCTTATTCAGCTGGAAAAGAAATGAGAATGCGAACAAATATGACCTTATAAGAATTACCATACAAATGATTCAAAACTGAACTGGACCAGAAGCTGGGAAAGATCTCAGAAACACGTTAAAAAGTGACTCAAACAGAAAGTCTGTTAGTGGCATGGTGGACGAGCGGTTAGAGCGCTCGGCCCGTAACACTCAGTGTGCGCTGAGTGAGCGGGTTCGACCCTCGTCCGAGGAGTCGCTGTGTAGGGGAGTTGAGCAAGTCCTTCACGCACAATTGCGCTGCATTACAACTGCAGTTGCGTCGTCGAGGAGTGTGTGCGATTTCGAGCACGACTTGTCGTGATAAAGCGCGTTATAAATGCCGAGTTGTATTGTATTGTATCGTATTGAATATGTCTTTGCTTCGTACGAACATGTTACATGTAATATGTGTGCTCCGCAGAAAGAGATCTTGTCTCGACCAAAACATAATTCTTTGCCGAAACGAACAACACGAGGAGTTATCATCTGACGAGGGGCAACAGATGGGCCATGGTGAGAGAACAATTTATAACTACATCATACCTTACATTACCTTTAGTACAGCGGCATAGGAAAATAATTGTGCACTTTGTGATACAAGTATGAAATTTTGCACAGACGTAGCACGTTGTATTGTTATGAGATTTGGATGTTGGGCCAAGCGAAAAATTAAAAAAAATATTTTAAAATGTTTTTTATTGAAGTGAAATTTTTCAAAATCCAAGTTACTCCCTTTAAACATGTAAATGTTAGACATTCAAACCGAGAATCAATTAAAAACCATGGTCACAAACTTTGAAATTGTTTATTTTTGCCACAAAATGCAATGTAGCAGATTTGGAGTTACTCAGCTTACTGTGCATTGTTTTACTAACTGGTGTATTTTATTTGTCTGATATCATTGAAATGACATTTAACATCACTTAGGTCAGCTCAGATAGCGATTCTGAGTAGGTATCTTGAACGGCGCTATATAAATGTTCTATTACATTACATATCAAGCGGGGTTTTGGGGAAGATCCTTTAGATGAAGTCCAGAGTCGCATTTTGTAGTCATACGATATTGAACAAAGGCTAAAGATAACACATGCGAGCCTAACTGAACAATCCTGTCGGAAGCATACACACGACCTGATGATATTTGGTGTTCTGCAAGTGCAATTAGGATCATGTAAAAGGATGTTCTTGAAGGAAACTCTCACTTCCATGTGCTTTGTTTATCTGTGAAGGGGGCTATTGAGAAAGCAGAGATAAGTAGGTCTTAAATGAATTCATACCTTCAACTCAACTTTAACATCGATTCTAAGAAACATTGTTATTAACAACTACTTTTAAGGGCAAAAAACAAACAATTTCTAAGTTTGTGAACATGACTTTTAATTGATTCTTCGCTTGAATGTTTAACAGTTACATGTTTAAAGGGTGTAACTTGCATTTTTTTAAATGCTTCACTTTAATAAAAATCAATTAAAAAATTAATTTTTTTATTTTCCAAACATTTTCATAATAATTTGTTCGCATGGCCCAACATCCAAATCTCACAACAATGCAACGTACAACGTCTGTGCAAAATTTCTTACTTGTATCACAAAGTGCACAATTATTTTCCTAAGCCGCTGTACTAATTTGTGACGTTAGCGTGTCATTCATCGCTCACTGGATATAATACATGTCCATAACAAGATACAGTGTAGTCCCTACGGGTAGTTCTATACATATGGGCCAATATATACAGGCTTACTTCTCGGTCGTAATTTTGTGTCCGGCGTGCGACTGTGCGTACATTAAAAAACCTTTTACACCTAAATTCTTTCTTGAAAAGCTAGTAGGTGTTAGGCATTTCTCGTGTTTGCGACATTTAGTCTTGTCCAGCCTTGTACTAAATGATAATTAACGATAATTAACGAGGACAGATCTTCTGCGGCCGAAACTTCAGCAAAAAATGAACGAAAATTCTACACAAAACTTAGCACGTCGTGAGGGTCGTTTAAGGTCAGGGCTAGGGTTGGGTTAGTATCGCTTTTAGACACATATACGAAGAACTTTCGGTACGCTTTTATCCCGAACTCTCGGCCGCAGAAGCTCCACGTTTACCAGAAACGTAATTCTTGGTCAACATTTTATGGGAACATTGAGTTAGGCCAATAGCACAGTCTGGTCTCTGCAGCCCTAATAAATTTTCTGATATTTCGCATGGATGTAGGCCTATATACCAAAAGGAACACTCCTAGAGGTGAGATATTAGAGAAGTGTGTTCATTGGTACCCTAATGTTTTAGATAGTTTTATAACGCATAAACAGTTAGTTAGTTTATTTATTTTATTATTTTGTTGCCAAACAATTCATGTTAAGAACTTTACGGAATAATTATTGTTATAATTAATATTAATATTATTATGTCCCAAAAACGTAATTCACGCTAATAAAATAAGTTTTCAATATTTCCAAG
The DNA here is from genome assembly GCA_959347315.1 of Bimastos eiseni. Classification (NCBI taxonomy): domain Eukaryota; kingdom Metazoa; phylum Annelida; class Clitellata; order Crassiclitellata; family Lumbricidae; genus Bimastos; species Bimastos eiseni. The sequence continues at coordinate 9,036,754 of OY365813.1, read as the reverse complement.
CCAGACAATATCGTACAATGAGGACATCTCCGTTTCGGACTTTCTGTTTGTGGATGACGTCATTGTCATTGTATGTCTCACTAAATGGATCTTGGTTTGATCTGCGATTCGCCAATTCGATTCTTTCCTCGTATTTGCCATATTTTTCTTATTGCTTTGCGTTGATTTGGGGCGAGTCATTTGCCACGGATCCCGTCGTCTTCTCCATATACTCATCCTCGACACGTCAACGCCCGATTCGATTCGTTCGTCTCGTCGACTTCGACCGGTTGAAGACGACTGCTGCAGTGTGTTTCTCGCTAACGATAACGCTAAGTGACGAAAGTGTTTATTAATGAAAATCAACTGATTTCGTTAACGATGACCTAAATTATAACTAAAAGATATCATTAGTTATAACTACCACCTGGGTAGCATGACGAAAATGGTACTAACGAAATTAAAATGTCATTTTCGTTGATGAAAATAAAAATGCGTGGAGCTTGTGCGGCCGAGAGTTTGGCATAAAAAACACCGAAAGTTCTATTTATATATATGTCTAAAAGCTACACTAACCTAAGAATGAGACTAACCCTAACCCTAACTCTAACCCTGACCTTAAACGAGTCAAACGACCCTCACGGCCTCACGACGCGGTAAATTTTGTGTGGGTTCGGCCGTAGAGGTAGAATTTTCGTGTATTTTTGGTCCGAATGTTCGGCCGCAGAAGATTTATCCAATAAAAATTAAAGTAGATGTACCACTTTAAAAACATGACAGCGTGTGGAAATGCATTACAAGAACAACTCATGGTTCGTTATATCGCGAATTATGGATCTGCATATTAACCTCGTATGCCTAGTTATGCCACATTTTATTAAGCTTGGTTACTTTGCTATTAAACTTGTTTATAGCATTTTAGTACAGGCCAACACAGCTGCTGCGTTTGTAGGAAACTTCGCTTAAGATATGTAAATATGTCGCGTTTTTGCATAGGCCTAGCTGCCGCACATGATTTCGACCTTGCCCATTATCAGAGTTTGATTGGGTGAGATCCATCACCCCCGTCCGGCACTCGCCCTTATCAACCCCGAATCCTACGCCATTTAGGGTCACCGGTAAAAGACCGAAGGCTACTTCTAGTCAGAACTCCTCCATTGTGCGTCCTCTGACTCTGCTACTCAAAGCCAGCATAACGGATGAGGGCGACGCTGCATAATGATCTTTGTTGTCACACAGTGTCGCTAAACTGAAACTTCATCTATAGAGCCTACTACTACTATCGAAGACTTAACTTTCCGAAATAAGTCAGTATCGGGAAGTGAACGTCGGTCTGTATTATCCCTTTCGCAGATAAGAATAAGACGCAGCTTACGCTCTAACCAATGTAGGCCTAGCTAACTGGGTCAGACGGCTACTTAGCAGTATTTTAACTAATGGTAACTAGAATAAAACCCAGTTATTATAGCCTAATGATTCAGCCGATCATTGCGCAGACATCCTAGCGCCTAGGTCCGATTCCAGATTCAGGAAATAATGAATCCCTCCTGTGAAAATGCCTTGGATCCCGCCTGTGAGGATGCAATGCATCCCGCCTGTGAAGAGGTTCTGGATCCCGCGTGTGAAGAGAAAATAGATCCCCCCTGTGAAGAGGCGATGATCCCGCCTTTGTAGAGGCGATGGATCCCGCCTGTGAAGAGGCTCTGTATCCCACCTGTGAAGAGGCGATGGATCCCGCCTTTGAAAAGGCCGAGGATCACTCCTGTAAAATGGCGATGGATCCCGAATGTGAAGAAGCTCTGGATCCCATCTGTGAAGAGGCGATGGATTACGCCTGTGAAGAGGCGATGGATCACGTCTTTCTAGAGGCGATGGATCCCCTGTGAAGCGGTTCTGCATGACGCCTGTGAAGAGGCTCTGGGTCCCGTTTGTGAAGAGATTCTTTATTGCGCCTGTGAAGAAGCGATGGATCCTGCCTGTGAAGAGCTGATGGATCCCGCTTGTGCAGAGGCACTGGATTCCGCCTGTGAAGAGACGATGAATCCTGTCTGTGATGAAGTTCTGGATCCCGCCTGTGCAGAGGCTGGGAAAAGACTTTGGATCTTGCCTGTGAAGAGGCACTTGACTCCGCCTGGGAAGAGGCAGTGGATCCCGCCTGTGAGCAGGCTATGGGTCCCGCCTGTGAAGAGGCTCTCGCTACCGCCCATGAAGAGGCCATGGATCCCGCCTGTGAAGAGGCGATGTTTCCTGCCTGGGAAAAGGCCTTGGATCTCGTCTGTGAAGACGCGATGGATCCTGCCTTTGTGGAGGCCATGGATCCCGTTTGTGAAGAGGCTCTGGATCCCGCCCTTGAAGTGGCCATGGATCCAGCCTGTGAAGAGGCGATAGATTCCACCTGTGAAGAGGCTCTGGATCCCGCCTGTGAAGAGGCCATGGATCGTGCTTGTGAAGAGATCTCGATACCGCTTGTGAAGAGGCTTTGGATCCCGCCTATGAGGAGGCAATGGATCACGCCTGTGAAGAGGCGATGGACCCGCCTGCGAAGAGGCTATGGATCCCGCTTGTGAAGAGGATCTGGATACCGCTTGTTAAGAGGTTCTGGATCCCGCCTATGAAGAGGCTCTGGATCCCGCCTGTGAAGTGGTTCTGCATCACGCCTGTGAAGAGGCTCTGTGTCCCGTTTGTAAAGAAATTCTGGATCCCGCCCTTGAAGAGGCAATGGAGCCCCCCTGCGAAGAAGCGATGGTTCTTGCCTGTGAAGAGGCACTGGATCCCGCCTATGAAGAGGCAATGTATCCCGCCTGGGAAAAGGCCATGGATCCCGCCTATGAAGACGCGATGGATCCTGCCTTTGTAGAGGCCATGGATCCCGCCTGTGAAGAGGCTCTGTATCCCGCCCTTGAAGAAGCCATGGATCTAGCCTGTGAAGAGGCGATAGATCCCGCCTGTGAAGAAGCGATGAATCCTGCCTGCGAATCGATGGATCCCCCGCATTTTGAAGAGGCCGAGGATCCCGCCTGTGATGAGGCGATGGATCCCGCATGTTTAAAGGCTCTGGATTCCGCCTTTGAAGAGGCGATGGATTTCGCCTGTGAAAAGGCTCTGGATCCCGCCTGTGAAGAGGCTATGGATCCCGCTTGTGAAGAGGATCTGGATACCGCTTGTTAAGAGGTTCTGGATCCCGCCTATGAAAAGGCTCTGGATCCCGCCTGTGAAGTGGTTCTGCATCACGCCTGTGAAGAGGCTCTGTGTCCCGTTTGTAAAGAAATTCTGGATCCCGCCCTTGAAGAGGCAATGGAGCCCCCCTGCGAAGAAGCGATGATTCTTGCCTGTGAAGAGGCACTGGATCCCGCCTATGAAGAGGCAATGTATCCCGCCTGGGAAAAGGCCATGGATCCCGCCTATGAGGACGCGATGGATCCTGCCTTTGTAGAGGCCATGGATCCCGCCTGTGAAGAGGCTCTGTATCCCGCCCTTGAAGAAGCCATGGATCTAGCCTGTGAAGAGGCGATAGATCCCGCCTGTGAAGAAGCGATGAATCCTGCCAGCGAATCGATGGATCCCCCGCATTTTGAAGAGGCCGAGGATCCCGCCTGTGATGAGGCGATGGATCCCGCATGTTTAAAGGCTCTGGATTCCGCCTTTGAAGAGGCGATGGATTTCGCCTGTGAAAAGGCTCTGGATCCCGCCTGTGAAGAGGCTATGGATCCCGCTTGTGAAGAGGATCTGGATACCGCTTGTTAAGAGGTTCTGGATCCCGCCTATGAAAAGGCTCTGGATCCCGCCTGTGAAGTGGTTCTGCATCACGCCTGTGAAGAGGCTCTGTGTCCCGTTTGTAAAGAAATTCTGGATCCCGCCCTTGAAGAGGCAATGGAGCCCCCCTGCGAAGAAGCGATGATTCTTGCCTGTGAAGAGGCACTGGATCCCGCCTATGAAGAGGCAATGTATCCCGCCTGGGAAAAGGCCATGGATCCCGCCTATGAGGACGCGATGGATCCTGCCTTTGTAGAGGCCATGGATCCCGCCTGTGAAGAGGCTCTGTATCCCGCCCTTGAAGAAGCCATGGATCTAGCCTGTGAAGAGGCGATAGATCCCGCCTGTGAAGAAGCGATGAATCCTGCCAGCGAATCGATGGATCCCCCGCATTTTGAAGAGGCCGAGGATCCCGCCTGTGATGAGGCGATGGATCCCGCATGTTTAAAGGCTCTGGATTCCGCCTTTGAAGAGGCGATGGATTTCGCCTGTGAAAAGGCTCTGGATCCCGCCTGTGAAGAGGCTATTGATCAAACCTTTGCAGAAGCCAGGGAACCCGCCTGTGATGAGGTTATGGATCCTGCCTGTGAAGAGGCGATGAATCCCGACCTTGGAAAGGTCGAGAATCCCGCCTGTGAAGTGCTGATAGATCCCGCCTGTGCAGAGGCAATGGATCCCACCTGTGAAAAGGCAACGGATCCCGCCTGTGAAGAGACTCTGGATACGCCTGAGAAGCGGTTCTGGATCCCGCCTGTGAAGAGGCTATTGATCAAACCTTTGCAGAAGCCAGGGAACCCGCCTGTGATGAGGTTATGGATCCTGCCTGTGAAGAGGCGATGAATCCCGACCTTGGAAAGGTCGAGAATCCCTCCTGTGAAGTGCTGATAGATCCCGCCTGTGCAGAGGCAATGGATCCCACCTGTGAAAAGGCAACGGATCCCGCCTGTGAAGAGACTCTGGATACGCCTGAGAAGCGGTTCTGGATCCCGCCTGTGAAGAGGCTCTGTGTCCCGTTTGTGAAGAGATACTAGATCCCGCCTGTGAAGAGGCAATGGATCCCGCCTGTGAAGAGGATGTGATTTACTTTCGTGAACCCCCACACGCGGAATGGGGTGCTGGCCGCTGTCGCAATTTCAACGTGGGGCTGATTCATGACGCTATAGAAGCAAACACGTTTTCTCACAGTCAATTCGCATGCCAACACTTTGCATGTATACCGATTCGCAACTGAAAACTTTGATACCTCTATTGGCTCTTGCAACCCTAATCTCATTCTCCAACCAATAATTTTTCCGTGAAATGAAACCCTTTTAAACCTTCGGCATTGAAACTTCAACACTATGGCAAAACCGCCATTGAATCTCGACTCTTGTATGACATCGGCAAAACCATCGGCATTGAAATTTTAACAATCTCTGTAAAACCAACGGCATTGATACTTCAACACTATCGGCAAAATCAACGGCAATGAAAATATTGAATCTCAACTCTTGTATCCCATCGGCACTGAAACTTTGCCATTACCAGTAAAAACCAACGGCATTGAAATTTCAACACTATGGGCAAAACCACCATTGAATCTCAACTCTTGTACGCAATCGGCATTTCTTTCTCATACTCCAACCAACGTCTTTTCTTACTTATTTACCAACTACTTGTTTCTCATACCCTAACCAACGACTTTTCCATCAACTTACTTGCTTCCTTATCAAATGTATTTGTTCGATGTATTCCAACTATTAGGTTTCTTACTTACTTATCCATGGATTTTCCGCTATCGGCTTTCTTACCTACTCATTAAATGCCTTTGTTTGGAATATTCCACCCATCGGCTTTTCTCTTACTTACCAAAGGCATGCATATGTTGCTATCGGCTATCTTACTAACTTACTTACGTATTCCAACAATCGTCTTTTCTTACATTCCAGCCATTGGTTTTCTTACTTACTTGCTTAATTACTCACCACATGCTTTTGTTTGGTATATTCCATCCATACACTTTTCTTACAGTCCAACTACTGGTTTACTTACTCACTTACTTAATCTAACAGTTCCCTCAAGTTCAACATCAAACTCCAATAAAAAATAGTTTAAATGCATCAAACTTCAATTCCCTACATAGGTCTATACATATGTTTTTACATCTTCTTCAGCTCAACAAATTCTTAAGCTTCGAAATCAAACTCCATTAAACAAGAGCTTCAATGCATCAAACTAAAGATTTCAACCTTTTCATACATTTTTTACACCCTATCCAATCCAAGAATTCCTTAAACTTCAACACCAAACGCCAATATACAACAGCTTCACTGTACCAAATTTCTGTTTCATATACTTTTTACCGTCACTTTAATCTAACAATTCCTTCAACTCCAGCACCAAACTCCAATACACAACAGCTTCAATGCATCAAATTTCTTATTTATACATTTTCACATCCAAATTCATTCTAACAATTGCTTATACTCCAACTTCAAACTGCAATTCCCAATACACACAACTCCAATACACACAATTCCTTAAGCCGTACAGTTTCAATGTATCAAATCTCAAGTTTTTAGCATCTTACACGAAGATTCCTAAATTTATGCATCGCTCACAGATAATCAACCACTATCACACCTAAAACTTGTAGTTTTCCATTATGCGTTGTTTCTTGCATTCGCTTCAATTCTACAAAACCCCTCCACATACCAAATATTCGAGCTACATCAATTATATAAATTTTTGAAATATTCAGAGATTTTTATTAATATTATCATCATTATCATTATTAATTTTTATTAATTTTATTATTTTTATTATTATTATTTATTTTTATTGCTATTTTTATTAATTTTTATTACTTTAACAATTTTTATTATTAAATTTTATGATTTCTATTCTTATAATTTTTAGTTTTATAATTATTAATCATAGGTTCAAAAGAATGGAAATTTATGGTTGGCGTAGCCCCCTTGCCTGGTTGTACGGTTGCTGCCGCCATTCTAGGGTTAGAGCACGTGTATTTAGCATAAAAATAATACACCTGTCATTATATGTCAACTCCATGTCAAAGGTTGAAACAGAACAGTTACCAATCCCATTACTATAGGATGGACAAAAGTCATTGAGATAAGCACAGTACAAAGATTGGATGCGCTAGAAGAACAATGGATGATTGGTAGGCCGTTGACAGATGATTTATACAATGACTACTGATAGGTCGCCAGATGCCCAGTGCAAAGGTTACCTGCTGTTAGGATTAACACAGGCGAAATTTTCTATTGTTAATGGGCGGCGCGCCGCCTTCGTTCTAGGGTTGTGTAGGCCTGTTGGGCTATAATCTAGGGTTACTTCACTCAATAGGAGTGCTGCACTGGCTTCCACTCCAATCAGCTAGGCCTGCACTGGTTCCCAGCCTAGGGTTAAAATGACCAGAAACAAAGGAAATTAGGTTTGGCCAGCCCACAAAGTCTATGGGTCATGACCTAGATTCAAAGTACAGATCACAGAAGACAGCGGATGACGTCGTAATCGGTCACGTGACAGTCCAAAGGCAAAGTGGCCCAGAACTCTTACTATCACCACTACTTATTATTATTATTATTATTATTATTATTATTATTATTGTTGTCTTTATTGTTGTTGATGATGTTGTTTTTATTATTATTTATTATAGCTATCAATATTATTATTGTCATTATTACTATTTACCATCATTATTATTATGATTAGTGTGATTATTGTTTTTTTACCAGAGGTACATATGATCCCTCGAGATTAAAACAATCAGACCGGCTTTGCACATGCATTGCTGGCTACTCATTGGCTAGTCTTCGCAGGTGGTTTTTTCGACGAAAAGGTGCAGAAAGCGATAGCATTGAAGCGCTGGATAAAATAGATAAGCGCTGAAAGAGGAAGTTTTCTGTTATCGTCTGATACCTGGCCATTATTTATTATTATTATTTTTTTAAATTATTATTAATCAATAATTATTTATGAGTTCTATTGCGCCAATGTGAAATGCACATGGTTTTGATCAATGGCACCTCAAAACCAAGCCATAAGAATGAGGTTATTATCAAGGAGATCAGTTGAATAAGACGGATAGGAAGAGGTGGATGAGTGGGTCTGGTGGACAAGTAATTTGGAGTTAGGAAGCTGAGAATGAAATGATAAAAATGACGGAGCAGCAGAACAGATACAGAGGAAGAGATATTAAGCCGAACGAACAGACACAGGGGAGCGAGAGAAATAGACATCAAACAGAACGAATAGATAAGGTAGAAGGAGATGGAGCAGAATGAACAGATACAGGGAGAGATATAATTATTAATCAGAATGAACAATGACATTAAGAGAGACATACAGCAGAACGAACAGGTATACAGAGAAAGAAAGACAGACAGACAGAGAAAGAGAGACAGAGAGAGATATCCAAAATCTATGTATAGCAAGATCGTTGATCAGGAATTGTTCTAGAACTTCAGGGTATGACCATAGAAAAACGTTCAGATGAAATATTATAATATTATAAGTATGTGGATTGTTCTTTAAAAATACGGCGGCTGGCCAGCACTCAACTGCTTATGGAAAGAAATCCATATCGAGAGTTAAGCAGGAAAGTTATATAAGTAGGTTATGTTAGTGTACGCTAGCATCATTTGAACTTTCACCTTCCGTCTCAGTCGGAAAGGTTTAGAAATGCAACGTAATTAAGCTTCGGAGAAGTATTTTATTATCACAGATCATACGACATGAAATTGGTTGTCGTTGTCATCATCAATGTTTTCCTCCGAATGTCATCGTCATCATAGGCGTCATCAATGTAGTCGTCGTCATCATAGGCGTCATCAATGTAGTCCTCGTCATAGGAGTCATCAATGTAGTCGCCGTCATCATAGGCGTCATCAATATAGTCCTCGTCATAGGAGTCATCAATGTAGTCGTCGTCATCATAGGCGTCATCAATGTAGTCCTCGTCATAGGAGTCATCAATGTAGTCGCCGTCATCATAGGCGTCATCAATATAGTCCTCGTCTATCAATATAGTCCTCGTCATAGGCGTCATCGCTTTAATCATCGTCATCATCTGTCGTCGTCATGGTTGTCTCGTGGTGTACTCATCGTCTTTTGAGGAAAATATCTTGTCATCTTGATCGAATGCTGTACAGAAAAAACTAACTATCAGTCTTATTCGTTTCAATGCACCTTGAGAAAAGGAATCGATTTCCGAGTCATTAATTATATGGAAGACGGAGTAAGTAAGTAAGATGTCTGTGTCGCCCTTTGATGCCATCAGCCATTTCTCCTTTCGCGGATAAAAAAAGCACCTAATTAGAAAGGATCATCTTATTCTCACGTTCGTTAAAGACATTTTTTGTTGAAAAGCGCAACACGAGTACGAATTCTGAATTCTTCCCCAACCTTTCCACCAAACCACCCATCAAACAATCCATCAATCAACCTATCCAGACCCCAATACATATGCATGCATGCATGGATTCATACATACATACATACATGCATACACATACATACATACATACATACATACATACATACATGCATACACATACATACATACATACATAAACACACATTCATACATACATACACACATACTTATACATACACACATACATACATACAAACATACATACATACTTACTTACATACATACATACATACATACTTACATACATACATACATACATAAATACATACATACATACATAAACACACATTCATACATACATACATACATACATACACACATACATACATATAAACATACATGCATACATATACATGCATACATGTATACATCATACATACACATACATACATACATACATACATGCACACATACATACATATATACATACATACTGACGGAAAACACTTATACCTAAACCCGCCCGTTAACCATCAGAACGACCGTGTTTGGTGTGCCGGCAAAAAATACGATGTTCACGAAATTCGCCTGGTGATTGAGCGAGTGTTCATAATTATGTGTGTGCAGGTATGTGTATATTATGAGATGTAAGGAATTTAATTTCTCTTGACAGACAATCGCTACTAACCTGGCGCGCTCTCCTCTTCTATCCACCTGAGTCAAGTAAAGTGGCGCCACCCTATAGCCCTTCAAAGGCACCCCACCCTCTCCGATCGAAGGAATTTTGCCAGTGTCGGTCTGTGTCTGTTTGTCAGTCAGTAGGCCCTACAGTTGCATGCCCCGACACAACACTGAGCCGTCTTAGAGCCGTATTATGTCGAGCGTGTTCTTGACATAGGTTCTAATTGCTCCCTCGATGAACTGGCAAGACGGTATTTTAAGTGCCCTACCCCTTACCCTTCGTGTGCATAGATCCATACGTCCTTCAATCTATTTAGCTGCTGGCCTTCCCTGCCTTTTCTTCCACTCATTTGCGTCTGTCTGCTTGTCCGTAGGCTACGTAAGGGCTTCCCATTTAATCGAGCGATCGATCGCTCTCCTACGTAGATCGGATAATCCGGTCGCAGTGAATCGATAAATCGCTCGCCTATCTGAAGGCGTTGCACCGTCTACCGTCACTCGATGAGCTCGAGTTAGACTTCAAGACGATCAGGCGAACCGGTCATCATAATTCATTTTCAAAATTACATTGCTTTAATGTACCTATAATATACTTAAATGCGGCAACCGTAAATGCGTGACGTGTTCCGTGACCTAATGACTGCTAACTGATCACTCCAATTTCGTGCAATATGGTTGGCCAGTTAGTCTACATATCCAGCTATAGGTCTACGAAAAAGATTTTTTAAAACGCTGTGCACAATAGCTAGCGCTCGCCTACTCAGTCATGTGCGAGCGGTTTTCCGCTCGATTACCGTTTTCAAATGTGAATCTCTGGGCAATAAGCTTATAATTATGTCTGAAGACCTGTGCGAAGTAAATTATATAGTCAGTAAAATTCAGCATTAGTGGCAAATTGTCACCAGGTCAAAATTGCAGCTATTCAGAACAGATTACACGTATACGTTTTGGATATAAGCCAGAAGACGACGACGACGACCATTTATTTAGCCTAAATCCTGTTCAGCTGCCGAAAGAAAATGCATAAAATATTAATCAACTGATGGAGAGATACACAAAGGATTTCTCTGCGACTTTAGTCATTAGGCCTAACTGTAGTTGAAAATGAAATAACAATAGGCATAACATTGACAAGGACCCATATTTACCAGTTTTGCGTCTCTTGTTTGTTATGCCTGGCAGCATTAGGGTCTTTTACCTTATGGCAATGTATACTCTTCATGTCACCAGCCCTTAGGCCCCTTACCATTCCTACATTCTATACATTATTTTCTCCCAGCAGCACTTTCACCATAACGTTCCCTACACTTTAGACATTTTCCATCGCTATCGCGGTCAAACTAAGGCTCGTTTTTAGTTGTCTTCTTCGCTGGAGGGTCCAGAACTCCACTTCTTGATTTTCGCACTACTCTTAATTGGTCTTGACTGCGTCTAAGTTTCTTTTGTATGCACGAAGACCGAAGTTTCTATGTACTCTTTAGTTCTTTCACTTTGTGTTTTGCTACAGCATCTTGTAACCTCTATGCTTCCTGTAGCCTATAGGCCTACGCTTATAAGACGCCCATGGGCTTCTTGTAACCTATGTGCTTCCTATGCGTTAAAGCCGCCCATGTAGGATGGGCTTCTTGTACCGCATCCGTCACAATTGACGCCATATTATTTAACTAAGCCAATGTCTACAAGTTTGATAAAACCTTTAAAATAACTAAATGTGAACCGAAAACAAACGTTGAAATGCGCGCCTGGACAGTCCATGAGGCTAAAGAGAAATTGAAAGCGATTCATAAATGTGCGCGTATACATTGTATATGTAAAAGTAGTCAAAATCGAAAAACTGGATAATCGCGCTAATAAATTTTCTTGAATATCTAAACGATACTGCTATAGGCTTAAGCTTATAAGGGATTAATTCGGGTGTTGATTTTTTAACGACACCGTTCCATATCGAAGATGATTTGGTGTCGCCCTTTTCCTTTCTCCAGGCTTAAGTTTTGGGACTGGCACAGTCAAACTCCCAGTGTCGTATGCAAGACTTGAAACTTCAAGACCAACTTCGAGACAGTGAGGTGCCGAGACCTAGACAGAGAGGTACCAAGACCGAGACACTAGGTTCAAGACAGTACGAGACAGTAAAAGACAAGTGATCCGATATAAAATGCTGTAAAATACTAATGTATTAGTTTTCTGGAACAAGGTTCATTTGTAATTTCAATTTGAAACTTATAATGCATATAATACAATTCCTGCGAACAGTTTTTATATTGCCGCGTTTTATCTTATTCGATATCTCTTCGTCGGCCTATCTTCTGAATAGTATAAAGAAAACCTTTTTAGACACGTCTGAAATCTTCTAAACGATTTTGAGCAAGCAAATTCGATACCAAATACCAAACGAAATTAAAAATTTGCGCATATCCTTACTCACCTTGAGAAAATCGAAGTTGTTTAGATCGTTACAAACTGCACGCCATAGCTATTGTTTGTCAATAACTTCAAATTGCGTAAAAGGAAACATCACAATTTCAGGTTCTCACTCAGGCATTTTTCCACATTACGATAACTGAATTGATTTCAGTAGCATACCACTCGCGCGTTAACCAGAATTACCGTTTCTCGTAGATTCCGATTTCAGTTTCTAGCGTAAGATTTTAAGACAGTTGCGCGAAATTTAACTTATCGAGATCGCTTGTTTGAGACAGAACAAGACTTTCCCTTCAAGACAGTCTCTAAAAATTCGAGACACTACCTTGAGACCTAGACACTAAAAAACTATCTCGAGACCGAGATACTGTCTCGAGACCATACAACTCTGCAAAGTCCTAACAGTGGCGGAGTTTTTATTCAAGTATGAAGGAGAATTATATATATATATATATATATATATATATAAACTGGATATAACGTTTAGTGTGTGCTGAGCGCGCGGGTTCAAGCCTCGTCAGAGGCGTCAGTCACTGTGTAGGGACCTTGAGCAAGTCCTTTGCGCACCTTTGCTCTGCAGTACAACTGCAATTGCGCCGTCGAGGCGTGTGTATGCACTTCTGAGCAAAAGATGTTGGAAGAAGGGCGGTATCAAATTTCGGAAATAATAATAATAATATATATATATACTGCTATTTTGCAAGAATTCGTAACATGTAAATGCACAGCTAAAATATTAAATTGACTGAATCTTTCTAAACGATTTTAAGTGGGTGGGCGTCTTAATCACCCTGGGCATCTTATTAGAGCACTCTCCCTATTAGGCCTACTCTGCATGACCATGTTGTTTTAATAATGTCTCAATTCTAATTTCAGTTTTTGCTATGATTGCTAGTCTTATATTTAGCTTCAGATTCAGTTCTGAGTGTTTCTGAATAATTATTCTTTTCAGCTTTAGCTTTCGCTTTTATGGTTGAATATTAGTTTCACTTTTGGTCTCAGTAAGTTAATTTAAATTTTTATTAAAATGTTTAATTCCAGATTTAGTTCTAGCATTATATAAGCTCATTGTATTGAAGCACAAGAACACTAAATATTCAGACCTTTCAATGGTTCAAGTTCAACTCTGAACCGTTTAAAGTAAATATTAAGGCCTATGACCTACTAATTAAAACAGCACCTTGCGTTTGCCTACATGCCTTGTTCACATCAACATTTTATTTAGCATGCTTCGCTTCATTTTCGCCTTTTAACGGATTTATGTTTCATCCAAAATACAGCGTTGGCTCCACCTGTTCTTGCATTGATGACAAAAGTGGGCTTTCATGTTGGTGGGATTTTACGCTTGTAAAATTCTCTTCTGTATGCTTTGATTGACCCAGCACCACGAATCCCTTGAAATTTAGCACAGCGAATAGCTGGTTGGATCAGATGGGAAGCCTTAGGATCGAAAGCGACAAGGGGTTGAAAGGATATTACAGAGAGAGAGAAACAGAGACAGGCGCTTTACGATATGAAGTCCGCAATAGCCAAGCTTCTCATTTCGTTCCGGTGCCAGGTCATAATCCGGGAGGTTAAACCGTAGTGACGATGGTGGTCGCGCGATGGCGCAGAAGTTGAAACTGGATAGGATAGTTTGAACATTTGAGGAGTTCGGTCTTCTGTCGTAAGTAGCAGAGGAGAGTGAAAGCGTTGGAGAGGTTAAATTTGTAGAGGATTTGAGAACAGAGGTTATGGTTGTTAGGGGGCATCTTTACGTGGGCAAGAGCGTTCTCCAGGTTGTCTGCATGCGTTTTATTTGTAGCAAAGGGAATTACAGTAGTCGATTTTGGAATAAACAATCATAAATGTGACTATTGGGCGACAAAGTGTAAGGCATGCATGGGAGAAGTTGAATGTGTTTGAAAAATGGCCAAGGCGGAATACTGGGAAACTGCCACATAAATCCAGGAAGCTGATCGGACTTGAACTTGTCAACACTACCAAACGTTGGCAAACGGTTTTGATGAACACTGCAAAGGCTTTCAAACAATTTCACCATGCAGTAGGCCTACATCGACCATCTATAACGTAATACAATTAATACCCTCGTCCGAGAATGACCAACCGACGGTGGGTGTATAGCAATCCACATCTGCTGTTCGCGTATTAAAACATAGGGGCCTAAAACAAAAGCCAATATCGATGACGACGCAGCTGTAATTATTCTAACCGTTGGTCTAATCTCTGAATTTATTCAGCGTCAAAAAGCTTCGTTTATTTATGAATGAGCGTCAAGAAGCAACTGTTTGTGTGTGTGTGTGTGTGTGTGTATGTGTTTGTGTGTGCGCTGGATGTGCGCCTATTGCGCAGCAGTCGGTCGGCTTCGATGCAAACACCACGCAAGTCGTGTCAGAATCATGGTGTAAGAGATACGCTATAGTAGATGGTCAGAAAATACTGTGAAATATTAATAACAGCCCGGACGCGATATGGATGACGAAGGCGTGACCTCTTCTGCAAGGTCAGACGGAGACATCGGTTCTTAGGCCTTAGGAGCGTCTTTGCGCTCGATGCTAATATAATTACCCATGGGCGTTAATAGGAGGATGTGCTGTGTGCGTAAAGGACGGCTTTTGTTGGTCGATTTGGACAAGGAGCAAACGACGGAAGTGAATACAATTTCCCACTGCAATATCTCAGATCGATGTCTTTTCGATTTCTCCATCATTGTGACGGATGAGGAAATGAGGACCAGAAGAGTCACACGAATTATCTCGATCATGTCTTTCAAGAATCACGATAGTTATCTGATTGTAGTGACGTCGGTCGACAGACTTTAACGAAGACTGGACGTGCCTATCGTGTCTTTACCAGCTTCCGTCTAATCTTTCGTTTAGCGCCCCAATAACACATTCCATTCTGACTCGATCGTCTGTGCTATTGCAATTCCACCAGTGTAAGGCAGTAAGTCTGCCGGAAATCAATGCGTCCTGAATTGCAACGCGCGATTGGTGACCAATCTACCAAAATTCTCTCATCTCTCAGCATATTTTAAGACATACGTCTCGATCTCCCTGTCGAGAACAGAATCAAATTCCACCTCGTGAGGAGCTGATTGGTCGATATTTGTTGGTTAACGCCTTCTCATATTATTATTTCAAGTGGTTCAATTATCTAAAAACTAAAACTGTAGTATTTCATCCAGCAGTGGCATCAACTCCCCCTCCTGGAATGGAAGAAAAAATCCTCACTCCGGCAAAATTTGCGAGCTTATATGAATTTGCGGTTCTAAATGACTGAAAAAATGGAAAAAACAATTGCTGAACTAGTGCAGAGTGGCGAGGCTCTGTTGATACTCTGGATAAGGAGTGGCGTCAACCAGCTGGTTTGGGTGGGGGAGCGATTTCCCACATTTAATGCCTAGTGTATCAGATGCCTTCTCAATAGAACTTCCTAATTAATAAAAACAATTGCTGAACTAGTGTACAGTGGTGAGGCACATTTAATGTGGGAGATCGTTCTCCCACCCCCACCCCAACCCGCTGGCAGACGCCACTCCTTATCCAGAGTATCAGCAGTGCACTAGTTCAGCAAATTGCTTTATTATTTACGAAGTTCTACAGAGAAAGCATCTGATACACAAGGCGTAAACAGAATTGAATGTCCCTTCTAGGAGAATGACTGCACGTGAATCTCTGTAATAGCCACCACCCGTTTTCTCTGCTATTCACAAGATGGCAGTTGTTGGGAAAACAATGCAGTACACGTCGTTTTAAAAGGCGCAATGTTCTACGCACACCCCGCCACAATGCATCACATTACTACATTATTTACTTAATATTTGATAACCCTCGGACAATAACCACTATGCAAAAAAAACGGACAATAACCCCCGAATAGTATAGTGGTAAGACACGAAAATCCCCACACCACTTATGCAAATAATTAAATTACTTTACAAATAATGTAAAAACCAGACAGTTATAATGATTTTATTGCACATATGTGCAGTGTTGTATGCAAGACTTCAAACTTCAAGACCAAGACGAGACAGTGAGGTACCAAGACCGAGACACTAGGTTCAAGACAGTAAAAGATAAGTGATCCTATGTAAAATGCTGTAAAATGCTAATGTATCAGTTTTTGGGAATAATGTTCATTGTAATTTCAATTTGAAACTTATAATATATATAGTAGAAATTCTTGAGAACAGTTTTTATATTGCCACACAAGATTTTAAGAGTTCACGCGAAACTTATCGAGATCGCTTGTTCGAGACAGAATAAGACATTCACTTCAAGACAGTTACTAAAATTTCGAGACACTACCTCGAGACCAAGACCGCAGGCTTCCAAGACCGAGACACTAAAAAACTGTCTCGAGACCATACAACTCTGCATATGTGTTATATTAGTAACCATTCACGTTGAGCATTAGATGAAATCTGTCAAAAATGAAATTGCTGTGTATTGTCAAATAGTTCAGCGCACTTGAAAAGACAGGTTGTGAGATATTCCACAGAGGATGTCATGATTCGACAGTATGGAAGATTATTTCTGGCCTTTAGACTGGACATTACACAAATAACTGCCCTCCCAAGAGTGGACTAAATAGCTATATTTATAAAGGAAAAGTGTCATTAAGTGATATAAGCCTACTCGTGTCTTACCACAATTGATGTTTGCCAATTATCAGCAAACTATCTACTAATTTCCATCTTATGGTATTTATGTGATATTTTCTACTTACTTCTTACCATTATACTATTTGGGGCTATTGTTCGGTTTTTTTTTGCATGAGGGGTTATTGTCCGGAGGTCATTTTTATGGGGGTAATTGTCCGGGGGTCATTGGCCTGTCGCCTGATTTACATCTCTGGCTTCTCACATTAAACAATGCTAAAATGTAATTTAACAAGTTCAATAGTAGATCCAATATTAATAATGAAGACTTTTCCACACTTTGAAGCATCTCAACTATTGCCTGAATTGTAAACAATCATAGATGAACTATAAAGTGAAACAATTTTCTTTTCTTCCCAAGAAAGGCTCACGAATGGAACGCTGCTGCAACATGAAAATTTCACAAAACATTCCAATGTGAATTTCTAAGTCAACGTGACTATTATCAGCACAGTTTACCTACAATTACTATATTTGTACATTCATCGTTTCAAACTGTGCACAATTCTCCGATATTCAATATTATAGCCGCCATTTGCATCGCCTGAAGGCTGCATTTATTTTAATACACAAATTAGGCACAAGAGTTATATAATCATGTTCTCACTTGGAGAGCTTGCAAAAATGGAGCACTGTCGATGGGGGTGAATTTCTGGGCCAAAGAGCCTGCCGAGTTCAACATACAATCCCAGGCAACGTTAGCTATAAGGATAGTAATAGTTAACACATTAATTTCGCTTCGATTTCTTAGCTTATCTTGGACCATTGAAGTGATAAGCAGAAAACCTTATTTGCTGAGTCGACTGAACAAAGCACAACAGTCTTCTTAACATTCGATCCTAAACGTCCCAAACGAATCATTTCAAGTGCAGTCAGTGACTTTCTATGGTCTGTGCAAACCACAATGTAGAAACTGTGGAACAGTGAAGGAGAACCTGAAATATAAATTAATAACTTAACATCAAGGTAATTAACCAAAGCTGTAATCCTAAGTAAATTGATCTAAAAGACATTAATTGACTTTTCCATTCCACATTTCAATCAGCATATTTGTCAACATTGGCAACTTGTGCTGCCAATGACAAGCACTCAAAAGAAAATTACCTTGACCTTCATCAAAGTCTTGAAAACATATACTGCTCAACAAAATTATCTTCCTCATCAGGAACATTGTAAATATGAACAAGAACACTGTTCAGATTTAAATCTAAAATCAGCTTTAAGAAATTATTCGCTGCCATTACTGCATCGAATTTGGCAAAGCAGTAGTATAGTGTTTCCCAAACTATGGGTCTCGCCCCAAAAGTAGTCACAGCGTCTTGTCAAGTGGGTCGACATGCTTACAAAACGAAACTGTTCTCTTTACCTTCCTTCTTGTATTGTCATTATATAGTATATTCAAATGAGAAGAGTATAGTCTAGTCTCTTCAGTATATCGAGTATATTCAATGCATACATTGCAAATTGATGTTGAAATGGTAATTAAATTTCAATCCAATATTGTTCGCCTTTGTGAGGTGGGACGCTGGCATTCAAAGATTTTCTGAAGTGGGTCCCACGACCAAAAATTTGGGAACCATTGCAGTAGTACACCATTTAGATTCTGTTCTTGCAAGAACTTGCTGCTCAAACTGATTGATTGTGTTGCTAATGGAATCTGGAAAGTTGGCATAGTCATGTCTGTAATTCAGCAAAAGATCTTTTGACCTTGACATGAGGTCATCAGTGTCACTTCACATTGCTTCTAAGACAGATGACTCACAACAACTGCTTACCTGGATAGACTAGATAATCACCACCAAACTTTCCACCACTAGTCAGAAAAAATCCTTGCTCCCAGAAATGCACGAAAACCTGATACTCCAGCTCTTCCCGCAATGATGATGGGAAGTTCCAGCCTTCCATAAATACATCAGATGATTTCTCATGTAGTGATGCTTCAAAACATATTTAAAAGCAAGTTAACACTTATCAAAAAGAATTCTTACATTACAAAGACAATAAAAGTAATGCATCAATTTGAAATTTCTATGCAAAGCCATTGATTCATATCATCTTCTTTGTAAATATTTTACATAGTTACTTACCCAAACCTAACTGACATGTAAAGCAATGTGGAACAGCATACATATTAACATCTCTTTATGATACTAAATCTAAAGCCAACCAGTAACCAATAATAGCGTTGTTTATTATTAATATTACAGACAATTTTCATCTTTGCGAGGTCACACAGATTGTATACATAGCAGCGATACTGCATGGAAGCAAAATATGCAATTGAATACCAAAAGAAAGATAAAAATCACCAAAAATTTCTCAACAACAATTTTTCACGAAAAAAAAGAAATTAAAGTATTTAATGAAATAATTTGTAAATAGAATGAAATTTTCAACTTCGTCAGAACATACTTACTTAGTATTTACGATGTATTGATGTTTTCGAGACTCAGAATAGCTCATATATTAACAGCTTTCCACAGCGGACGATAATTGAACATTTATGTTGCCGTTATTGCGTACCCCACTACATATACGCGAATCCGAAGGGCAGTTAGTCAGTCATCAGGCGAAGTGTTGTTAGATATCCAGAGGAGTTCGATATGTCATAACTGTGGTTAGAAGGCAGACATCATAATGAGCCACAAAAATTTTCTTTAAATTAATAAAGAGTCCACAACTGAAAGCGAAGCATGCAATACCTGTGTGTATTTGAACACCAGATGATTCAAACGGCAGATCGGAAAGTGGCATCGTAGCAATTTCCTCACGTATCTCGGCCTCCATGTCGGAGTCTGTTGGGGGTTCAATCCCGGATGAAACGCAGATTCGCCTTCGCTTCTCCTTCTTGCCAGTCATTATTCGGTGGAAATTCCGTTTCACATCCTCCTGTTTTTCAGACTTGCAGGCTTGCACCTAAAGTAAGCATCAGACAAATGCCTCAAGCATCCATGGCTAAATAAAGAAATTGCATTGTGACCACAAATTTATATAGCGCTTCTCACAGTTCAGACCAATCAGAAGCACATCTAGTGCGAGAGACTGGTAGAAAAAATGTGGTCTTAAATTAACGATCATGAAGACGATTATTTTAAAAAATTCTATATTTTTTCTTTTTTCTGTTTAAAATGATTATTGTACAAAAACAAATAAATTTAAGCATTTTCGCTGGTCGCAGCGGGATGCGAATAGGCAGATGAGCCAATGCGTTGAATTGTTAAATTAATCAAGTCCGAAAAGCAGCAGGATGTGACCCGGAATTTCCACCGACTGTCAATAATTTAAATAAAGAACTTTTGATTAATTGACTGATTAAATCTGCCATCAGGTCAGCTGTAAAAAGTCAGAAAAATAACTTTCTAGCATCTGTGCAGATATTCTGATGGTGAAGGTGTTACCATTACCAGTTGTTTTAATAATAGACCTGATTACGAGTAGACATACCAGTATGTCTACTCTAGCATATATACTGCATAAGATCTCACCTGCTCTTCATAAAGTTGCTTTCGTTTTTCTGCAAATCTTTCTATATTTTCAGAAGAAGGAAGACGAATATTTGCATTATCACATATTCTTGCAAAACCTAAGCAAAACAAAACCATTCACAACAACTTGAACTAAATTCAATCACGCCAGAATTATAATTACAGTTTATATGCTACCTTAAATGCATGTAAAGAGAATTAATGACTTATGTGCTCAATGACTCTTTATGATTTGTGTTAATATGCCTTAAAATGCCCCACATTAAAAAATATGACAGAGAACTTATTGGTTATATTGTGCTAGAAGAATCACCTTTTTCGACGAGAAGCCTCGCTTCTTCTTTCATCAGTTGCAGCGGCAAACCAAGCTGAAGGTTCTGCATTGGGACTCGAGGCAGACAGCCGACAAGTGAACCAACAACTCTGTGCTCTTCTCTAACACGACATGCATCTACGGTAACATTGCACAGCAGAATTAAAAACAGCCAAATTATTTGAATATGGGAATTTAGGGTCAGTGATGGTCAGGGTTTGTATCATTAGATTTATGCAAAGGATGGCCGTATATTCGGCCACAGAAGCACAACGCTTCTGGTAGACCACTGCATTGACAGCACAACAGTAAACGACTCTTCCACAACCAGTCGTGGATACGACCGCAGCGCTGAAAGTACGAGAGCCAGAAATATGGAAATGGCAGGAAAACGTCGTGATCAATCAGCAGTCACTTTGTATGGGTTTTTAGATAGTAGGCTAATTATATATCTCGAAGTTTCGGGTGACCCTTTACTTTACTGGTCAGCATGGGGAAATTCAGGATAATTTATAAATGCATTTATAATTTTAAGATAACCATTACAAAGAGAGCTCGAAAACATCTTCACACTAAAGGGGGCTTTTGTTCTACCAAAAATCGGGGGGCTTTTGTCAGAGGGGCTTTTGTCCGGTGGGTTTTTTGTCCGAGGGGCTTTTGTCCGTTCCCCAAAATATCTGCATACCTTCTGCATTCCAGATAAAGAATTTATCTTGGAAATAGCAGACATCAATCATTTTTAACAAATATTCTAATCATAACCACTCGTAAATCTACTGTAGAAGAAGAAGTCGCACCAAAGATATAATTACCATAGATAAAATTATAGGCAGCACAACGGAAGTCACGCTTCCGAGATTCACAATGATATACCAAAGATGACTACCATCTTTGGATATACTGTACAGTCTATATTCAACCTAAGAGATGTCCAGAGCTGCTTCCATTCATCTAATTAACAGTTTAGTTTGAAGTTAGAGAGCAAACAAAATATTATCACGTATTACATTAGGTAATTTCACGTTGACTAACTTGTTGGTGCACTTATTTTATTTCAATATATGATATAACATACTCATTATGGTTGGATTGTCATCTTCAATCAATCGATCGATCAACCAACAGTAGTTAATTCAACAATCCGGATAATCTAAGCACAAGTAGGCCTATATAAAATTTGCATTGGTTGTCGCCTTGTCGGTCGCTTGGGAAACAAAATCCAGGACCAATCGGCCATGGAGGTTGACAGATGAATATACAGCATGTAAACACGTTCTTAATTTTTCATTTGAATTTTATGCGATCTCATTTCATTGTAGCAATTCTATTGCAACTACCTCATTAATGATTCATCAGGTTATAATGTAACTTCTGGCTGCAGCTAAATAAGCGTTCTCCCAGTCGAGAAATTTCTGTGGGTTGTGCTATCTAGCTTCCTGATTTCACGCTATGCTCTCTCCCGCGTGCGCAAAATATTATTTATAGAAACATATTTAGGATGACAGAATGTGCACAAAACTGAGGTTTAATTGAGAATAAGATGGAATTTGTTAAAAATTCAAAGAGAGAGCTGAAGAAGAGCAACATCTTAGTGGGCTGCACTGGTAGCGTTGCTTCGATCAAGCTATCAAATATCATAGAGCAACTAAACTCCCTAGAGTACAAGGTTCGATCGATCGCATCTGTTTCAAAAGTTATTGCTTGCAGGAGCGACTTGTAAATTGCGTGGAGCTTCTGCGGCCGAAAGTTCGGGCCTGAACGCAGGACAACAAATTCTCCTGCGGCCAAAAAAATATCTAAAAACGACACAAACTCTAAAACTGACCCTAAACTACCCTAACCGATCCTCACAATGCCTAACCTGACCCTAACCAACCCTCACAAGGCACATTAAACATTTGAGGGTGCTTTTGACAGTGCGCATGCGTCAAAGGTTGCGCAGGTGTAGAGGCCTTTTCCCGCTAAATATTGTATGGGTTCGACCGTAGAAGTAACATTTTTTTTATAACGGTCAAACTTTCGGCTGCAAAGATTTATCCTATGGTCTAGACAATTTAAGACTTTCTTTTGGTTTTCCTGTCTCTCAGCCATACATTTTGTGTTACCAGAGTCTGCTCTACAATGGAGTGAGAGCTTTATTGAGACGTAGCGCTGGTGAATAAGCTGGTCTCCCTGACGTTGCTTTTTGTGTTCGCTGAGAAATTTTTGAAGATTTGCATTACAGTACATTATTACATTATTGTGTCACGTTCATAAATTTGGAAGATTTACACTATATCACACTATAGCTGCCACTTAACTTTTGCGTAACTTTGCCGCAAAAAGTATTGGTGACCAAAACCCTTTCCTCCTATCTCCCTGCCATCGTCCTTTCCCAAACCAAAATGCTTCATATGACAAACTTATTTCACCACAGAATCAAAAGGCAGTGCTGACTTTCACCACCACTTTTCAAAGTGGCAATGACCGGACACCATTGCCATGATACAAAGTTATGCATGTGGCCACTTGTGATTAATAAGACCACCCACTTCACACCTTTGACGACAGCTGAAAGAGTACCAGTTCTGCTTGGTGACAGTCACTTTCATCGTTCAAAGACTTTTTCAATGTCATAATGTAGAGTCCACTATGCAAGCTGAGATACCACTCCTAAATTACGAGTAAACACTAAACATCTTATTGGTCAGTCTGTTGTGTTGCACTTATTCATTCACCCCATGTTATCTTAGGTGATGAGACACTTGTTTACAAGAACATAGAAGCACGCGCTAAAGATGTTGATTTTTAATCTCGATGTTTGATTTGAGTGGGTGTTTGTTTTAGTTATTTTAATTATTATTGAACATTTGTATAATACCACTCTGAGATTCAGAGATTCTCTCAATCCAAGCCTGTAGCAAATATGACAGTCTTCAGGCATTTCCTATACAGAGGAAAAGGAAGGAAAGAGGTGCTATATAAAGCTATAAATACAATATAGGGCTGAGGAGCTCAAGCCACAGTTCATGCAGACTATATTTCCAACAAGTTGCCAATGCAAATTTAAGAATATGGTTCAGTAGACAGAAGTTACAACATGATCCACTGATGGAGCTTAAGCCAGAAGCCTACATCACATCATAGAACAGTATTTGCTTTGGAAATTGTTGATTTTTTTATTCAGGTGCATGTAGAAGTTGTTGCCACCAACAACGCTCTTCGATTCTTTGATAGGAATAACGTCAATGTTCGTGTGTATAGCGATGAAGATGAATGGCAGATATGTAACTTTATATATTCCATCTTATTTGCAATAATGAATTATTGGTCCAAGATTTGATGATTTTAAGAATGTAAACAAATATAAGGCATCCGTGTATTGCATCGGATTTGTATGTATGAGTTTAGAAAATGAAGTTAAGACCTTGCTTGATTATTTGTGTTGGTGTTGATGAAGAATATGTAGTACGAAAGTAGTTAGTATCCAGTAGCAGGTCATGTAATTTATGGCAGCTGGGGTTAATGGTGTCAGTGATGTTAAGTCTTCCTATTTTCAGTGTCTTCTCAGAAGACGTATATAGTTCATGAGTCTCAAACTCTCCTGTGGGCACAATTTGCCTCGTTTTGCTCATTTTAAACGTCTTCAATCTTTAGGAAGTACAATCTTGATTTGCCCCATGGCCTACGTTACAAATTTGAAACGTCTTCTATCTTTAAGAAGTACAATCCTCATGTCAAAAGGAATATGAAGGATATATCTATCAAAAATTAAAAAAGTTTCATGAAAGGTTTCTGTTTCTCATGTCATTGCACCCCACTTCTGCTGTTTTCTGCACCATTTACTGATCAGCAATTTCCTAGGACTTTAAATAAAGTTTGCTGATCTTCAGGGTCACAGCATCTTAAAAGCAGAACTTCTGTAACTTGGATATCTTGAATTTTACACAATTCTGTCTCTCAAAAGGTTTCCAATTATCCACTCTGGTATTGTTATTGAGATTGTGGAAATCTTATGGAAGTACTTAAGCCGGTGAACATTTCTTTAAACTCAAAGTTGAACCAAGCCAACCTGCTGCATTGGACTGACTGATATACACTTGCAAGTGACACTCAGATAGGCTCCATAACAGCATACACAGCCTGACAATGAATTCATGATTGAAGCCTGATTAGTGGCAAAATGGAACAGTTGTAATGACAGCAAGATTTACTTAAAGACTTAATTGTGTTGAAGAGAAAATTTCTTTTGTGAAATGAGAATTTCTTTACGTAATTCCTATTTTTTCTCTGTTTTAGTATGGTTTACTTTTAGTTTTCTGTCTCTTGAACCCCATGTTTGAGCCCTTGTTAGGCTGTCTGATTCATTTCTATTTGAGACCTCTGAAGTAGCTGGCTTTATTTACAGTGTAGTTCTCTGTTCTTTAACAGATACCCTTTCATTGTTGGTCATTGAGGGGCATAGCTAAAATTGTTCATTTTCATTATTAATGATGAAAATATTGATTTTCTTACAGAACTAGTTTGTGCCTGGTTTTACCCACAGAATGTATGCACCATGATCTACCCCATCTTAGAATACCTTAATTGCACCGATAGTGGATCTGGTTTCCTATATTGTTATTCCCATGCTAACATGAAATAGCATTCTGTGCTTCAAAGCTGCCTGGTTTGTTAAACAAATCCTTCTCTCTGGTCTTAGAAGTCTTGAAGAAAGAAAGCAAACATACTAAAAATGTGTAAATTGGTGACAAGTAGGGTACATTGTTTTTAATAGGCATGGAAAGGAAGAGGTGACCCTGTGCTGCACATTGAATTACGGCGATGGGCTGATATTCTTGTCATAGCACCTCTTGATGCGAATACACTTGGTAAAATAGCGTCTGGGATCTGTGACAACCTCCTAGTAAGCATTCACGGACATGCAGTATTTTATTATAATAAGAGTTCTGTTAATTTTGATTTAGACATAGAATTTATGTTCTGTCTTAGTGTAGCTATCTACCTGTACTCTCTAAATGACTTCTGTGGCATTGTTCTTGTAATCTGTAAGGCGATAAAAAAAATCATAATTCGATGGATAAGCCGGTAGATCAGAGGCTTGAAGTATAATTGTTACAAGGAATGTGCTTTATGTAATCATTTGGCATTACTAAAGCTGTTTATGAAGCATTACCTTTGCCCCTCCTAATGAAAGTATTGTTTGTGGGTGTTGTTTATTAGACATGTGTAGTTCGTGCCTGGGATAACTCTAAACCGCTTCTCTTTGCTCCTGCCATGAACACATTCATGTGGAGCCATCCAGTCACAGCGGATCAGATTGAGAAACTCCAAGCCTTTGGATACGAGGAGATTCCATGCATCGAAAAGACGTTAGTTTGTGGAGATACAGGTACATCTTGTTATTTGGCTGATACAGCCGACCTAACTTATTGACATTATCATCGTCTGAACTAGCCTAAGTGGTGGTAGTTGCAGTTTAATGACACTGTGTGATAGCAAAGACCATTAGCGTCACCCTCCTTCTTTATCCAGGCTTGGGACTGGCACTGGCCGAGTACTACCAGTGCTGGGAGTTCTAGCATAAGTGAATAACTCGAAACAAATTATAATTATAGTGAACTTTATTCATATTGTATTCCTTTTATTGAGTAAGTTGGTACATTCTGATATCATTTGGACTAACAAGGAGATCATCACGAGATGTACTTTGAAAGTACTGCAGAATTGTCTGCAGAAAGTCTATTTTTAAAATATGTTTTAAGTATAAGGATCTTGAATTCTGTTTGCCTTGCCTTATCACACTTTCTACATCACATTTTCATTTGTATTTAATTTGGTGAATTATGACAAACACAAGATACTTTAAATTTTGGGTTAAGTCTTAACTGGAACAAAATTAGTCTACCTGGACAAAATAAATGTCCTGTTTCCTGCATCCAGATATTGATCGAATAAAAGCTGAACGTTGCATACATTTTTGATGTCTGCAATTGGATATATTTTTAGAGGAAAATGAAATGGTTAATAATGATTAGTTTGTAGTGACAGCTGCACTGGTTGATGTTGATTGCATTTGGATATCTTTTATAGGGACAGTTGGTGTTGATTGCATTTGGATATCATTTATAGGGACGGGTGCGATGGCTGATGTATCAACTATAGTACAACGCGTTAAAGAAAAACTTGAACAGATTAACAGCTGAGAAAATGCACGATGAATATTACGAGGACCAAAGCAACATTTGAGACTTTATTTGTTGTGTGATGCCAGCCAGGCATTAATCACATTGCATACGATGAATCATCTTATGCCTTTTGTACTTTATCTGTTTATTTTAATTGAAAAATGTTTACCGTTGACGTTAATTGCTTTTGTAGCATCGTTACATTGACGCACAAGTCATCCATCGATGACCTTTTCAAAGCTGCCGATAGTCTAAGATCGTAATTCATTTAATCCCTGTTGAATTTTCAAGGGTCAGGCTATTCAGAGGCACTCGCATATTTGGCCAAACGCAAAAACTGTGTCTGCATTCCTGTAGCTTGAACGTTTATGCTGTTGGAATACACAATGCCATAGTTCATGTATAAAAACATTGCTTTATTTAATGTTAACACACTGCAACTGCTCTTTAAGCTGTTTACATATTGTATATATGGAAATTAAAATTCAGGGTTGTCAAACAATGCTAAACTTGAAATCTGTGTCAAACAACAGAGTGTACCAAAACTAGTAAAGAAGCAATTCATGGAACTTCATCTCAAACCTGATTATAAAAAAACAACATTTATTAACCCCGATCAAATGTAAATGACATTTACATCACCCATAAATTAGGGAGTATCCCATTTTCGGCACTATTTTCCTTGGCAAATACCGGGTACCATACACACAAGTAGTTGCAAATAAAGAAATGTAAAAAAAAATTTTCGTTTATAAATATATATGCCAGAAAATCACAATTTAAAAACCACAGGGTAGGTAAAGTCCATTTAATTAAATAATTATTTCTAAAATGATAAAAGTATTAGTTATTACAAAACGTTTTATTTGATAATTTATTATTACGTGCATATGGAACAAATGGTACTCAATTTATTATTATTACAATAATTTTATATAGCATCCCTTCAAGTTTGCCTACTCAGAATCGCTCCCAGCTCAACCCTGGCCGAGCAGAACAGTCTTAAGAGTAGTTAGAAACAAGGCAGACTGATTGATAGGTATTTGTCAAAAGATGGTAGGATCAGACAATTTGTATCTGGATCCAGCAAATCTGAATACTTTAATT
Source organism: Bimastos eiseni (assembly GCA_959347315.1). Lineage (NCBI taxonomy): Eukaryota > Metazoa > Annelida > Clitellata > Crassiclitellata > Lumbricidae > Bimastos > Bimastos eiseni. The sequence continues at coordinate 9,008,805 of OY365813.1, read as the reverse complement.
TGTTACTCTATGTTAAAAAGTCTGCTCAGCTGATCCCAACCCAAGTTGCGTTCTAAGATCTACTACACCTGTAACACTAACGTAATACAACAGTTTTACAATGAAATAAAAGTCAAAACCAGTAAGATATAGTTTAAACAAAAATAAATAGAAATGTGCAAATAACACCTTAACGCTGAGGTACGAATAATCTCGTATGTCGTGTCTGCGCCAATGAAATAACTTGTGGATGAGTGAATTAACTCGTACCTCCCAGTCAAAGTCTTGCAAATGAACTTGATATGATCATCATTAACAATGGCCCTCTGGAAATAAGACATTTGTCTGCAATGTGAAAAAATCAACTGGGGCCTACTGGTCAAACATTTGTCCAGTTAAATCTGTTAAATGTATGATTTAGCAAATTCATCGCCATATACAGCTAATAATGAATTGCAAAGTGAAATTAAACATCCAATTAAAAAACCTGGAATATCGATCACCATTGACTCCAGCATGGTGTGAACATATGTACAAGAAGTGTATTTTAATAATCTGATCAAAGCGCTATGAACACGGCTGTCAAAATCTAGCTAGAAAAAGTAACTTGAGAGCCGGGTAATGGAACAGCTTAAATGTCAGCTGGAAAATTTGTCCGAAGGGATGGACCAATATGCGAGTGCCAGGTGTACTTGTGTTGATGTATGTAAGCGACATGTATGTGTGTATATCATCAGAAGACTAATATGCTTACACTCTTACAATGCCTTTGAAATATGCACAAATTCTGCTTTGCTAGATTTAATGATTAGAGTGTACTAAAAGCAACAGGAAAACCAGTGCAGCTCATTATAAAAGTATTAATAGGTGTTAAATTCATTAAAAACAAGAGTTCATCAATGAGCACAATGTTTCGATAGCAAGAAGTCGCCACTGTTGGGTTCTACACACAAACAAAAAGTCCAACGGATGGATTCTATTCTTTAGCCATCACTTGAATGGTATGCAGTGTATTTCTTGAAGGACTAGAACATTTATAATTCCAAGATTTATAAATTGTCAGAACCATACAAAAACTAAATTATATATGTGGAATACATGATTTTTGTTCCATAGAAACTTACAGCTGGCTATTATATCATAAATCAGTTAAAGCTTTTCTCTGTTCTATGCTATCAATGAAACTGAAATTTTATTGAGGATTTTTCAACATAGAAAAATTAAATACTACTAGAATAACAATAAAATTAGATTAAATACACGTAAATTTGAATTTTCCAATAATAAACTTTAATTTTCCAATATGTCTATAGTGACAGATATGGAGGAACACACTCAAAAGTAATGTCTAAACTCAGAAACTAGTGTGGCTACAGTACTAACACAAAAACTGTTAATAAAGAAACTTATTAATTGTACCAATCTGCCCAGTTTTGTCTTATTACACCGGAAACTTGTTATAATGATGTGTTTAGAAGCTATACAACAAAAAACAACTTACAACAAAGTATGTAATTATCAGATTATTTCACACAGAGAGACTAATGTTTGAATCAATGTTCCCCAACATGCCCCATGTTATACAGAATTTGTGTTTATACAGGCAGGGGCGTCCAGATAGGGGGGTCCGGAGGCAAATCCTCCAATTTCAGACAAGAAGGGATATTTTTTAAGTCTTAGGGGGAAATATTTTGCCTTATTGACACTTGGGACCAGAGAGTTTGCCTCCATCACTCAGGGGGTGATTGACGCCCCTGTATACAAGGACGCATATTTTAAGTAGTTTCTGGTGTACAGAACAAGTGTATAATTACAAGTCACTGACAATTATTATGAGTATTCTGCAATAAAGACGTTAATTTTCCGCGGTGATATGACTGGCACAACAAAGCCATAACACTATGGCTCAATGAACCACAAAGTATATGCTGAAATGGACACTTTGAAAATAAACTTCTATCTTAAACATGTAAACTTGAAATTATTATGATGGAAATTAATTTAAAAATTCAACATGTTTTAGTTGTCATGAGTGTAAGTTATGCTAAAAGGCAAGGTGGGTTTCTTGCTAGCTATGTGAGGGTAGCACCTACAATAATATTGTTAAGAACAGGCTTAGCATAACCTCATTCTAAAGCATACTTTGCAAGGCACCCACAGCACACAGGTAAAGGTAGGACTTTTGAAAATCACAGCAGTCAAACATATTCTGCATAGCACAACTTCACACAATGTGTTAAAATCAAACTCTCAATCCTTACATCTGCTAATACCAGATAATAAAGTGACCCACTTACATACACGTTCTCTTGCAAAGGCCACAGTTGCCTTGCTTCATTAACAGACATTGTGTCTAGAGGCTTCCTGGCCACATTAGTATCTGTCGTTGCTAGACAATAATGTCCAGGGAGCACAAGTCACTGGGATGTCTTTGGTGAAAGCATGTAGCCCTTTTAAAAGCGTTACAGGAAGAAGGCACTGTTACTCATTGCGAAACAGGCAGCAGGCTGTACGAAAATCATTGCACAATGCACATGCATCTGTTACTGCCAGCCTACACACACACATGCTGAGTGAGGTTAACTGGATTGGCAAAATTTTCCTCTTGCCGTCCAACTTCATACTATGGGTGCAGTGACGTTGTCGAGTATTGCTTCTGCGATGAAACTCAGTTTCTTTGCTGGCTTTTCCAATTCAAATATAATTACCTCATTCTTGCCTTTTCGAAGCAGAGGCTTTGGAATATAAAGAGTTTGCTGGGGACCAATGTTCCAAAACCTTCCTACATTGTACCCATTTATGATTGCTATTCCCTTAGTCCAGTGCCTCATATCAAGAAATGTATCTTGAAGGTTCTGAATCATCAAGTAACCTCTGTACACTGAAGGGTATCTTTCGACAACGTACGGCTTCCACAGCTTGCTCTTTGACAACGCACTTAGAAAGTCATCGGTAAAATCCAACGACATGTGTTCCCATCCGGATAACACGTTTCCATTCACAGTGACTGTGCCCTGGAATCCTCGCCTCTGTTCGTCGAATTTCCAGCCGTTCACGCGGCCCATGTTTTCGACAAGAATTTCCAGACGGTTGCCTTTATTTTTTAATGACTTCAGTTCAATAAGTATGTTCTCGCTTACGTTAGTCATCAGACTGTTGAAGATGACCTTGAGCAACTCGCCATTGAGAAATATCTGTGCTCGGTTTTGGATATAACCTTGAAGATGCAGAGTATTACCAAAGTCAAACGTGGTTCTGTACAGAATCCATCCAAACGACTGTCCTCCATGATTGTAGGTGTTCAGATATTCCATGAACACAGGACTGGTCAAAGTCACCAATTTATGTGGCAGCAACGTAACAAAATCGTCCATTCTCAGCACATCAGAAATCTTGACAGTCCCATATGCTGTCTTTGGCGGATTTCGAGGAATGGGTGGCAGGGAATGCGGAATGAGCTTGTGCTTGAGAAGCAGAAGGCGCAGAGCTTTATATTTAGTTGGGTGGCAATCTCCACTTTCAGACACAAGTGCATCGTAGTCATAGCTTGTAATTGTTGGAAGATACCGGTGCAGTGGCTGTCCATCGTACGATGCACCATTCCAGAAGCCAAAGTTCGTGCCACCCACAAACATGAAGAAATTGATAGAAGCATTCATCGCGAGTATCACGTCAACAGTCTCAATGAAGTCCACCACAGACATCATTTTATGTGCCTGCCCCCACGTATCAAACCAACCGGGCCAGAACTCCATTACCATGAGTGGCCGATTTGGCTGGAATTTCCTTAAACGTTCGAGTGCTTGCAGAGGGTATTTGTTGAAATTTACAGTCGCAAGTAGACCTGGCAATGAACCACGTTCGAGTCTCTCCGGGCTAAGAGGGTCCGACGTCAGAAGCATCTCCTTAATTCCATGTTTTTCGTAAAGACCGACCAAAAAGTTGAGATAATCATCGTCGTCATCGTAGTTTCCGTATTCATTTTCAATTTGAAATGCTATAATTGGCCCACCATTTCGGTAGCCATACTTGACAAGATGAGGCAGGAGCTGATGAAAATAGAGCTCTACGCGTTCCAGATAGGGCTTGTATTTTGACGTGCGTACAGTCATGTTAGCATCATGATAAAGCCAACTGGGCAGGCCTCCCAACTCCCACTCGGCACCGATGAATGGCCCTGGGCGTAAGATCATGTGTAAACCCATCTTGTGAACAAGTTTTATGAAGGAGAAGATTCTCCATCGCCCGAAGAAGTTAAACTTTCCACGAGTCTTCTCGTGAAGATTCCACGGAACGTATGTAGTGACGGTGTTGAGACCAGCAGCCTTCAGTCGCTCCAAACGGTCGATCCACTGGTGCGGCTGAGTTCGGAAGTAGTGGAACGAACCGCCGAGTATTCGAAGTGGCTTGCCGTCAAGGTAAAACTGATTTGCATCAAAGGTTAGTGCGCTGTGCATATGCTTGTGCCGGTTATGACATACTCCATCAACACAAACCTTTGATTTTCCTTGTTTCTTTATTCTTGCCCTTCTGCTCAGGTTTGTAAGTTGTTCCACTTCGTATGATCTGCCCATAAAGCCAGAATAGATGACAGCAGACATCTGCCATATTACGTATCCAAGCACAACCAACAGCACAACTGCAATTGTCGACTTTCGCATCTTTCTCGTCATCTATGTGATCTGCAGTGAACTACAGAAAATTGACATTAAGATAATGCAAATTTTATAATTGTTATATTAATTAAAAGTTCTATTAGAATAAATTACCGTTTTACTTAACAGTAGTATATCAAAGTAAGCAAATTCACAAATATTTACTCATAAAGAGTAACAACACCCATTATGGAATGTAAGATAGTATCAATTTAGGGCAGCCAAGGATGAAATATGGGGACGATTGGATGCATTAAGGTGGTTCGATGGCGAAAAGTGAATGAAAAAGGAGTAGTACAGAGTTCACTTGGCAAAAGAATTTTGCTTGAATCATTGCAGGATTTTTAGGAAGCAAATTAGCACCATCTTGCCCATAGCTCTAAGACTCTATATAGACTAATTACTAAAATCAATGATGACCTGAGCAAAAAATTGTACCTGAGTCTCAAAACAACCATTCACATTGTCTATGTTACCTGATTTAGAGATACTACGTTGCCTGTCAAACAGTAGCATATAAATTAGGCTGCCATTAATACTTTTATTTTAAAAGAATCCAGTAATTCAGTCATCAGAGGCGTCCAGATAGAAGTGGTCTGAAGGCAAATGCCTCTTTTTAAGGTAAGGGGATATTTTTGGAGTCTTACCTTCCTGACTGGGAGTTTGCTTCCATCACTCAGGGAGATTGACGCCGCTGAATCATTCTAACTAGGCCCTTCATTATATGTGTTCGACCAACTTCAAACACCGTACCCTTGTCAGGTCACAGCACACTGCCATCACTTATTTGATTCAAAACTCTCCCATTTGGACAATAATCTGTGAACATTGGCAATCTGTCGGTATACATCAAGTAACCTGTCTACCAGTTATACGTCAGTCTGGTTGCAGATGATCACGCCCTGCTGCCCGCATGTCTTCAATCTTTACAAACTTGTTGATATCTGTAATATTTCTTCTCTATTTGTATTGCTAATATTTGCAATGAACGTCATCTGTGGTGATCTCACTGTTAAACCATTTTTCATTGGCTTACTTTTTCCTTGTATTTATTAGCATTATCAGTGTATCCTTTGCCAGCTTTACGTGCTGAGGATCAAGTTTTGAGCCTTTGAAATGTACTAGCCACAGCATAAGGTTACTGTGTAAATTACAACAGAATAAATAATCTTCAAATGTCCCAAATAAAAACGTGCTAGCACTAGCATATCTTCCACTTGCCACAGCTTTATTCAAAAGACATGCACAATTTCCAAACGTTAAACTTACGTTGGTCGGAAACCAATCATTAAATAAACTATTTTAATTTTTGTCGGAATTAGCAATTTATATGTTTATCTTGTAAATAAATATATCGCGTTCGGGTTAAACCCACCATCGACATAAATAACATTTTAGCAACAATATAGAAAAAATAATCCGCGTAGCGCCATCTGGCAACTGACTAAATTTAATAATAAAAAAATAGCAACTCGGATGATATCTGGGGGATAATGAACAAATGCCTGTAGAGCTTACATCGTCATCAGCAAATTCAATCGAATCCAAAATTGTATGCATATGCATGACTCATGAATGCATAATGAATCTGTGCATGCGTCTTAATCTTAATTTGTGTACTTGAGCGCCCAAAAGCGGTCATGTGAATTTGCCTATAGGCATATTCGCTGTAATAATATTATAATCAGTAAAACTATAATAGGCAGACAAGCATTATATACATCGGCCTTCGTACAGTTTCATGAGTCACGAATATAGGCTACATATAATGTAGCTGGACATTTATAAATAGGCCCAGAATCTTTATTAGCCTATAATGCACCGATGGGGAACCAAGTCAACAACCCTGAGATTCATGGATAGCCCACATATCTACATATTTATTTATAGCCTATGTAATGTAACCCACATAAGTGTTATATTATGTTCTTGTTGACATAATATATGCTGGGAGCTGGGATCTAACTTATGGCAGACGAATGAAGATACATAAGTTCGAAGTGCGTAGGTTTCTGGACGACGTACGCTAGCTTTTGGCATGCTGCGGCGGCTACGCGGAAGGTAGGCCTAGTGTCTACACCAAGTTTTCTAATGCCGACACTAACCATAATCTTTACCTTAACCAACTCTCACGAAGCCTAACTTGAACCTAAACGACCCTCACGATGTCCGGTAAATATACGCACACTGATACTGCACTTTCTGCATTTTATCCATCATCGTTGTCTTCTCAAATCTGACCCTATCCCATTAGCACGGTCCATGCACGCCCTCGCGTGGACGATGGACAATGTCGTGGTGCTCAACTAATTCGACGGAGCAACGTCGGTGATGAGTGATCTCACGTACCTGATAATCCATTTAGCAATTAGCAGAATTCAGTGCACAATGACGTATTTTATTACCTTTGTTTTACTAATGACTAACTTCGTTAGATCCTCAATAAAGAATGATACAGGAATCTAATTCCTACAGAGTAGAAAGTATACTAACATAAACAACTGTTAGAGAAATAGACAAGGTATGGTCGGTCGAAATGCAGTGAGTTAAGTGGGGTATTGACCCTGTTTATTCAAGTGCTGCAGATTAGTCGAGCGCCTTTGTGGAAGTAATGGTGTGGGTTCGAATCCCCCCAAATTTGTTGTTGTTGCAAATGTAGAATTATTCAATATGAAGGTTTTCTGTCAAAACGGACTCTTTTAATTATAATAATAATTATTCGTTAGACAAAAAATGCATGCTACGCTGCAAACTGCATTTATATAAGTCAGAAGGTTTAACATAGTTCACAACGTTACAGAGGTCACTACGTCAATCTAACGTAGTATTTATTACTCAGGACATATACAACGTAGTACTACGCTACGATATACCTTGATTCTAACGTAGTAGCTTTCAGAGTGCAGTGACGTAACAAACAGTAGATAATATATACAGAGAAAGACAGAGTAGTGACGTAATGAACAGTAGAAAGCATTGCCAAAGAAAGACGGAGTGCAGTGACGTAATAAACGGTGGGAAGTATTGCCAAAGAAGTGAGCAGTGACGTAAGAAATCGTAGGAGTTATCCACAAAGAAAGATAGTGACCAGTGACGTAACAAACTGTAGGGGGTATCCTTGGCGACACTTAAAACCATTCAAGACCGAGCGAGAGCAGTATTAAATATTGTCAAAAAAAGATGGTGAGTAGTGACCCAACTAATAGTAGAAAGAATCGCTAAAGAAAGACATCTAGCAGTGACGTAACAAACAGCAGAAAGCATTGCCAAAGATAAACAGAGGGCAGTTACGTAACAAACACTAGAAAGTATCGACAAAGAAAGACAAAGAGTAGTGACGTAACAAACAGTAGAAAGCATCGCCAAAGAAAGATAGTGAACAGTGACGTAACAAACAGTAGTGACGTAAGAAACACTAGGAAGAATCGTTAAAAAAGATAGTGAGTTGTGAAGTAACCAGCTGTAGAAAGGATGGTGAAGGAAAGTTAGAGAGATGTGACGTAACATACAGTAAAAATATCAACAAAGAAAGACATGGAGCAGTGAAGTAACAAACAGTAGGAGGTGTCGCCAAAGAAAGTTAGTGAGCAGTGACGAAAGAAACTGTATTAAATATCGCCAAAGTAAGAAAGTTAGTGGTGACGTAACAAACAGTAGAAAGTATCGACAAAGAAAGACAGAGGGTAGTGACGTAATAAACAGTAGACAGCATCGCCAAAGAAAGATAGTGAGAAGTGACGTAACAAACAGTAGAATGCATCGCCAAAGATAGACAGAGAGTAGTGACGTAATAAACAGTAGAAAGCGTCGTCAAAGGAAGACGGGGAGCTTCGACGTAAAAAAACAGCAGGAAGTATCGAAAAAGAAAGACATGGAGCAGTGACGTAACAAACAGTAGACTGCATCGCCAAAGAAAGACAGAATACCGAGACGCAACAAACAGTAGGAGGTATCGCCAAAGAAAGTTAGTAACCAGTATTAAGTGATAATATGGCCAAAGAAAGATGGTGAGTAGTGACGCAACAAACAGTAGAAAGGATCGCTAAAGAAAGTCATCTAGCAGTGACGTAACAAACAGCAAAAAGCATCGCCAAATAAAGACACAGAGCAGTTACGTAACAAACAGTAGAAAGTATCGACAAAGAAAGACAGAGAGTAGTGACGTAACAAACAGCAGGAAGTATTGCCAAAGAAAGATAGCGAGCAGTGACGTAATAAACAGTAGAAAGTTAAAGTATCGCCAAAGAAAGAAAGTGACCAGTGACGTAACAAACAGTAGGAAGAATCGCCAAAGAAAGACAGAGAGCAGTGACGTAGGAAGTTTCGACAAAGAAAGAAAGGGAGGAAACAGTGACATAATGAATGGTTTTAAGTGTCGCCAAGGAAAGATAGGGACCTGTGACGTAGCAAACCGTAGGATGTATCGCCGAAGAAACACAGAGTGCTGCGACGTAACCAACATTGGGAGGCATCGCCAAAGAAAGACTGGGGGCAGTGACGTAATAAACAGTAGACAACATCGCCAAAGTGACGTAATATTCGGTAGAAAGTTTAGAAAATGAAAGATATTGACCAGTGACGTAACAAACAGCAGGAAGTGCCGCCAAAGAAAGACAAAGAGCAGTGACGCAACAAGCAGTAGGAAGTTTGGACAAAGAAAGGAAGGAAACAGTGATGTAATGAATGGTTTCAAGTGTCGCCAAGGAACGATAGGAACCTGTGACGTAGCAAACCGTAGGAAGGTAGGAAGTATCGCCAAAGAAAGACAGAGTGCTGTGACTTTGGGAGGTAACGCCAAAGAAAGACTGGGGGTAGTGACGTAATAAACAGTAGGAAGTATCGCCAAAGAAAGATTGTGAGTAGTTACGTAACAAACAGTATGAGATATAGCCTAAGGAAGACAGCCAGCCGTGACGTAACAAACAGTAGAAAGCATCGCCAAAGAAAGCGAGGAATCAGTGACGTAATGAACAGTAGTAAGTATCGCCAAAGAAAGATTGTGAGCAGTTACGTAACAAACAGTATGAGATATTGCCTAAGAAAAACAGCCAGCCGTGACGTAACAAACAGTAGAAAAAGCATCGCCAAAGAAAGGGAAGAATCGGTGACGTAATGAACGGTAGTAAGAATCGCCAAAGAAAGATAGGGGCAGTGACGTAACAAACAGCAGAATATATCGCCAAAGAAAGACATTGCTGTGATGTAAAAACAATAGGAAGCATCGCCGAAGAAAGACCGAGAGCAGTGACGTAATAAACAGCAGCAAGCATCGCCAAAGAAAGATAGTGACCAGTGACGTAACAAGCCATAGGAAGTATCACCAAAGAAAAACAGAAGTAGTAGGGAATCGCGCTATCTGGCTCATCGACCATAATATTGGTCAATTCGCGCACCTAATAGGTTACCAAAACGCATTTGTAACCTGTAACTAGGTTGCAAAAACCAATTCATACACAAACCAAAGTCCTAGGTTAAACATCAACCAAAACAGTCTGATAGGTCCGAGAAATTTCAAGCACACGATATAGGATTATAAGGATACAACGTATTTCTAAGTTAGGTTAGGGTAACGTAGTTTCAATGCATTCAACGTTAACGTAGTTTTCTGACGTTGAACGCATTCTACGCAAATAACAACAGATTACTATGTTAGAAATGGTCAACGTAGTCACATGCGTCATCCGCTAACGAAGTTATTTTTGGAGTGAGCTCTCTTTCTTTGTCTATTCTTTCTACTGTTTGTTACGTCACTGCTCTCTGTTAGTAGTAGGGAATCGCGTTATCTGGCTCATCGACCATAATATTGGTCAATTCACCCACCTAATAGGTTACCAAAACGTATTTGTAACCTATAACTAAATTACAAAAACCTATTCATTCACAAACCTTAGCTGTAGGGTAAACATCAACCAATACAGTCTAATAGGTCCAAGAAATTTCCAATAGTTTCGATGATGAGTCACAATTCATGCACAAACTAAATGCCTAGGTCAAAAATATCAACCAATAGGTCAAAAGTCACGGGAATTTCCAATAGTTCGATGATGAGTCAGCAGTTTCAATGATGAGTTCAACAACAAAAAATCTCTCATATATAAGATGAATGAAAATATTTTTTCACAACAGCTTAAAGGAATGCCATCCCAATATAAAATGGAATACTCGAAGAAGACTGTGATCGAATTAAGAAAAATTGCGAAACAGAAAGGTATGGTTGGTTATACGAGGCTGCGTAAAGCAGATTTGATTAGTAAAATTTAAGCTCACGGGGCTCAAACACTCAACCCTTCACATTTTGCACCAATCTCATCCAACGTTAGTTTGCTGGACGCACCCGTTCCCGAGATTGAAATCTCAACACTCATTCCTATACCGGTGTCAGCGGTACGAAAAGTCCTTGATAAGACAAAATCCGCGATTAATACATTCGCAAAGTGGATTGAAGGGTACATACCCGAAGAACCAAAGAGAAAGGTGAACGAGAAGATAGAAGCACTGAAAGCTAGAGTGAATCCTATACTCGGTAAAATTCTTATGAAAACACGCGAAATAAAAGAGACGGCCAAAGCTATCAAGGGCTTCACGAAACAATACACGATCGAAGGAGTAGACGGAATAAACGCCACGTCTTTTTTTGACATCATTCAAACACAAGTGGTAGACCTGTTGACAAGAAATCGACAGACTAAGGTCCATTTTATCCTCACCTGCTCAATGGAGCGCGTTGATATGAAATCTGGTGAAGTTGATTCCAGAGCTATACCATTCCGCTCGATAACTGAAGTGATTTTAGACTCTACTGATACCAGTGAAATTTATAACAATGCTAATGATAAAATCCTGGAATCAATGGCTGCCTTCCAGATGCGTGGTAGTAACTGGAGGTTCAGAGCAGTTGTAAAGCTGGATATCAATACAGTTGTTTATAAACCGGTGAAGGGTAGTTCTTACATTCCACTAGCGAAATGTTTTGCGAGTAAAAAGGATATTATCAATATGAAGAACGGAGACGAAGAATGTTTCAAGTGGTGTGTAACGAGAGCCTTGAATCCTGTTGATAAAAATTCAGAAAGATTTACGAAAGAATTAATCAAACAGTCTGAGGAACTTGATTGGTCCAGCATTGAATTCCCAGTCGCAGCGGATGCTAACGTGATAAGTAAGTTTGAGAGAAATAATAATATTAGTATTAATGTTTTTGGTCATGAGAAAGATGTTTGTTTACCTATTCCCACTATATTTATCGAAGCACGAGAGCGATATCTGTGTTGACCTATTACTCATTTCTGACGAACAAAAGAAGCATTATTGTTCGATAAAGAACTTCAACAGACTGATGGCGGTTCATAACGCAAACTCATACACTTCGATGCACTATTATAAAAGATGTTTGATAGGATATAGAGAGCTAGAGTCATTAAAAAAACACACCGAGCATTGTCCCCAAAAACCTTTCCCGCTTTCGTACTTCAGTTCTTTCTACTAATACAACATCCTCTACTCTTAATTGTACGGACGGCCTATTTCCGACGAATATACTGCATGATAAATCTAACACGACACTACACGAAGTGGATAGGGGTCGATTGGATTATCGTCTGTATCATAAAATCGGTTGTTATATCCGTTGATCCATACGCAGTTAACAATTTCGGGTACATCTTTGGTGGTTCCTCTTCCTGCTTTTGATATAAAAAAATAGACATTTGTTTAACCTGTGGATCTTCATATTTCTCATTCGAACCGATTTTGTATCAGGATCGAGCAGATGTTTTTGAATGCGTTCTAAAATACTTTCAAACATAACGATAGTCTCCAATTCTTCCTCAGTTGGCCTATCATACATCATTTTTGGTATACTATAACCAACAATAGGGCCATCGGTTTTGCCAATACCATGATCTGGTGATATACCCCAACTTTTCAATGCTGGAGTTTGGATATGAAAATCGCCTTCGACACCGTTCGGGTATTTATATTTAATTTGAATTCGTTGATTCGTCTTATTCACGACTTTAATGATCATTTTATCTGGATTAAACGTTTTGTGTGTAGCAATCATTTTTATATATAGAAAATATTTTCTTTAAGCTGAAATATGAAAATAATTTCTTATTTTAATCATCGTAAACGAATAACTGCATCACGCTTGATCCAGGCTTGCCTGGTTCAGCTTGTTTACAATACAACATGTTAGACGTGTATTTTTCAACGGAAATTTCTCGGACCTATTAGACTGTATTGGTTGATGTTTAACCTAGGACTTTGGTTTGTGTATGAATTGGTTTTTGCAACCTAGTTACAGGTTACAAATGCGTTTTGGTAACCTATTAGGTGCGCGAATTGACCAATATTATGGTCGATGAGCCAGATAGCGCGATTCCCTACTACTAACAGAGAGCAGTGACGCAAGAAACAGTAGAAAGAATAGACAAAGAAAGAGAGCACACTCCAAAAATAACTTCGTTAGCGGATGACGCATGTGACTACGTTGACCATTTCTAACATAGTAATCTGTTGTTATTTGCGTAGAATGCGTTCAACGTCAGAAAATTACGTTAACGTTGGATGTATTGAAACTACGTTACCCTCACCTAACTTAGAAATACGTTGTATCCTTATAACCCTATATCGTGTGTTTGCGCGCAAAATGTAGTTCGGATAGAATCATGTACATTTGTGTCACTAGGCGACTTGGGTTTTTAATAATAATTTTGTTAAGCAGATAAATCAACATTTAGTAAATAATTAAATGTTCTGACACATGAGAATTAACGTGATTAACATTATTTAGAGAAGTTCGCATATTTCGAGCCGCACATAGCGTTGCGCGCATGAACACATTTAATGAACTCTATTTGCTATCAGTCGAGTCTGCAGTGCGACGCTATTAAATTTTAGATAGTAACTTGTATATGTTTTCAGCTGACAACATTTCTCCATGACTCCCCCTTGCCTACCAAATAGACCTACGTGCTTGAGTCATACATACAATATTAATTTTTTATATCTTTGGACTGGGTCTTGTAGCGTGGAAAACATGTGGCTTGGCCAACGTATACGCTGTATACAGGATTGTAGTATAATTTATAATGTACCGGAGGACATTCTGACTCTTGCTGTGCAGCATCAAGACAGTTTTGGCTTTAGTGCCTTCTAGCTGAAGCTTTGGAATTGACAGACACGCAGACGGACGGACATACATACATACACGATATACACCGACTCATACATACACATATCCAGACAGACAGACAGATCGACAGACACACACACATATATATATATATATATATATATATATATATAATGTCCAGTATAATGACAATGAGCCATATACTTGCATACAATTAGTCACTCTGACTTATTTGTATACTTAGCCATATATTATATATATATATATATATATATATATATATATATATATATATATATATATATATATATATATGAACGATAGAATGGTCATGCAGACTGAATAAATAACCCGATACCCATGCATTCAGCTGAGACAACCGCCGGCGGCAGCGCAAGACTGCAAAGGCCATGACCGCCTCTTGACGCAGGCAGCACTATGAGCAGCCGACCGACCGACCAGCGTGACACGCATTGCTCTCTTTCACTTAGTTCGTATGCCTCTCTAAACTTCCATTTCTTAGTTGGGCTCTCTATCTCATTCGCATGGCCTAAATATGAAGCAGCAGGACGATTAATTCAGTGAGACGATCGCCTACATGATTTTATCATAACCAGTTACATCAACTGACTTACAGTCGTGGTCGGGAGGAGTTTTAACGATGTCACGTGCACACCTCTAGGTAAGTAAACGTAGTTCCTATATATTATATACGAATCAGTAACCGAAGATATGTGTTATCACTGTTATGTGTATGCATTAAACTGGCTAACTAGGTCTCAGTATACATAAAATAGGGCCTGCGTGTATCGCATGGTAACTTGATGAGTGGCCCATATGAATGTAGGCCTATTTGGATTCTGGACAGAAATTGGCCATAGAACTAATCTAAATTACACAGAGGTATTTGGCTTAGACTTTGCCAGACTTTCTGACGCAACGTCATTCCGTTGTAGGCCTACATGCATGCAGATCCTGATTGCACCGCTGCATGTATATATATATATATATATATATATACACACGAGAGAGAGAGAGAGAGAGAGAGAGAGAGAGAGAGAGAGAGAGAGAGAGAGACTGTCGACTGTCTACAGTTCAATATTGCACTTCCAAGTTCCTACAGATTCACCGACAGTCTTCCAACGAACCGACATTTCAGTTCTATAGATTATGCCAATACGCACGCGAGTTTTAGATCATATCCCTATTATCGTTCTTACAATTGAGCTAACCACGTTCAGCCAAAAATTGTAAATTATTCCTCTCCTCCTCCTCCTCCTTCTCCCCCTCCTCCTCTTCTCTTCTATCTCCTTCCTCCCCTCAAACTCCTCCTTTTCGCAGAAAGCCATAAATATTATTACACCCTTAATGTGTTTCACTAGGTTTCGTTTCGTAAGTCAAATGCGTCGGCCAACTTTACAAATGTTGGTCTGATGTATAGCTAATAAAAATAATGCAATTTCATCACGAGCATGTGTCAAAACTTGATGTAGGCCATAGTGATTTATTGGCTATTATGCCTGTATCATTATTATTATTATTATTATTATTATTCACAGGGACGATTTTGCGGACATACAATTATGAATGATGAATATTGCCAATAATGGGTCTGTATTGCTGAACCTTATTGGCCAATAACTTGCCACACACTGATATAGATAAATAAACAAATAAATATATACCTCCAATGTCCTCCATCCAATATGTACAGGCCTACAGGCATAAAATTGACTTCGTGACAGCATAGGCCTACATAATTATGAATTGATATGCTCGTTCTTCTGTTAGTAAGTAATAAGTCAAGCTACTTAGGCTATACGTGGTTTACGCTGCGTGAATAATCCGATATGTATTACACAGTAACACAGGTCACATGAATAGATCTGTGACTCTATGGCGCTGGGTTTAAACGGTTGGGTTGTCTTACTTGTTTACACTACGAAATATGACTGAAATACCCTGCATGGTATATATTATCTAAAACGAAATAGATTGACCATCCATCTCTCTAATAGGTGACAAGATTGCAATTTGCAAAGTTCTAGGTAATTGGCATGATATTAAAGTCGCATTTAGGCTAAAGAACCGACAAAGAGACATAGGCCTACAGGCAGACGGACATGGTTTACAACTCTACATGATTGCAACTTTACATGATTACATCGTTGTGCGTTTGTGCAGAGAAGTATAGTACTAAGAGTAGTAGACCTAATGAACCTGTTTACAACTCTTTAGATTTAACACTAGGATCTTGAAAAGGAGAAATGTCCGTCTTACATATCTGTGTTTATGCGCATTCTAAGTAATGGCCTCTCTGTCTCTGTCTGTCTGTCTGTCTCTCTCTCTCTGGTAGGCAATATTATAGGCTAGAGGCTCAGCGTGCGTTACATGTTTACTGAGTGAGTGTGTGTGCGTGCATGTGCGGGGTTTGTGCGTGCAGACCGTAAAGAATCCAGCGAAGAGACATACATGTATATCTACTTGTGAAGCTATGAGAAGTGTGTGGCAAAGTGCTTAGCGATATGTGTTTGTTTGGATTACTTTAAAGGCGGCTGTCGATTCGATTATTTATGAATAGTAAATGCATTTAAAGTTAAGTTAAAAGAGTTATTTTGTTGACGTGTTGCTTACTTACACTGTTGTCTTAAGGTAGTTACAGATGATATTTCTTCTTTTTCAGCAATTGCTTATTGATTGCAGAGCTCGTTTTATTTCACATAATTGTTGATTTCTTAAGCTCTGTTTAGCAAAGATTGTTACAATGCTCTTTGTTCTAATTACTGATTGTGTGAAATATGTTTATTACATACAGACCTAATCAAAACGATTACTGATTGAGCTCTAATCATTACAATAATTATTGATTAATAATTATTGATTGATTGTTTGGTTCAGTGGTGGATGTAACTTAATTAATTTACGAGAGAGAGAAGTAAAATGACGTCAAAGAAAGGTTCATCTCACGTTGTCAGTATTATCGGTAAGAGCGAAGTGATTTCTTCCTAATTTATTAATAACTTTTGAATTATTGATTGTGTTGTGATATCTTTATAGCAATAAAATATCCCTACAACTTGATCAGCTGCACATTCCAAGCATAGCCTATTTAGTTCACTTGGTGATTTTTATGAAGCACCTGAAACTTGTTAAGCCTTAAACTTTTTAAGTTTCTCAGTGTTGTATAGATAAAAATTAAAGTTCATAATGCTTTATCATTTTTTTATCACCCTCATTCATAGACATTCTGTGGGCTTAGTTGCTGTTATCCCTCTGTGGTCAGCTCTTTTTTATTTGATTGTAGTGGCTTACTTCGTATTGGCATTGTTGTATGTAGATATGTAGATTTTTATCGAGTAGCACCTCTAGGCTCTAATGCACTGCAAAAGCATTGTTGTAGTTTTTCTATTAGCTCTTTTGATTGGTTTTGTTAATGTTTTTAAAGTCGATCTTGTCCATATCAATAATTGTCGCTGTTATCATTTTAAAAGGCTTTGATTACAGTTTTACACTCTATATATTTCCTTCTGTCTGGCCCTAATGCTGTGATGGATTTTTTGCAGTAGCGTTTGTTTTTAAATTATTATTTTGGTCATTGGATTATCTTTCTTTGGTCATACACAGGACTACAACACTGTTCTTGGTGAAAAGATTTTTCTGATACTGGACCTAGGTTTAAAACTCTCTTCTGCAATATCTTTTTTCTTCTCAATGGTTGTCATTTCGTTCTTGGCCTTTAGATGCAATATCTTTTTCAGAGGTATTGCCCATCCACCATAGACTGCCTCTCCATTCTCCAAACTGATCTGGATTATTTGGTGCATCATTAGTTGATACCTTTGTATATGTATATATATATATATATATATATATATATATATTTTATTCAAATTCAATTTAATTAGAAATTGAAATTGTCCAGAATAGAAACCTTAATAGTTTATGCCATTCATTAAGTATGTGCAGATGGAAGGGGTTTAGCCAAACGTCGATGCTTGTTGAATATGGGGTTTACTTAAAGCTATGCATAGAACCGGAGGAGGGTGAAACTTTTATGACAATATTATTTGTCTATTTTGACCTTTAAGCGAGCCACTACTATCAGATCATAATACGTCCCTGTTCGACTGGGTTTGGGACCCACTTTTTAGAGTTTTGCAGCTTAATTTTGAAGTGGCCAAAAATGTCAGTGGAGTATCTTTGTTCGTGCTTGGCTTAATATTATTGTAGACCTTTCTATAGGATTGGGGTGGGGGTGAGGGTGATGCATCAATGTACATGGGGTAAAAAATACATTTGTGTATGGGGCAGGGCCAGTTATTCCGGATTTCTGTTTACATACATGGATGGCCACTATATTGAAGGATTACCATTTATCTCCGTCTAAGATGTACAGCTTCAGTGGACAATTTGAATGAGCTGCAGTCAAGACTAGATGATTGTCCTTAATCTGTGTCTAGGTGTTTGATACAGCAGCACTGTTCAACCCCTAAGTTTCATTCTAATGCGAATTGTACCATAAATATTTATGTCTTTTTGTTCTACTTATCTTCTCTGTGTTTTCTTAGTTTATGGAGCAAAAGGACTGAAACCAAAGAAGGGTAAGTAGCTTTTCAGGTTTATCATGTAAGACTTCAAAGCTTTTCAAGTTTATCATGCAAAAATTCGAATGGTGTGGGTACTTATTATGATTCATTACAGCTGTTAATTGTGCAGCTAGGCATGTTTCATTGTAAAATCTTTAATTGCAAACAATCTATTCATTCACCCATCCGTCCTTATGTCCATCAGTTCATCAATCCATGCACCCAGCCATAACTCCTTCAGTCCATCAGTCCATCCATCCATCCATTCATCCATACTTCCACCCATAAATCCATGCATCCTTTTAGACCTAACAGTCCGACTTATGCAGTTACACTGATTGAATATGAAATGCTTCTGTTGCTGTGGTTTGTTGAGCCACTGAAGGGTTTTTCTCTGATTGACTCTAGATAAGTAAATGTTCAATTATGTCATTCAATTACATGGCAAGTGCAAAGTGCAATTTTTAATATTTCTTCTGCTTGTTGTTGTGATGAGTCAAGAACAGGGTTTTAAATTGTCAAATTTGAACTGGGAGTGTTGAAATTTTTTCACATGTTGAGATGTCTGGACAAAAATTTTAATGAACCTGAGACAGGTATATGAGCTAAATTTTAGAGGGTTGCTGTCGGCGTGGGTGCCACTGAAAGCTGATTTTGGGTTTGCTTGAGCCCCCCAAGGTAATTTTTCAGAATTAGCTGGCAGGATTGAAAAATGAACTGGGGGATTGAACCAGTCTATCCATCCATCCATCCTTCCCAACCCCCGACAATTCAATCACTGGTCATGAGGTTAAAGACTAACATTAAAATGCAATGGATATCTGACTGAATCTCCCTCTGATAAAGACAAGCTAAATAGCTAAAGGTTGGTATTTCTCAGGTATTTAATTTTAGGTCCTGGCTGATTATTCATGCAAGGCCCCAGCTGCGAATTCCTCACTAACAGTGAGCAACAGAGGGGGAGGGTCAAAGGTCGTTTCCAAATTGAAGCCAAATAGATCAGCTCCAATATCATGTTATGGGACCAGCGAAGCCAAGCCAGAGTTAGCGTGCATCATGCAAATGAGGTCAGCTGACCAGTCACCTGTTGCATTAGGAATTTTCATCTGCTGAGTCTCTCATCCGGGACTTTCAGATTAGGTGGCATTTGCATAAACCTATGACTATCTGGTAATTGTCCCAAATCCTTTCATTTGCAATTCCAAATGCAAAGTCCAATACTGCTTTGGTTACAGTGAACTCACAAGGTGCATGCTCACGCATACTTGTATTATTCATGCCTTTACATAAATATACATATACATATATACAAACATAAATGCTTTCATACACACACATGTATTGCATATCTCCATCAACACACTTACATACTTAGGACTTCATGAAGTTCTCATGATGTGCTATATAAATGGCCATATACATATGTATACATGATATACATATAGGTATATATGTACAAGGCACAACAACATGCATACTACATAGTTTGCAATATGTATATGTATCCTTGTGTGCATGCATACGTGTATCGATTATAAAGATGTGCATATCATACATTACATAGGAGTAATATGTGTCTGCATATATAGTGTTATATGAAGTGTTTGATATGTGTATGTACATACATGTAATCATGCATACAATACTTATGCATATTGCATATGCATAAGTACATAGACACACACCTACACACACACGCACGCACGCGCGCGCACATACACACATGCTTTTGGTTAGTACTGATAATACCTGCTAAACACCTTAAAGAAGAAACCTATATATGACTGTGCATTACTGTCCTTGAATTTTTATATTATACACATATATAATTATATATATATATATAATTATATATATATATATATATATATATGTTACTTTAAATTATCCTGGGAAGCAGGACATGATATGATAATATATGACTATTCTCTAGAAGAAACTTGAAATCTGGCTCCTAAATTATAAATCCCAGTAAATAACATTGATGAGGTCCAGTGTGTTTGTAACTCATCTGTCCCCTCTCAGTGTTACTCTAAGGTGTTACTTCTCAATGTTACTTTTAACTGGTACGTTTCAGTGGTACTCTGCTGTCCTCTTTCAGCGTCTTAACAGATTGAATTGTTTATAAAAAAGAGCATCGATCTTGGTCTTGGTCTCGGACCTCTTGGTCTTGGTCTCGAGGTTTTGGTCTCGTGCCCAACACTGGATGTTACATTTTGGTGTTACCTTTCAGTGTTACTACACTGTCAATCTGTCAGTGTTACATTTTGGTGTTACTTTTCAGTTGTACTTTTCAGTGGTACTCTGTTCTCTTTTAACAGATAAGCACAAGTTCTGTGTTATCTTCGGAATTGGAAGGACGAAATTTAGAACCGATATCGTGGAGGATCTATTTGACAATCCAGTTTTTAACAAGGAAATTGAAATGTAAGTGTTGTACAGAATGTTTTGTGGTATGTATGCATCTGTTTTGCATGATACTTCTGAGTGTAAAATCTTCAAAGGTTTCTATACAAATACATTAAAGTTTAAGGATTAAGGATTAAATTTAAGATAAAGGATTAAGATTAAGGATTAAGAATAAAGTTTAAGGTTTTAAGGATTAAATTTAAGGATTAAGTTTAAGGTTTTAAGGATTAAATTTAAGGATTATGTTTAAGGTTTTAGGATTAAATTTAAGGATTAAGTTTAATTGCAGCATTGTGGACATTGTAATATTAATAGGCATGCTTCAACAGACTCAACAGAGCCAACCGACGGACTGCCACTGAGAGTTGCTAGTTGATCAGAGTTTCTGGAATACATATTATTATTATTAAATGGACAATTTCTAAAGCATAGCATCAAAGAAGAGGAGCGACAGCAGGTGACAGAAGAAACAAACTCAGACGAAGCATCAGGATTCTAAGATATTTCGAGATATTTCGAGATATTTCGAGATATTTCTGCTCTACTTGCCCCCTCCCCCAAGAGGACTCGGCTGTAAAATGACCATATGCTGTAAATGGGAAGGGCAGTTGGTGATGGAGAGAGTGACTGAGCTAATGAACTCATGGACGGTTTATACCCAAGGCTTATTGTCAGTGTTATCTTAAGGTACTGCCCTTCTTCTTGGTCAATAGTCAACTGCAGAAGGCAGAAATGTTGCCATTTTCTGTCTTGGATTGAATTAGTTTCAATAGTTTAATGACATCTTATGACAGCATAGGCTCCTGATACTGATAGAAAATTTGCTACATCTTTTCCTTGACATTGCAATGCTGCAATTAAACTTAATTCCAAATTATCTGGGATTAATTTGCATCTTAATCCTTAAATGACAAGCCACATTGGTATCCCGGTCACTTATACTGCACACGTATCTTTAAAGGGTTAATGATCATTGCCTATTAACTCTCTACTACAGAACAACCGAGTCTTTCTCTGCAAGTGATGTTATATTTAACCAGTAAACAATCTGATACAATAAATATATGTTTCTTTTTATATTTTATACTGTTTTAGAACTGTGGATAGCCTCGATCAAGAGCTTAAGTTCAAAGTCACTGAAAAGCACGAGAAAGACGTTTTAGGTCAGGTTGTCGTTCAACTTGACGAACTCGGAGATCACAACACCAGTTCTCCACATAAAGTACCCCTTCGACCACACAAGAAGAGTCCGACACCCCATGGGTTGCTCATCTTCGAGGCCTGGATAACGGCCAAAAAGGTGGAAAATGTACCTTCGAGGTCGACCTCCATGGAAAGTCTCCGGTCCATCAATAAGTCTCTCGGATTGTCATCCGGCCTTAAGAAACTCAAAGATCGCATCACGACGTCAAATAAGTCGTCCGACAGCAAAGACAAGAAGAATTCTTCTGAGTCGCTGTTCTCTTTGAAGACGCGAAACGCAGTCTCATGCCAAGACGTGACGAGAGAGTCTCCGTTTTATATTCCGGCCGACAGCAGGAGTCTACACTCGGACGTCGTCGACTCATTTGACACTATCTCTGAGTTCTCTGATGACTACCAGAAACGCAATTCCCTAAACCTTGAGAAGGTTAGTGAGTTCATCTGCCCAAAGCCTGAGGTGACAAGCGTCTCCCCGAAATCGGGGCCTGAGACGGGTGAGACGGTGCTCACGATTCGCGGATCTAATCTCGGTCAGAATCAGGAGGACGTAGTCGTCCTGAACATCTGCGGGTCAGACGTTCTCGATACGCTCGAGTACATATCACCTTGGAAACTGCAGTGCACAACAGTTCCGTGGAAACCGTGCATTGGTGGGATCATCATCGAGACGTTGTCTGGAGGGCAGGGACTTTCACTGGTTGAGTTCACATTTTCTGAGGCAGAAAAACCAAAGATTTTGTCAGGTGACCAAAGCTCTTTGCACACTGCACCAGAAGATGCTGACACCATGGAACCATATGCGAGTAGGTATGAAGATGCGTCCAATTCAAATGGATTCGGTTTCGCTGTGTCGTACTCGGAGAGTCTGCCTGACGAAGATTCATCCAATGCAGGAGTAATTAACGTTTCATCCGATCCATGGATTAAACCTGAAATGAGTGACCAGCAGAACTATTACATGGAGAGCGAGGAAGAAGGCAGCCTGAGATTTTCAACCAGCAGAGAGATGACTCTGGATAATGAGTCTTATGGATCTTCCAGTCTGAGAGAGAAAGACCTCACAAAGAGAACGGTGGACATGACGTCCAGAACTCAATCGGAAAACTCAGAGTCTGTGTCTGAAGAAACGAACAACCATAAAATCGAAGGTTCCGCAAGGCTTTGTGCACAAGCAGAAAAACACAGCGTGGTCAAGACAGACGGATACTCTGTGGAGGAAACCAGACCAAAGGAGTTCGTCCAAATCAACATCATTCCTGCTTCGTTCAATTCTGAAGTAGGACCAGAGAGGCTCGATAGAAGATCTGTAGTGCCAAACGGTGCTTCCATTAAACAGCCGCCACCAGTAGGTGAGATCCAACCAATGAGAATGGAGGACTCTCAGTCGTCATCCAATACGTCCAGCAGCCTTGCCCCTCGTAAACCTCCGAGGCATCCGGAGAAACAAATTCATAGACGAAATGGTGTAAATGAAATGATGGATCAGACAAATATAATCCAGGTTAGTCTCAGAAATTATGCCTCAAGATACATGTTTATCAATATTATTACTATCAATCAATCAATCTATCAAGCAACCAACCAACCAATCAATCAATCAATGAAATTTGATATAGCACCCCTTACAGAAATTTACTCAGAGGCACTGCCGGTCCAACTGCAGTAGCTAAGGAGAGCGGTTTTAGTGTACTGAGTAGAATGCACATGAGGAGGTTTTGGGCAGAAGGTGAAGAAGCTCTTGAGGTAACCTATTCCAATACAGCCTACTCTTCTACCACAATCCCCTCCCTTAGACCAGTGGTTCTCAACCTGTGGATTGCAACCGCCTGGAACGTTCAGGCATTTGTAGAAAACTATTCAGCCTTGTATATCATATATAATATTTGTGCAATCGCAATAATTCCACGAACTAGCATTCTACTATTGTGAGTTTAATTCATCTTTACTTATTTTTTGTACTATGACTCATTTAATAAAACTGTTACCAACAACAAATTTTAAATTGTTCTGTTAGGTAAAGATAGATGTAATGTAATGTAATGCGATGTAAATCCTCGAAAATTTCTCAGCGCCCACAAAAGCCACGTCAGGGAGACCAGCTTATTCACCGGCGCCATGCCAAATCAAGTCCGCAATAGCCAATCCTCTTGTTTCCTTTTGGTGCCGGGTCGAAATCCAGGAAATTAAGCCGAGGAGACAGCATGGTGCTATGGTGGTAGTCGATGATGAGAGTGGTCATGTGTGGTGGCACAGAAGTCTGGAATCAAGAAGAGCAGAAGAAGAAGAGAGAGATGATAAGAAGAACAGAAGAAGAGAGAGAGAGATGATAAGAAGAACATAAGAAGAAGAAGAGAGAGAGATGATAAGAAGAACATAAGAAGAAGAAGAAGAGAGAGAGATGATAAGAAGAACAGAAGAAGAAGAGAGAGATGATAAGAAGAACAGAAGAAGAGAGAGAGATGATAAGAAGAACATAAGAAGAAGAAGAGAGAGAGATGATAAGAAGAACAGAAGAAGAAGAAGAGAGAGAGATGATAAGAAGAACAGAAGAAGAAGAGAGAGATGATAAGAAGAACAGAAGAAGAGAGAGAGATGATAAGAAGAACATAAGAAGAAGAAGAGAGAGAGATGATAAGAAGAACAGAAAAGAAGAAGAGAGAGAGATGATAAGAAGAACAGAAAAGAAGAAGAGAGAGAGATGATAAGAAGAACAGAAGAAGAAGAAGAGAGAGATGATAAGAAGAACAGAAGAAGAAGAGAGAGATGATAAGAAGAACAGAAGAAGAAGAGAGAGATGATAAGAAGAACATAAGAAGAAGAAGAGAGAGAGATGATAAGAAGAACAGAAGAAGAAGAAGAGAGAGAGATGATAAGAAGAACAGAAGAAGAAGAAGAGAGAGAGATGATAAGAAGAACAGAAGAAGAAGAAGAGAGAGAGATGATAAGAAGAACAGAAGAAGAAGAAGAGAGAGAGATGATAAGAAGTACAGAAGAAGAAGAAGAGAGAGAGAGATGATAAGAAGAACATAAGAAGAAGAAGAAGAGAGAGAGATGATAAGAAGAACAGAAGAAGAAGAAGAGAGAGAGATGATAAGAAGAACAGAAGAAGAAGAGAGAGATGATAAGAAGAACAGAAGAAGAAGAAGAGAGAGATGATAAGAAGAACATAAGAAGAAGAAGAGAGAGAGATGATAAGAAGAACAGAAGAAGAAGAAGAGAGAGATGATAAGAAGAACAGAAGAAGAAGAAGAGAGAGAGATGATAAGAAGAACAGAAGAAGAAGAAGAGAGAGATGATAAGAAGAACAGAAGAAGAAGAGAGAGATGATAAGAAGAACAGAAGAAGAAGAGAGAGATGATAAGAAGAACAGAAGAAGAAGAAGAGAGAGAGATGATAAGAAGAACAGAAGAAGAAGAAGAGAGAGAGATGATAAGAAGAACAGAAGAAGAAGAAGAGAGAGAGATGATAAGAAGAACAGAAGAAGAAGAGAGAGAGATGATAAGAAGAACAGAAGAAGAAGAAGAGAGAGAGATGATAAGAAGTACAGAAGAAGAAGAAGAGAGAGAGAGATGATAAGAAGAACATAAGAAGAAGAAGAAGAAGAGAGAGAGATGATAAGAAGAACAGAAGAAGAAGAAGAGAGAGAGATGATAAGAAGAACAGAAGAAGAAGAGAGAGATGATAAGAAGAACAGAAGAAGAGAGAGAGATGATAAGAAGAACATAAGAAGAAGAAGAGAGAGAGATGATAAGAAGAACAGAAGAAGAAGAAGAGAGAGAGATGATAAGAAGAACAGAAGAAGAAGAAGAGAGAGAGATGATAAGAAGTATAGAAGAAGAAGAAGAGAGAGAGAGATGATAAGAAGAACATAAGAAGAAGAAGAAGAGAGAGAGATGATAAGAAGAACAGAAGAAGAAGAAGAGAGAGAGATGATAAGAAGAACAGAAGAAGAAGAAGAGAGAGAGATGATTAGAAGAACAGAAGAAGAAGAAGAGAGAGAGATGATAAGAAGAACAGAAGAAGAGAGAGAGATGATAAGAAGAACATAAGAAGAAGAAGAGAGAGAGATGATAAGAAGAACAGAAGAAGAAGAAGAGAGAGAGATGATAAGAAGAACAGAAGAAGAAGAAGAGAGAGAGATGATAAGAAGAACAGAAGAAGAAGAAGAGAGAGAGATGATAAGAAGAACAGAAGAAGAGA
Organism: Bimastos eiseni; assembly: GCA_959347315.1. Lineage (NCBI taxonomy): Eukaryota > Metazoa > Annelida > Clitellata > Crassiclitellata > Lumbricidae > Bimastos > Bimastos eiseni. The sequence goes on along the minus strand of OY365813.1, from coordinate 8,982,637 downwards.
GAGAGATGATAAGAAGAACATAAGAAGAAGAAGAGAGAGATGATAAGAAGAACATAAGAAGAAGAAGAGAGAGAGATGATAAGAAGAACAGAAGAAGAAGAAGAGAGAGAGATGATAAGAAGAACAGAAGAAGAAGAAGAGAGAGAGATGATAAGAAGAACAGAAGAAGAAGAAGAGAGAGAGATGATAAGAAGAACATAAGAAGAAGAAGAAGAGAGAGAGATGATAAGAAGAACAGAAGAAGAAGAAGAGAGAGAGATGATAAGAAGAACAGAAGAAGAAGAAGAGAGAGAGATGATAAGAAGAACAGAAGAAGAAGAAGAGAGAGAGATGATAAGAAGAACAGAAGAAGAGAGAGAGATGATAAGAAGAACATAAGAAGAAGAAGAGAGAGAGATGATAAGAAGAACAGAAGAAGAAGAAGAGAGAGAGATGATAAGAAGAACAGAAGAAGAAGAAGAGAGAGAGATGATAAGAAGAACAGAAGAAGAAGAAGAGAGAGAGATGATAAGAAGTACAGAAGAAGAAGAAGAGAGAGAGAGATGATAAGAAGAACATAAGCAGAAGAAGAAGAGAGAGAGATGATAAGAAGAACAGAAGAAGAAGAAGAGAGAGAGATGATAAGAAGAACAGAAGAAGAAGAGAGAGATGATAAGAAGAACAGAAGAAGAGAGAGAGATGATAAGAAGAACATAAGAAGAAGAAGAGAGAGAGATGATAAGAAGAACAGAAGAAGAAGAAGAGAGAGAGATGATAAGAAGAACAGAAGAAGAAGAAGAGAGAGAGATGATAAGAAGAACAGAAGAAGAAGAAGAGAGAGAGATGATAAGAAGAACAGAAGAAGAAGAAGAGAGAGAGATGATAAGAAGAACAGAAGAAGAAGAACAGAGAGATGATAAGAAGAACATAAGAAGAAGAAGAAGAGAGATGATAAGAAGAACAGAAGAAGAAGAAGAGAGAGAGATGATAAGAAGAACAGAAGAAGAGAGAGAGATGATAAGAAGAACATAAGAAGAAGAAGAGAGAGAGATGATAAGAAGAACAGAAGAAGAAGAAGAGAGAGAGATGATAAGAAGAACAGAAGAAGAAGAAGAGAGAGAGATGATAAGAAGAACAGAAGAAGAAGAAGAGAGAGATGATAAGAAGAACATAAGAAGAAGAAGAAGAGAGAGAGATGATAAGAAGAACAGAAGAAGAAGAAGAGAGAGAGATGATAAGAAGAACAGAAGAAGAAGAAGAGAGAGAGATGATAAGAAGAACAGAAGAAGAAGAAGAGAGAGAGATGATAAGAAGAACAGAAGAAGAGAGAGAGATGATAAGAAGAACATAAGAAGAAGAAGAGAGAGAGATGATAAGAAGAACAGAAGAAGAAGAAGAGAGAGAGATGATAAGAAGAACAGAAGAAGAAGAAGAGAGAGAGATGATAAGAAGAACAGAAGAAGAAGAAGAGAGAGAGATGATAAGAAGAACAGAAGAAGAAGAAGAGAGAGAGATGATAAGAAGAACAGAAGAAGAAGAGAGAGATGATAAGAAGAACGTAAGAAGAAGAAGAGAGAGAGATGATAAGAAGAACAGAAGAAGAAGAAGAGAGAGAGATGATAAGAAGAACAGAAGAAGATGAAGAGAGAGAGATGATAAGAAGAACAGAAGAAGAAGAAGAGAGAGAGATGATAAGAAGAACAGAAGAAGAAGAAGAGAGAGAGATGATAAGAAGAACAGAAGAAGAAGAAGAGAGAGAGATGATAAGAAGAACAGAAGAAGAAGAGAGAGATGATAAGAAGAACAGAAGAAGAGAGAGAGATGATAAGAAGAACATAAGAAGAAGAAGAGAGAGAGATGATAAGAAGAACAGAAGAAGAAGAAGAGAGAGAGATGATAAGAAGAACAGAAGAAGAAGAAGAGAGAGAGATGATAAGAAGAACAGAAGAAGAAGAAGAGAGAGATGATAAGAAGAACAGAAGAAGAAGAACAGAGAGATGAGAAGAAGAACAGAAGAAGAAGAAGAGAGAGAGATGATAAGAAGAACAGAAGAAGAAGAAGAGAGAGATGAGAAGAAGAACAGAAGGAGAAGAAGAGAGAGAGAGAGATGAGAAGAAAAGCAGAAGAAGAAGAGAGAGAGAGATGAAAGAGATATAACTCTGAAGGACATGTTAGGCAAACATTTAATATTGTTATGTTATTCACATCATGTGACCCTTCCGGATACAGCAGCTAGATTTTCTTAGATCATGCTGTTATGCATGAGTCACATGGATTATCAAATGATAAGAAATAAAATGCATGTTAGTAAAAACGTGGTGAAGGAAGTAACCCAATAATTTTAAGAGCTCGGGGTCGCCACACCTTTGGAAATATTATTAGGGGGTCGCAGGACTAAAAAGGTTGAGAACCGCTGCCTTATACTTTCTATTGAGTCATAAACCACTGTCACATATTGGTTTGAAGCTCTTTACCACTTCAGCTGCAACCATGACAACCACTGCCACCACCAAGATGAGTTGCTGAAGTCATCCATTTGGTGCCAGATGTGTCTTTGTGTCTACTGAGATCTGCTGAAAAATATAGTGTGGTTTTATTTACGCACTTCCGGTTTATGCCCCAAAGGGCATGACCCAAAGGGGTTTTATGTCCCCAAAGATATTAACTTAAGATGCTGTACTGGTCAACAACCTCTACAAGAACTGCTGTGTTGCATTGAATGAATATTGCCTGCTTCAGAATTATCCAATTTTATGCACAGCCCAATTGACATGCCATATCATGAGCCATTGTGGTAGCCCTCCCACCCCCACCCCTAATAACATTGTCGTCATTGGGGAACATTTGAGTAACTGTTATTGGTATTATTTTAGCCTGCAGTATGGACTCATTGATGTCACGTTATCAGATTGACACTGTAGTACACTTTAGGAGCCAAGTGCAAGTCCAGTGCATACGTGGAGCAGCTAGATCTCTTACACATATTAATGTAATGCAATTTTAGAATCTTGGCTTTCTAGATGTCACATTATTGTGAGAGAGACTCCCGTTTGACACGATTCACAGGCTTAGAACTGATAATAATGCTGATTTCAAAGTTTAACTGACCTGCAAAGTTTTCAATTAACGTAATCACATCCGAGTCGAAAAGCATTGTCAGACAGATTGCCATACATGTTTTCTAGTGCTAGGCTGACTATTATTGTATTGTCTGACTATTGTCATTATTTTGTCTGACCGTATTGAGCTGTATTGTCAAGGTATTGTATTGTCCATCTATTGCAGTCCATTGCCACACTGGCAATGGACTATAGTTATGGAGTTATTGTATAGTAATGGAGTTATTGTATAACTATTGTAATGTAACAATGTAACCTTGGAGTGCTTTCTGCAGAAAGGCTACTGAAATTTTGAGCAAGCTTGTAGGAGCCTAAGCAGCAGATACAGGGATCAGGTTGTTTTTCACTAATTGTCTTACATCATGTGATACGACCCATCAATGTCAGTTGTTTGTAACTATGGTGGCTGGAGATCATAATATTATGGCGACTGCATTAAACGAAGGTTTTTGTTTATTGCAATTTCCAGGAAGATGATTTGGCTGATCTGAACAGCCTGAAAGATAAGGCAGTCATTAAAGGTATGTATTCACCAAAGTTTCGTTGAGTGTGCGTTGAGTGTGCGTGCGTGCGTGTGGAATGGTAGTTAGTTATATAGCAAGATATAATGCATATCAAGTTATCACTGCTTGTCAGTACAGAGTGTTGTGCCAATTTTCAAGTGGGGCTGGTGTAGCCTTCTGATAAAACGTAATTGTATTTGGCTGTTTTCTAGGTCCAGGACAGATATAACCTAGAGTTTATGCCTAGAGTCACCAAGTTAAGTGCTGCATGTAACAATTATATCCATTCTTCTCACATGCACAGTGCATGCTCATTCATCCGTTCTAGCAATGCACAGCGTAGAGAATAACCTTAATGTCCATAGAGACCATGTGTATATATGTTATATAGAAAGTTTATAATATAGGCCTATATTGTATTCGTGAATATATATATATATATAATATATATATATATATATTCGATTTATTCGTACACCTTAGAAGCATTTGAAAACCTCTTTACCAGGTCTACAGGTATCGTGAAGAGAGAGGTATATAAGTGAATGAATATGTAATTATTATGTGTTATAATATATAGAAGTCTGTTGAGTCTGGCACAACACTAGACGGTGCTAAAGTCTCACGTAGCCAGCGAGTACAAGCGATTTGGTCAAGGGGCACCAAAACATTTAACAGAATGCATATGACTTCATCTTTTACATTTCTATGTTTTTTTAAATTATGAAAAATATTTATGTAAAATTCGTTGTTTGTGTGCAGCCTCTTAATATTCTCACTAATTGCAAGATTCTGTTTGAATTGATGAACTTTGCACACCTTCTACGCTTTATTTTGCTCCTCAGTGCTTATATTAAAGCGAAGTAATTCTTGGCTAATTTATTAATTGATTTATTGCCGTTTTGTGAATAGTTTCATCTAACTGAAACTGACAATTTGAAAGACGTATTACGAAAAAATGAATTGCCGTTCTGTAAATAGTTCTATGTAACCTAAACTGAACATTTGGTTAACTCGTCCATTTTGTACATGTAGGATTGCCAACATGTCATATGCCATAATTTATATAATACACAGTTAATGCAGAGTGGCATATGACCACCCTGTGGACATCCTGCTATCATGAGACTTCCTATCATGAGTAGACTTCCATGGTTTACCAAATGAATCATGTCATCAGTTAGCTCTCTCGAGGATACATATAGTCATGGCAACGGAAATGCCCTGAATGAACTATACTGACTAAAGAATGGATTGGAGTCCCTTTGGTAAACAATCCCACCTGGTCATCAGATACATGGCTACAGTTGGTAGGGAGACCAGATGTGACCTTCGTTGTCTGGCACAATTACAACAAATTGGTCTCTGAAGCACAATAGAACTTTTGTGACACCAATTTACTAGACAAATAAGCTTTGCATGACATGTTGTCCAACCAGCTTCTTGATGGTCTTTCCTTGTCTCATTTCTGTAAGCGTTTGATACCATTCGATTCAATTGTGGTTTTCTGTGGTCAGGTCTGGAGTGCTTCTGATTTGTCTTCTGAATGGCACTATATAAATATGCAATTGCAATCTGATTGGTGCATAGTAATTCTGAGGGCAGGTCTTATAGTTGTATGGAGTGCCTCTGATGGGACGGACATCAGTGGTCGATACGGCTCCAGCATACATCAGAGAGTCCTGTATTCCTGTCTCCAGTAGCCAGGTCGTCGATCCTTGCGTGCTGCAGCCCGTGGGGACTTGATGGTCCCGCGCTCCCGTACATTGATGCGGAAAAATCGTGCCTTCTCATGCATTGGACCATCATTCTGGAACACTCTTCCTTTACAACTTTGCAACATTGCACTGCTTGCAGTCAACTTTTCTAAATTACTGAAATCGCATTTGTTTAGATCTGTTGGGTAGCTACGTTTAGCGCCTTCGAGAGGTTCTTACAAGGCGCTATATAAATAGCCTAATACATACATATATACATACACGTTTGCATATACACCAGGTTAACTCTGTATGCTTCATTATAAAACAAATTCTGATAATATAGTATTGACATGGATCCCAGATTTAATTCTCATTTAGAACTGAAGATAGCATGACTGTGTGTTAGGTAGGCTTTTGATGTGGCCCCTCCCCAAAATGGCATTTCTGATGTAAGTGAACGTATTCACTTCAAGGATGTCATCACCAAATCCTTTTTCTGGCTTAATTCACCTTATTGGATTATATTGTGTTACAGTTGCAAAATTTATTATTGACGCCTTAAACAAATAATTTCCAAAGACTTAGAACCTACAGTTACATGAATCACATATTAATACCAGTTCAAAAACTTCCTATACTTGAGGCAAGACCTCTTGCTTTTTCAGTCACTATAATTTCTATGTTTATTTTCAGGTAATCTTTCAATCGATATATTTTTACGTTAGGTTATAATTAATTTCTTATTATATGTTATTCCTGTGTCTCTTTTAATACAGATCTGGAAATGCAACTTGTCAAAAAGACCAATGAAATCACATTGCTTGTGGGAGTCAAAAAATGTAAATATGAACATATTATAAACACTTGGCTCAATTTGCAGGATTTGGTAGCCACACATTGTGCTTTAAGAGTAAAGAGTAATGTTAGCAGAAAGGTGAGACATATATTGTGTGTATGCTTTATACAATACAATACAACTGTAATTTGATAATGCCCTCCTTACAAATAGTTCAGAAGTGTACATTGAAGCCAGGCAACCATTTACAAGCAGACCTGAAGAATTAGGTTTTCAGCTTAGAGCAAAAGACAGTCTCATTGAGAGAGCTGCAAACATGAGCAAGGGAGAGTTCCAGATGGAGAAACCGGCAACAGTGATCATGAGTGACTAGACATGTGTGCTAGAAACAACCTAATATCCAGCAAATGCTGATTGAAGAGAGGAGCGGCCTTTAACAGAGTGTGGAGGGCAGATGATCTGTGCATGATGATCTGTGCTCTGACACCAGGAGCATGTGCAAACATATATATATATATATATATATATATATATATATATATATATATATATATATATAAAATACATACATACATATATGTATAGACATATTTGCCCCAACTAGAAGAGCAAAAAGTGTTTAAGCTTCCTTTTATGCTAAACTTGAACATACAAATTTAGTTAGTATTCACTGACAAAACAATAGTTCTAAATCAGACTGCCGCACAGACGATGATGTTACAGGCCTGAAAAATTAAATACCTTGAATTGCAAAGACAAATTTAAACAATTACGATGTATGTCAATTAGAAAACATTTGCTGAATTCTATATTTAGCTCTTCAAGATGAGAACTGGAGACTGAAGCAGTACATCGATGTCCTCATAACGAGAGCGATCAGCATTTGCCCGGAGGTTCTTTGCGTTGATGACTCCCATGCGTAACAAGACAATACACCACATACCACAAGAGGATGACACGTTTCAACGCTACCAAGTGCTCTGATGGTTAGCAAGCAGCAATAAAAATTGCGTCTGCAGCTGATGCAGCAATACCAAGAAGCTTTGATGATTTCATTTCCACATCATGAATGTGCAATTTGTAAGCAATACTGCCTTTTGGGCTAGATATCGAGACCTTCAAGGCTTTGAAGATTGTCATTTAAATAACTGCACACACAAACACACACACATATATATATATATCACCATCATGATCAAATGGTGTCGCACTTTTGTACGGTCCATTAATTTTGAATAGTGAGATTCACTGTAGCTGACTGAATGGATGCAAAGGAATTTCTGAACAACAGAAACAGTCTATTGTTAGAGGACAGGAACTTAGGTATGGGCTTGTGAAAGAGACACTTATAAAAGTCAGCCTACAACTCAACAGCCTTTGGTGCTTTAAGATACTTTTACACCCTTTGACTCAATTGATCTGATTCATATCACTGTAATGAACTGTTGTTTATTTTGCATTATATCGATATAATAAACTCATCTATCAAATTGTTTTGTAGCACATGTTCAAAAAACTAACCTATGCTATCAACACAAATTTGTCAATATAATCAGAACTGGTTCAATTCATGTTGCAAACACTGGGAGCAGTTTGCTGTCCTGTAATGTAATGGATATCATGTAACTGTATAGGATATAACAGCTGTGGATGAAATGTTTTCGTGAAACCGTAACATTTATAGGAATCTCACAGCTATGCTGCAACATGAGTTTCATGATTGGAAAGGATGTTTGGATGCTATTGTTTAAGCGTTTGATGGCACAATAGCAATGGATGATTGGTGATCGATTGAAAAAGTGTCTTCATAAATGCCACAATCAAGATAACTCTTGCTTCAAACAGTCAGAATTTTCAGATCAAATGCTAATTAAAAATTATGACATGATATTAATAATTATCGATCTATTGTACTAATATATTAAGAAAATGTACTCAAGATACTGTATTATATTTGACTTTGGTGAATTCTAAACATGAGCACTAAAAGGTCATTGCCTATAAACTACTGGTAGACAATGCAGCTGATTGGTAATAATGCCTGCCTTGTGATGCTGATAGTTTGGGTTAGAGCCTCCCGTGAGAACAGTTGCTGTACGTGAGCAATTCTTTCCATTTTCCAGTGTTCCTTACATTTGCTAATTTCCTTATTTGTATGTCATAAAATAGGATGCCTGCTAAATGCATGAAAATAGACTGGACTTCCTTGCAAACAGAGATTTTGATACTTGTCAAGGGAGAAACGTCACAGCCCATGTTTATGCTGAGTGCAAAAATGTTGCACTTTCTCACTTTTTATCGTATTACAACAGTAAACAAGTTTGCAACTGTTGGTTACTTTACTATGAAGATCCACTGAGATACCTAACATACTTCTCACATTTACTTTGAGTCACAATTCTTATCAAATTCTCTAGACACAAAACTAAAAACAACCACAATTGTAATAATAGATCTACAATACTTGAATGTCATTAAATAGCCAATATTCTACAGGCTATAAACCAAAAATGCAATTACTTTCCTAGTTTTGGGCTGTCTAGAGTCTCCTATGTCTCATATTACATGTACCTAAATTTTGTGCACATCCAAATATAAGTTTTGGTAGTTTTTAACACAAAGTACATCGAGAAACCTATGGCAGAGATAACACAGAAAAATAAAAACACTTGTTGAAAGTTTATAGAATGATGATTCTAACGGTTAACACAACTAAAAACTGATATGAGCTTCTCTTTCTGTGATGTTTGGCCAGAATAATATCTAAAATGCCTGTTTAGCTAAATGAAAGAGTCATAACCAGTATCAAAACACATGGAGAATTGCTGGATAAACATCAGCCCTGATGAACCACTGAAGATCTCTAGTAAGTAGGGCTGTACCGAATAGGTGATTTTCACTATTCAGCCGAATACGAATAATAGGACCAACTATTCGGTCAAATACGAATAGTGTACAAAATAAGTCTACCAGCAAATTTCAGAATTTCAAATGTGAACAGAAGTTTCAGTTCAATAAATTCAATAAAAAAATCTAGATGTAAACAATTAACTGCATGTAACTTTTGCATCCTTCTGTCAGTCTATGTAACTAGGAATGGAACCAATTTGGAAATGAGACGGCTGATACCGTGGTCCAGTCAGTGGAGACTTATTTCAGTCCACTCGATATAGCAGCCGCCGATTGTGCAGAAACAAGTGTCACGTGACTACTATTCATATTCGGTCCGACCACTACTATTCGGCCAAATACCGAATAGCCTTTGGCCCACTATTCGGCTCTGAAGCAAATATTCGGTACAGCCACACTAGTAAGGAAAAGCGCTCCAGCTAGACTTGATGGAATGCTAAACCAACACATTCTTGTGACAAACGCTTAACTCGATCTCTCAGTCTTTTTCGAGTATTTCCACAGATCCAGTTGATAGTCTGAACAATGTCACGCTCTTTCATCATTGGACATTTGTACATCACAAAAGCTGAAACAAAGAAATGTCACTGGAAATAAAAAATCAACCATACATATATAAAAATTACCCTAAACTTTGTAATATTCGGAAAAGTTTTAACTTAACACAATAAATAAAGCTGTATGACATCAAAAACCAAACAGTGCAGTCCTTCCCACAATTCACTCCACTGCAAGTAAGCGAAAATTATCAATTATTATTAACAAAAGAATGCTACAAAACTCATAACTTCCTCGGATACACATCAAAAATCACATTACAACGATGTCACATTATAAAAAATTTATTTCCATAAGTCAGAATCCAAGTACACAACTGCATTATTCAGAACTTGTGTCACTAAAAAGCATGTTACAACAAGTCTCCATCATACGTAAGAAACATGCTCATTCTTATAATAGCAGTTGGTAAACAATGATTGTTGGCAAAAATAAACATCCAAAGCACTAACCTTTGATTGCATCGACTTTGTTCTGATCGAGACCCTGTCGAGACGACTGATGCCCCTTTCCAAGACAACTGCTCATCGCCAGCAACTGTTCATCGGGAAATATGTCATAAACCAATCGACGAACGAGGCGCGACCCTTTCAGGTTTTGCTCCTGCTCGATCTCGTCAAATAGAGAGGCAGAGATAAAAACTCCGGAACCCGGAACTAGCTCTACCACCTGACCCATAAAACAAAGCCAGCAATCTTTAGTCATAAAATCACCAGTCAAATTGTTTTGTTGGTGATCAGAACTACAAGATCATTCATGCAATATTGCTTTCACCAGTAAATCCACATTTCAAATCCTCCAAAAGCAGCATGGTATTTTTCCTGAAAATTTAACGTGACAACATCAATGTGGCAACCTTTTATAGGAGATTCCATGATGCAAGGGAGCAGTGCCAACTGTGGTGTGACGATACTGGAATCAATCCATCAACACAGTTTTTCAGTATGACATAGTCTGACAGCTATAAGTTGGCCCACCTAACTTACACTTGCAGTTATTCTGTGAAGCATAATCGTAACAATAAGTACAAGGAAAATAAGAAACAACTTCTTCCATCTTCTGTTTCTTAAAATATTTATTTAGATTTTGATCTACAAAATGACAAATATGAATATTCTGACTCAAACACTGATCACTCTGAACCTAAGTTAATTAAAGCAATGAAATATAGAAATGACGGAATGGGATTAAGTGTTGTCAGTTTGAAAAAACTATAGACTGGAAATGTTTTCTGAAGTAGTTCAGCAAAGTCTTGTACCTGCAAATTATGCCCTTATATAAACATTTAACTACCTGACATTTCTATATGAGAATGCCAACTTAAAACTGGTGATGTGGACCCACCACTGGTGACTTTTCCAGTTTACCTTGCATTGTTTTGCTAATTGATGACCAATTCTTGTTCGTAATGACAGTCAGCATCATACATAGGCTATTGCAGAGCGTGCCTCAGGTTAGCCCATCTCTTAATAAAAGTAGCGTCAAATAAATGTTCAATTAATTACAGTTAATGTGCTAAAATATGTTAATTTCATTGATCAACTCTTAAAACCAGCTGACAACAAACACGATTAGTCGATTACAAAGGACACTGTTGTGTTTACAACTAAAAATGCATTATCTGGAAGCTGCATTTCATCATCAGAAAAACCAATGATGAGCTATATAAATTATGTTGCACAAGTCTTACGTAAGTAACTGAAACCCAATGCAAGTGTAACATAAAGGTTAACCTATTGACACTTAATGTATAAAACATTGCTATTGTTTTATAAATCACCAGTTCAAGATGATGCTGCATTTTCTTTAAAAGACTGTCGTTAAAAGGTGTCACTGTAAGAAATTGCACAAAGACACAAAAAGGCCTGTCAAACTTTGTGCATAATATCAGGGTACCAGAGGTGCTGCTTCATTGGTTCTGCATGCACTATGCAAATGGGGTACTAGCATAAAACAAGTTCATCGAAACATCCAATCGAGGGAGAGGCAGAGTTATAACAAGGGGCTGCTGGTGTTTTAGATGTCAAAAGCAGATACAAATCTCTAACATGTTAAAGAATTGTCAAAAAACAACGCTGCATACTTTGTCAAAGCAGAAATGGTGCATAAATGAATACAACATCGTTGTCAAACACCAACATTTTCCAAAACAACATAATCATGATGTAAATATGTATCTAAACTCATGCATGATTTGAGAAGTACAACACATTAGGCTCATTCCTACACACAAGAAACTAATTACCATAACACAAGCAGAAATGCAATTTTTCTTAGCAGAAATGACGCATTTGTGGCATTGATAAACATCGAGAAATCTGTTCTTGTCAACTTCATCAATTCAATAACAGAGAAGGAGAAGATAGAACCAAAAACATGTGAAACTGATGAAATGACAGTTTACCACAGTTCTGGCTGAGAATAAAATCCTAGGCAAGGTGGCATGGATTAGCATTAAACACACAATTCTACAAATCATTGAAATTTAGAGGGAACACATCTATCTACGTGATTTATATAGCATCCCTTCATGATAACTATTCAGAGGTGCTCCCGACCCAAGTATGGCCAAAGAGGAAATTCTTTAGTAGTCTGTAAAAAGAACCAGAAAGGTACAATGAACCTGTCTATTAATACACCATACAATCCTTGTACACAGCCGATTCACCATTAAGTACATGCAAGCAAATTCACATTTGTGTTTCAATACAACCTGAAGCAATTCTTGTGCGCAAGTCTAAGTTGGAAATCTCATTTCTGTATAATATATGTCTAGCTAATATTCTTATATCGTAAACTCAAAAATTGTCATAGTTTCAGCTAATAGGATATTCTAAAATTATTATTTCTTAGTAACTGTAGCAAAAGTTACTAGGCTATATCAGCTACATATATCCAGACAGGGTACTAGAAACCAAAAATGCAATAATAGTATTAGTACTTTGTTAAGTTTCTCAATGGTTGAAAAACGAAAGCAAGAGTGGACCTGAAAGTTGAACTGTAGCACTCAAACCTCTGCCACCGGTGACTTACAAAAAGAATAAACTTTATACTCAAATGAATATATTAGTCGAACTGTTGATATAGAACGTGACAAAAAAAGATGCAGTACTACGTTTTGTACAATAAGTAAAATAAATAAAGTTAATTTAATAAAATAAATTGTGGTTCAAGAAAAAAATTCTTGTAGAAGTAAAAAAAAAAAATTATCAGCTTGCTAAACAAGGCTTGCCAAATATCTTCTAAATATAATTTGTTAATATATTTGTTAATCCTGCAACTTCCTGAATGAAATCACACAAAGTTATTGGCTGGTTATTGGCTATTCAATATGTAATTTTTTAAAACAGTGACTTGCTGACAAAATTCTCTCTATGCAGACAAGACTTAGCAGCCATTTCCTCATAAACTAGCGGTTCTCAACCTTTTTAGTCCAGCGACCCCCTGATGATATTTCCAAAGCTGTGGCAATCCCAGCTATAAAATTGATTGGGTTACTGCCTTCACCGTATTTTAACTAGCATGCATTTCACTTCTCACCATTTGATGATCCATGCATAACAGCAGAACCAATCATTCATCAACAGAACAATTTTTTATTTTTTTTCGGCAATAATTTTAGTAAATGAATCACAATACAAGAAATAAATAAAGAATAAATTAAGTCGCTAGAGTGTAGTAGTTAGAGCAACAGTCAATTAGTCATGATTATATAAATATTAAGTATGAGAGAACTATGATGACTATGTCGGGATGAAAAGAAGATAACTAAGCTGACAACTGTTTTTACAAATTCCTGAGGGTTCAGTCGACCTCCGGCAAATCGTAAGGCGACCCCCGCCAAGGTCATGACCCACAGGTTGAGAACCACTGTGATAGACCCACATTCACTTGCTCCCTATGAAAGGAAAAGTAGACACTGGAGTGCAACCTCTTTCCCTAACAAAGCCTTAGGGTCACATCTTGGAATGCGATAAAAACATGAGTTCTATGAGTAGGGGCAGCGATCCCGGGGAGTCGAGGGGGACAAACCTCCCCACCTTTTACGAAGAGGGGATACATTCTACGTGTGTCCCTCCCAAATTTTTACCCCTCTCATTGGGTGTCCCTGTCAAACGAGATCGCCGCCTCTGTCTATGAGTAAATTTACAAATATAAAAAAAATCAGAAATCACACTAAATTAAACAAAGACAGAAGTTTATAATTGTGACTTTAGACGTTGGTTGTATTGAGCTGGTCCTGTTTGATTCCGTGCACAGTCCTCAGGTGACGTAACAGGTTGTGTTTGTAGGTCGACATACTGCCGCAAATATGGCACTCAAAGCCTTTCTCTAGGTCATGCTTGGCTGTCATGTGAGCCCTCAGATCTCTGAGCAGTTTCACCTGCTTATCGCAAAGCGAGCACTTATAAGGAAACTTCTCGACAGATCCAGGCACACTCCAGTCCACTGATGCAGTTCTATCGTGGTCCAGTGCTAGGCCCTTCCTCTGTGTTTCCAGCATCGGCAGGGTGCCCTCGATCCAAACAAGACCCTGTAAGACAGGATAAGGTAGTCTGAAGACCATCCATTGTACAAACATCGTTTTTTAACATGTCGCATATAACAGAAAATGTACAAGATACTATCTAATGCACACACTACCAGCAAGTCTTCACACAGTTTTAGACCCTGTACTTTATGACAGCAAACTATTTAACTCAACTGCACACACCAATCCACTGAAATTAAACAAAGACAGTGGTTTATAATATAACATTGACTTCATGTGTCCTCAACCCATTCTGATTGTTCGTCATTAGCTGTCCACTATTGTGCAAGTCTTACTTGTGCAGCAGAAACAGCAAAAGTCAAGTCTGAAGCCAAGTTAGCACCACAGGAAACAATGATGCCACAAAAATGGTATGCATGCAACAAGGCATACCAGAAAAAGATAAACAAGAAAGAGAATTACATCTCGAATCGCTACATCTCATCACACCAACAAAATGTCATGAAAGGCAACAGCATCGAATCATTAAAGTTTTGACATTTATGAGTCGTTAATATTATTATTTGTAACACACAAATTGGTCTGCCTTACCAAATCTTGAAATAAACTTTGCATAAGGTACTTACAAGCCTTTACATAAAGAGTGAGAGAGAGAATCATGCCTTTAACACTTTTATGACAAGCTGCATTGGTATCCCAGTCCGTTTAGCACAGTTCGTCGTTAAAGTGTCAAGCACATATTACGAATCAAAATGGATATTATTTAATTTAGGAGTGTCTACAAGTGAAATACAATAATTTAACAAATAGACCATGTGAAGTAATAACAGAGAAGAATTAGCTGTACATAACTAAGATATGATTAAATTTCTATTATTTAAAAACTGATTTTTTTAATGACTTTTATTTGTAACATTCCTTTGTGTTGTCATGAGTTCAACTGAACTCATGACAACACAAAGTAATGCAACAGTTATGATCAGAGTGGTGACAATCGGTATCCCTTATGTCAGGAATTTTAATTTTTAGAGAACTGGAACACAGGATTCTCCCATCACTAGCCCAAATGAATTGTAGAAAGGCTACAGGGCACATCACTTTGTGCACTATCATAACAGTATAAAAAAATTAACAGCAACTTTCTAAAACTTGATTTGAAAACTACCCATATCTTTTACAGTTAAATCAATCACATGATAAACAGCAGAATGATTTCATGTTTGAGTGCAGTTTTGTCCCAGCATTTGCATGGCACCATGAATTTGCACTTGGATAGTGCAGAAATTGTTGAAATTTATCTATTAAAGCCAGGACGAGACAGTGAAACCAAAAAATATATTCATATACACATTACATAATAATATAGCTTTACATCAACCATCTCTCCAGCATATTTTTTACACCATAGGCTTGTAATCCTATTTAAGAGAAGGAAAAACAATCAATAATGAAATTGCATGTTCAATTTCTGTATGAAAATTCACCATACACTGTGAGATGAACTAGTAAGCTCATTCACCTCTAAGAAGGATGACCATACTGTAAGCATGTCAACATTTAAAACAAAGCTTCATGTAATCATAACCCAACACAGCTAAACAAACACATTTATAAAGGCCTATTTCTAAAGGAAGTGTCATAATATTCTGGAAGATAAAACATACAACCTAGCCCTGTCTTCTAATTCTAAAAAAATGACATAGAAGTAAGGTATGCATGTGTAGCAAAATAGTATTAATAGAAAATACTAAATACACTTCAATCCATTAGGATGCAATTCAGATATCAAGTATTTTATACTTAAATTTATTTTTAGAATTAATCAATTCTTGCACGACAATGCATTGTTCGACCTTGAAAAATACAATATATATAGTTAATCAACATGAAGAGGTAATAAGAGATGGAATAAGTAGACATCTGAATAAAAAGGAGTTCAATAAGAGTGTTGTTTGGGCAGACAAACAATGTGCCTGTTACAAATTTATTGTCATAATAATAATAACAATAATAAATTTTAATATTATCAATGACAAGATATAATTATTGTAATTATTTGTGAACTCTAACTTTTACAGAAGTCTGAGTCTTTATTTAATTCAATGAAATCATCAAAATTCATGGATATTAATAAATGACAGGGTATTACGATTCAATAAAGCAAACTGAAATCCAATTAGTTCTCACAATAATAGTCATAGTTCTCTGGATAAAAAACACTCTGTATTACTTCAGCTTTACAGGAAAACCACAGAAATCCATGCATGTTCTTGCCATAAAGTATCTACATGTATTTCCAACAGACACTGTTTTATTTTTTTACAACTTCTCAACAATTCCTTTGACACTGATTTGTTTTGGTATTGGTAAATTTACTCATGCCATTTTTACTCAAATACAACAATGCCCTGTTCTCCTGAGATCTCAAGAGGGAAAACTGCATGAGCACTGGCCAAAGAGCACAGAGAAAATGACGAGGACAGTTTTTTAACTCAAGTACAACATCACTATCATTTGCCACAATTGCACTACATAAATCACATGAATATAATTACACCTTTGCAAACAGTTGAACACCACTGACAGGGTACCAGTCTGTTGGACAAAACAAGAGATGAAAAAGTAAAGCACATATATATATATATATATATGATAAGAGGAAGTAAATGAGGTACTCATTTCCTGCTCTTTGAATCCAAGGGTCCTAAACATGGGTCAGCAGATCACGAACCTGCATTCGCTGTCCAGGTAACAGTCATACCAAATTCTATTGCTTGATGATACAGGGACGTGAACGAAAACAACATGCCCAATGTTGTTATATACAATCCATTCAGCAAGCATTAACTCGCTACTCATGAAACACAAACTCAGTGAGATAAATAGACCAATAGCTGCAATGTACAAACGAACATTCGTGACACACCACAACTGAATCAAAACAAAGCCAACTAATGCAGCAACCTTTCCCAGACGACTCATTCATTCTACAATCTACCTAGTTATTTATTTTATAACAATTTTTTTTTATTGAAATAAAAAACTTTATTAAGTAATGCTATGCAATTGTGATAACATTCGACTTGTATTAATAATGCAACTGTTTCACCATCAGAATAATAAGCAAACAATTTGGCAAAAGCAATACTAATATCCAACTACATCTATCCCTCCAACTCTGCTCTGTCAACACTATACACCTAGGAATGGAGAAGACCTGTATGAAACAAATATATTGTTTATATCAATGCTCCACACTCCTCTGGTCCCTCCACTACATCTTATATACAGTCTATCATTCTCAGCTCAGAACTTCTCTTGGATCGAGACTCCAGCAGTCACTGATGATGATGTGCAACTGTATCCATCTGACATAGGTGATTGTGTGTCTCCTATGCAAGCCATTATAGCAAAGTACAGATTCGGTTGTCTTCAAATCGGATGAGGCTGAATCTGACAAAGATGCAGCATATAATGTCTGGGCACACGTCATGTACAAACAAAAGTTTAGGAGGGTTTATTTGTATAACGATTCCCTGACTGAATCAAAAGTCCATCGTTCAGTTTGGGTCAATCAGTCTTCTGATTGGAGATATATCAAAGGCAGACCATGTGAACCCCTACAACTGCAGATCATGTTTCTACCAGTTAAACCAGACGAGGGTCATAGGACGCTGGTCTGCCAAAGTTCCGGGTCGTGTCAGATCCAATCTGTCCTTACATAGACTGATTGAGCGATAGCCAATAAGCCTAACCATTCGCATATAACTGAATATATGCTACATATTCTATGCTATATTGCTTTCAAGACCACCAAGCCAACACATATCTCAATTGAACGACACTGCTCCGACATACAATAGGTGGCTCTGTGTTCCAGTCTTGAGTCAGATGGGTCAACGAACGTTGGGCTCTGCAGGTGCCATGCTGTCACACTTCAACTGAAGCCCATCATGCCTTCTCATATGTATTGGACCATCCTCTAGGAACAACCTATGTACTGATGTACCGGTGCCACTGATAATATATATATATATATATATATATATATCAGAATATAAAAGCAGTCAATCCAGTTTTAAGTAAACTCAATGCTCATGTAGTAAGTACAGTCAAGAAACCAAAGATATTTTGCAACCGGACATTTCGTAAAAAACTTCCAGTGGCCCCGACTGAAAACTGATGCAACTATTTTGTTAGATTGACTGGCTAAATTCAGCAGCAATTGATCTGCAGAAAAAGCATCTTATCAGGGAGGAATATGAAATAGCAAAGGTGGACTTAATGAACTGTATAAGCCATCAGCAGAGAATAATTATGTGTTATATATGTAATAGACTAGGTTACAAGTCCAACCTTTTTGGCTCGAGAAGGCCATATGATCTGGATTTGCTCTTAGCATGTTTCATTCTTGAAAACAACTGCTCACAACAATAGCTTCTACATGTATACTGTCGTGCCAATTAAAGGAGCTCTTCATTATTTTTAAAAATTATGAAAATTTTTTGCTTATTTTCTAATAACTTAAAATGTGTCAGAGGGCTAGACAAACAACCTTAGGGGGCTGGAATCCAGCCCGTTGGCCGTAGGCTGGACAAGCCTGTAATAGACATTTATAATATATAAATTTTTTTATACATACGTAGATATATATATACTTGGCACTTGCTCACTTACAGAAACACATCTGTGTGTAAACTGTGTATACATATGCATACTTTTGCATACATGTGTGCATGCATATGTATATTTGTGTATGGATAAAAATCAAGATATCTACCTTAACTGAAGAACAAGAGTAGGCCTGATACAACTGTTTGGCATTGTATTGTATTCCGTTTATTTTGATACCAGTATCATAACTGTCAAAATGCAGCCATTTCCAAAAAGTAAGTAAGCATGTTTCACATTAGCTACTAAGTACAGAATGTAAATGGAATTGAGAATTTGAAAAATTGTGCACCATATAACTGCAACAGTATTAATCTCATAGGCATATCTTATTAATTCAGCTGAATTGTAAGGTTAAGGAGTTTTATAAAGTGTCCCTTCAAGGCCATCTACTCAGAAGCACCTCCAGTCCAACCACGGCCAAATGAGCTTATTAAGGAATGTAGTGGTGTAACCTCTAGGCACTAGGTGGAGTACAACAGTGACCCATTCCAGGCCCTAGGGCCAGCACTGCTGCCTGCTGTCATCTGTCCTGCATCAAAGTCATAATAATTTTGGCAATAAATTTTGTTCACAATATCTTGACATCGAAAGAGTCGCCTAATTTCCATGACAGATATCTGCTCAACTGAACATTATTATTCATCTTCAGCAATTTTGCTGCCACTGTTGTTTTAGATGATTTCCTAAATGAGTGATTTGCAGATAATGCCATGCTGCGTGAGGTGCTGACCTTGTAGCTGCAGCCAATCATATTGCAACAAATTAGAGTGATCAGTCATTAGGTCACAGAATGTATTCACTGAATCCACAACTTCTCGCACGTTAAGTAAAATAGGCAAATAAAATAATGGTCTGGCTAAGGTTTGTCCTTGAAATCTAACTCATTGGTGCAATGAATTTGGCTAGGAGAGCGATTTCGCTGCCGGTAGGTGAGCGAAAAAGGAGAGCAACAGCTCGCTTGTCTCACTTGAAGAATGGGTCAAAACAGCTTCAATCTTTTAACAATTTCACGAGGAGAATTGCTGCTGCAGCAGTATTACGTAATTCGACACTTGAAACAGTCCATGCCTTTGTGTATATGAAATAATCACAGCTCACAAGCCTAAAAAATTTATTTAAAGCACAACCCAATCTGATGCCATCTTTGATTGTTGATCAAGTATCGATCAGAGGTGATACAACGGACTGCTACTTACACATATACACACCTCAACAATAAAACACATAAAGTGCCTGGTAACAGAAAGTCATTGTGAATAAGGTTAAATGGCAGTTAATAAATAAAACAGACAAAATAGAAGAGGTAATAAAGACTGTAACCAAACAACTTATCTGATACGAGGATAGCAACATTAGTACTTACTACTTGCAGACACTAAGAGCATACAAAACACATGCTCCACTTATCAAATACAAAAGAGTTCCTATATAACACAGCGAGTCCTTCAAATGGTTACCTTAAAGTCAAAATGTCATCACACTACAACGCAAGTGGTCCGCAATCCAACGTCTTTGGGTTTGAAGCTGCTGAATGGATTCCAAATAATGACCATGAATGTCATTCACACTTCACTCCATTAACTAGTAATATAATAAGGTATTGGTATAACCAAGCTGGACAGAAAATGGTAGGTCATGCCATAATCTGACCCCATGTATAATATGACTTTCGAATTCATCCATTGTCAGCTGAGGGAAATCTGTTCCCGTGTTCCACCATGTGGCATACATTTTCCTACAAATTAATGTCACCAAGCTCAAAGTGTTAAAAGGTACAACACAATATGCATATAAAGGAAGTATGTTTCAGTGGTATATGAACATTTACAACCCTTTCCACAAAAAATGAGACTCGTAACTGTCAGACAATTCATCGGTAGTCATAAAAATGTTCAGGCCGAGGGTTCGTCCGGAAGATCCAACACGGCAGTCCACAGGAAAGAGCAGACTACTTCATTCCGTGAACTGTCCTCATGTGGCAGAGCAGATTGTGCTTGTATGTAAACCTGCTGCCACAGATCGTGCAGGCATAATCCTTTTCGAGATTGTGCTTCGTCGCCATGTGCGCTCGGAGATCGCGAAGTAGTTTCACCTTCTTATCGCAAAGCGTGCAACTAAACGGGGATTTCTTCGTCTGCAGCGATGCCGACCAGGGCGTGACGGCCGTAGAGTGGCTTCGCATGAGCGCATCGCCCGCGGCCTTCTTCCATGACACAGGACCAAAGAGTGACGGTGGGACTTCGTCTGGATTCTTATTCCAGCCACTGGCAGCCTGTAAGAGACGATAAGGCAATCTGAAGATCTTGTTGCCCTCAAGAAGCAAAAGTCAATCTGAAAATTCTGGTGCACTACATCACACTGCTAAGAAAGCCTGATCCATAAATGTCAATTTTTCATCAAGAGAAAGAGATGATATGAAAGTTAAATCTGTCCTCTACCTTAGTCGAATGGCAGCTACAGGTTTAAAGAATAAAGTAGCTATTTCAGCATATGACGGGGGGGGGGGCGGCGGTCAGTCATATCATTCATTATCCTGTATCTTAACCAATTTTATTACTGCACTAACTTTCAAATCCCACCTGACCATTTTCGTTAAAGATAAAGCAACTTAGCTGAGTTTAATTGGGCAGAAGACAAAATAATGAATATTCTAGCATGCCCAGCAACATTAATTATTTCCCACAACAGCAGCCAGCATTCACGCTCCAAAAATTAAAATATTGAATAGGTGTCTATTCTGTCATTTCTGGATCATGATACTATAAATCAATAAAGCCATTGGATCAGTGATATTTCAGTTCTAAAAATAATTCACAATTTTCATTCTAATTCAGTTCTAAGGGTAGAATTTCAATTCTAATTCTATTCCCAATCTTTAAATAATTCTAATTTCAGTTCTAATTCAAGTTCTAAAATAATTTCAGTTCCTATTCAAATTATGAAATAATTTCAGTTATAGCTCGAGTTCTATAATAATTTCAGTTCTAATTCAAGTTCTCAAATAATTTCACTTTTCTTTAAAGTTCGGAGTATGATTTCAGTTTTATTTCAAGCCCTATAGGCCTTAATAATAATTTAGTTTAAGTTCAAGTGCTGAAGACATTTTTTCAAATAGGGCCTAATATCGATTCAGATAGCCTATCAAGATAACAGTGCACAAACACAACAGCTGCTAGACAGTTCCGGTTTGTTGCACAACCTAAAACATTTCTTTTGGGACATTGCTAGATATAAATCAGAGGCATCTTTGTGTATCTGCTGGATATGTGCCATCAAATCGCTGATATTCTTGGCGGCAAGCGACGTCCCACAAACAACACTGATGACTGTCCAGTAGGCTAAAGTGCAGACCAATTTAAATGATTTAAATTCCCAAACTTAATTATCTTTCTATCTCCCCATTAACTCGTGTATTAACTCATTCTCACAGAAACTAAGAAGCACAATGTCAACTCAACCTTGCAGAAGTAAACGATGGAAAGACAAGAAGCTTTTCAAAGATATTTTGTGCATGCCATAGCTGAAGATTACCGAACTAGAATACTCTAGCTCATAGACCTAACGACGAATGGTCTCGCTTATAGCCTATAGACAACGTACCGCAAAAAACACCATAGAACAATAATTTTCGTTCTGAAATAATTCCTATTTCTATTCTCTGCAGCGTATTTCCGTTGTAATTCTATTCTCAAAATAATACCAAACTTTCATTCTTATTCTCACTAACGGAAATCAATAATTTTACTTCTAATTCCTATTTCCGTTAACGGAAATATAACTGCATTGGATCATACATGTATGCATCCGTCCCATAATTCAGAAACTTTGCACTTAGAACTTTCTTGATTTGTCCATCCAACTAAAACTTGTGAACAGACAGGGAATTGCTTTACAAAATGTTCTCATGCATATTAATAGGTCAATGCAATTATTTTTAGCTAACAATTGACCTTAAATTCTGATATATGGACATTATAACTTTTGATATGGCAAAATTAAAACCTGTATGCAAATCAAGTGGGAATTATATATTGGGCAGAACTACCAGGAAGCACATTTGCTATGGGAGACACGAAAATTGTACATCACACTTTCTGGGGCAAAGGACATCACATTCAAAGTGGTTATTCATTCAAATTATATGGGCAAATGTCCTGTGGCAAATTTCTAGGTTAGCATAATTATTTTCAGCTACAAATGTAGTTTATGCTGCAATTTCTCTTGATATCATCGGAAGGCAGAACTAAATATGCAAATGAAGCCAGGAGAAGCAATTAAAAATCATGTCCCACGAATTGAACACTAACGATGTGAAATTTATGTTGAAGATTTTGACATTAAAACCCATTTAAGAACACCGAACAGATGACGCCACCAAAGCTCCATGCCTACCATCCCCGGGCAAAGCTGGGTATGAAAGTTGCTCACATATTTGGAACAAAAATCCATCAAATGTGAAAATAATGCCATGATAGATGTTTAGTGCAAACAGACCTAAATCTGTGAGGTTTTCTCAAAGGGGTGCTATATAAATGCTCGATAAGAATTATAAAGTTTATCACATCAAGTTTAACATAAATGTAACAGCTACACAGGAAGTTATATTAAATGGCAACAAAATCTCCATGAGACCTAATTAATTTTGCTTTTTTTATGGTTGACAAATAAAGCTCTTGTCACAAATATTAATTTTTCAACAAGGCAATAATTGCTTGTCAATGGATTAGTTTTCCTGAACCATCATCATTAAAATGATCAATGCACAGAACCTTAAAAAATTTATATAGCATGAACTCGTTTAAGCACTCTTGGCTAACACCATTCTGCAATGCGCAAAATCATTTTATGTTCCCCAAAGTTGTTAATAAAAATGCTGCACTGGTCAACATGCCTTGTAGCAATAAATATTGACTTTCAGCATTATCCCCCTTGTTAAGCACAGCCTGGGCTATGTACTGCAAAGACCTTGAGTCAGCAGTGAGTCCACCACCGCACTAAAAGGCTGCGACCCAGTTAGTATTACTGAGTTTCAACTGTCCCAACAACATCTTCAAACCAATGTACTACATGTCAGAGTACTTACTACTCATTAAAAGAGATTATGAGTAATTTCATAAAGTGTCAAAATCTTTCACACCCACAGCAGTAAACATTCTAACAAGAATTTATGACAGAGACCTTTTGTAAT
The DNA here is from genome assembly GCA_959347315.1 of Bimastos eiseni. Classification (NCBI taxonomy): domain Eukaryota; kingdom Metazoa; phylum Annelida; class Clitellata; order Crassiclitellata; family Lumbricidae; genus Bimastos; species Bimastos eiseni. Next base: position 8,958,718 of record OY365813.1, on the reverse strand, counting down.
GCTACTCATCAAAATTTCAGCACCGCATATAAAACTTCTCTTTACAGAAACCTCAAAACAAAACACAGAGTGAATAAAATGCACACCACAGTTATTTTAGTGAAACCTTGGCACAGTTCTGCTTCCATTACTGTACTGATTAATTAACCACATCATATTAAAATTTGTCCATTGCCAAACTACAGAGACGTCAACAGTGACTTCAGTCACTGTAATATCACCAGAGGCTTTATTGCAAAGCTGGTAGGTCACAATATATAAGCACACAATAGGTAAAGATACATCGCATCACACAGTTTAAACAAAATCAAATAAGCAAGAACTAATACAATGAAACAAAAGCTTAACTTGAAAGTTCAGGCTAACACTGCTGACATATAAAACAGATATAAAACCTACTTTCAATAAAAAGACCTTGCCTCTCTGAATTGTTGAGTGACTCTTTACAAACGTTCAATTACAATTACCAATGGCAAATAAGTTAAAAAGCAGCACCACCAAAAATCGACGTATGGGCAAAGGAGAATTTCTGACACAAAATAAATAAGCTCCTTCTTGTGCTTTGCTACAGATAGCATAATTCGAAACTATTCTGACATATATTATTTATTTGTAAACACAACAGCGTCTTATCACACCAAAAACACAACACTGTGGAAATCTAGCTTGATGTTTTACTGGCTTTGCAAACTAACAAACACTTGTAAGGGTTTAGCAGCTAATCCAGATATAAACAACAACCATGCAAAAGAATTTCACCCTACACCTTAACTCCAGTAATAAACTTATTTCAGGTCTGATTAAGTAAAAATATGAATAGTGCATCAAAGCGTATAATAAGATTCAACAAAGAAGGGCAAATACCACATATGTACAGAGAGTCTAGACGCAAGTAGTCACAACTGGAATCATTAAATATTTAGTTAATAAACCATTATTCTGAAAGACACAAATAAAATTTTTAATAGCAAAATTTCCTTTAAAAATCTGGAAATATAAATTTCATGCTAACATTACAAAAGGTCTCTGCCAAAGATATAACGTTTCTTGTGCTCACCTGATCAGGAAGTTGTTTGGTGGAAGCATTCTGAGTCGAGGTGTTTGGCCATGTTGAGCACCCGGGCAGAGCGCTCGGATTGACAAGATTGTCTTGGCCATACCAGTTCGTGTAACTTTGATCGATCCTTAGACTAATGTCATTGCTGTAAGTTGAGTTGTAGAGAAAACTGGAATTTTCTTGTCTGTTTGGAGACTCTACTTCGCTGCCCATCGGAGATTCTTCGAGTTTGATCACATCGAGTGGTTCTGCCTTGCATTGCGTAATTAGGTCTTCGATGTTAGTCTCACGAGCGCCGTGTTCATCCTCCGCTCCTCTCAACGACGATGGCGACACACCGCATCGTCTTTTTCGAGGCGGTTCTTGATTAGTAAACGTCACACTTTCAGCGGAAATTTCCGAGTTTTTCAGCGAGGGTACATTAGGAAAAACGTTTTCTAGATCGCAGACGTCATCTCCTGCAGAGGGAGACGATAGCGAAATCTCAGGGAGACAGCCTTCGCTCTTAGAAGGCGACAGTACACGGTGATGATTCTTATTTACAGGGTTCAATTTACTTTTTCTTCGTGATGCTGAAACATTCTGCAACTTTCCACGACCGTCTGCGTTTCCTTCAGCCGAAAGCGTGTCCGTCGTCACATTTCGACGGCTCAATGACTGCAATGAAACGACGGTCTGTTGATAATCAACATTCTGACTGATGTGTGGAAGACTTGTGTCAGAAAACTGTTCAGTTGATGAATCATTCAGTGCTTCTTCGTCTTGGCATTCGTCCCGTTCATTTCCTAGACCAGATTTCACAGTTTCTTGAATGTTGATGAGAAATACATCACTCTGGTCGATGGTTATACCGATGAGCGCTTCGACTGAGAATTCAAACTGAAAGTTGAGTCCATTCTTGCAGAGCAGTGTAATAGTTTCAATCAACAGGGTCTTGATTCTTTCACGATCAGAAGGGAGTACCATGTTGGTGAAGTGTTTGTACATGAACCTACTTCAAAAAACCAACCAGCAATGAATTAATTCGCAACTTGCATAAAGCAAGAAGAGCATTATATTCATTACCATATCATTCTTATATCTCAATTGTGATCTTTCAAAAGCACTGAATAAATTATAAAACATCCCATAATTATTTATTGATCAAAATCCTCAATCAGCCAGAGATCGCAATACATCAATGATATTGCATAGATTGGAGTCGACATTTGAGCATTCCAGCAGTAAAGGAAATATCGACAACAAATTGCAATCAAAATATCATTGTACATTTACACAGCAACTCTACAAGGAAACAACTCCAGACCAGGTAAACAAAATACCCTAATGAAATTAAATGTTCGCCAATCACAGGTAAAATGGAGGCACATAAAACGAAAGATGCCCACATATGAGTATGATGCATTGTGCCAATATGCAATGTCAGAGGAACAACCATATTACACCTTGTGCTGCAGCCTGAGACAAATGACACAGAAACTCATAACTCCTAAAGACATGTAGAGCAGAATCAGCCATGACTGCAGAAGAATCTTAAACTTAATGCACCAACTGAAGGGCAACTACAGCTGCTGATCATGCCACATGAAAAACAATTTGCATAAACTTTGGATTCCCTCCAATTGAGTTGTAGCCTTTAGAACAGACTCAAGTTTGTAACAGAAGCAAAGAGAGAGGTATGCATAGGTTCACCAAAACTAAAGTCTGTTACAGATATTGAAAGATAAATAGCCATCAACTTAAAAAATTGTTTAAATAATCAAAATAAAATTAATATGGCAGCTGATCACTTTGCAGGGTTCACACCAGAATTATGTAACCGAGTGACAATGATTTTAACTAGACCATCTCGAGTCTTGACTTACGCCATCACGTAATAGAACAGGCCACACAGTGTCTCAAACTTTTGATGCTGTGGACGAGTTATTGTTTTACCAGCCTCACCAGAGAATAGTGCTTTTCAACATCAGTTTAGATACCATACATATATGACATGAATACTAACATTTTGATTTGATAATACTATCACTACTTATTACAACTATACTATTGTTACTGCTGCATGTTTAGAACAGTAAGTGTGAGCATTGGGTTGTGTCCTCATTTTATTATCCTTTACAAAACACAATGTAAATTGTTAACATAGAAAAAGAAACTTAGATGCAAAATATTACACTAGTATTTCTTAAGCAACAGAAAAAATGATAATAGAAAGAAAAGATGATATATGCATTTCTTTGCAATGACATATCAACTCATACATATGCGTTGAACTAGCTGTGAATACTAGTTTCATTAACCTTTGACATTTATTATTATTTAGCATCACATATGTAGTAATACCCATCGTTGAAAAACAATGTTTTAAGTTAATGTCAATAATATTTTGCATAGTTCGTCACCTCTCTTTATTTCTGCGACCTAACTCAACTTCTATTTCTACTTAAAGTAAACTAAACTTCTGGTAATAATTGGCAACAATTTGACACTGACACCATTAAAAGTTTTAAAAATATGTTTTTATACTTTATAAACACTAGAAGCCTGTGTAAAACTTCAACTCAATGTTTAACTTTTCCCAAAATTTTGTGCATGCTCATAAGAAGTATCTACCCAGGTTGATCAGTTCACCCAGTGTGGTTTCATTGTAAGATTATATCAGTGCCTTAACCCCCATTGACTTTTCCTCCTGCCCGGCCTTCAGTTTCTATCCAGCATTTTACAAATTTCCATGCTTTCGACAGATTATGTATGTAGATGCTTTTGATCATACTTGTTAATTTTGTACATGTCACGTGCTTGCAGACATCTAATTAAAGAATATACTTACTTACAAGCCATTCGATGACAGAAAACGTTGAAAAACACTGCTTTTTCCAATTCAAAATTTAGCAATTGTAACTATGGTTGTTAATATCAATTTTTGGGGCAAAGCGATTATCAGATTTCAAAACCGGTATTAAACCTTTTATCTGATTTTATTGGTGTTCTTAGAAAAATATTGTAAACTGTAATATGCACGTTATTTTATGTATTACGTATCGCAATGCAGCATCAACACTCGATACCAAAATGATTAAGTCACATTGTAACGTGATCTGGAACAAACAGCAAATTGAAACAGCGCTCGAATGTCAAACTCTCCCCGCCCACATCGTTCTCTATTGAAAACCCCAAAGGGCAGTCGCCTGTGAGCTACTACCTGTACCGATCATTGCAGTCAGCTCTTCTGTCTGAATGTTGCTATCTTCATTGACTTGGGTTACCATTCCCTTAGCTCACCTTCTCATGCTAGGCTGGTCTGGACAAGAGGGCTGTTCATTAGCAATCGGCAGCTATTAACTACCCTGTTGAAAGACGCGCCTGGGAAATATTTCGCTTATCCGCGTCTGTACCTTAGAAGTTGAACGACTTGAGCCCATTCCTTTGGGAACTAATCCAGGACATAAGGCAGGAATAATTCGATTATTGATTTGCAAATAACAGAAACCAATTATCGTTTTCAAAATCGATAACCGGATTTCCGGTTATTGTTCAACAGCCCTAATTGTAACAATTCAGTTAAATGTGTGTTTTCCTTCCATTTCATGTGTTCCACTGAAGAAGTAAAATTTTCTTTTGTATTACAACCAAACTTTTGGCCACAGTTTCTCAAATTGTGACTAGAATGTTCTGGAAAGGTTTCTCGCATCCAAAAGGACCAGTTAAGCTTGCACAATCTAACCACTGAAAATCTTAACTTACAAACTCGCCACATAACCACCTGCTTTCAAATGACTGAAACAAATCAGCATGTTGAATGCTGTGGTCATTGGAAGTTTGATGATTTGGCATTTGTGGTTGTTATTTTGATAATGGTATGCTAGCTATATATTTTTTCCATTTAAATGCATTAGCAATAATGGGTTTATGATGGTGTTCTTTATTTATTTACTTACTTACTTAGTACACTGCAATATGGGATGTGGTAGGGTTAAGGTTTATTAACGCTGTATTTGAGTGCATTTGAGGACAGCCTTTCACTGTAGGGGAATGCATTTTCGTGATTACCATATTCTGGATTCGAACAATTAGTAGAAAAATTGTGTTTCTTGAGCTGAATCAGTTTTGCACATTCATCCAATTCTGATAAACTGGTTTCAGATAGTCTCCATTTCAAATACACTACAAATAAAATCCAATAAATCAACCTGCTGCAATGACAGAAATTTTGCAACTGTCAGTTAAACAACAAACTGACACATAAATCAGGGTAAAACCGTAGTTTAGGTTGATAAATTATTTTCATTTTCTAAATCCCATAGTTTAGGTTGCTAAATTAAGAAACACCAAAAACAAATGAAATTGTGAATATAACACGCTATTCAAATTTCATGCTTAAAATGAAGCTGGATTAATACATAGAATAATGTTTAAATGGAAGCTGAATAGATGAAAAGAATTCATGCCTAAACCTAAGCAGAAGCTGGATTGGCGAAAACAATAATGCTTAAATGGAGGCTGGATAGATGAAAACAATAATGCTTAAATAGAAGCTGGATCGATGAAAAGAGAATGCTTATAATAATTGCTTTGCAGTTGCGCCGTCGACGCGTGTGTACTTCTGAGCAAAACAAGTTGGAAGAAGGGCGATATCAAATTTTAGAATAAATTAAAAAAACGTTGAAGCCCTACATCCGTCAGGATATGCACAGTTTGGAAGACAACAATTCATGCAAACGGGTACATGACCGAAATATCGAGCTGGAGATCAGGCATTTACATTACCGGCGCGTTTCTATCAGAATCTTGAGGGCACCGGCGTAGTCTTTTTTGTCCAAAGAAGACTGAATTTAATCAAAACAAAACTCGAATCACAACAACAAAGCCTTGGGTATAACATTGCAATGGAAGAAAGCCAACGCCGCCATTAGAAACAGTGACGAGATTAGGCTTGATTAAACTTCCGGTCTGCGACAAGTAAGCAAGCACACGAGGCACGAATGTAAATATCTCGGTTCAGAGTCACACTTTATTTAAGTGAGCTTTTACAGCGGCTAAAGCCTACTGTTACATCAATCAGTGTTTATAATTATGTCAATTATAGTTATATTGCTTCCAAACTATCATGTTGCAAATCGGATTCGACAAGTGAAACGCTGCCTGAACGAAAACTGCAATCCTACACTGCTGCCTGCCTAATAAGAGGTCTTCGGATTCGCGACATCACACAATCCCTACAACAGCTACACTTTCTCCCCATCCTGCCCGTATTGCCTTCAACATTTTCCTTCTTGTGTACCACATTCATAACGGAGCCTCCACCTCGTCCATGGTCGCGTCATGCCCTGCCTTTACCCCAAGAGGACTCTGTTCATCTACTTGGGGGACTTTGCCATATCTTGCACCAACAAGAAGTTTGGGAACTATGCATTCTCGGTCGCAGGACCCACAGAATGGAATAGTCTCCCAACTACAGTCAGTCAAACCACATCCATTGCACTATTCAAGACAAAGCTGATGACCTACCTATTCTCCCTAAACTATGACTAAGAATGCAGCACAGCATGCTTTTGTGCAAGACTTGTCTTGTCAAAGTGCGTTATAAATGCCATTAATTTTAGACTAGAAGGCACTGAGGATCACGACTCACTGCCAGTGGAGTGTGTGGTAGGCTTGTGCTCTGACCACTTTTAAACATATTTGTCTTGTACAAGAATGAGTCATATTATGTCTTGATATAAATTTACATTCACAAAAAAGAACAATTGAAAACAGTAGGCTTTTAATTTTTTTAAGGTAAATTTGTTAATTTATTGGAACAGTGATTGTTGACACATTCATTCATTACAAGAATTTATGTCGCACCCATTCAAGGCTACTACTCAGGAGCGCCTCCGACCACACGTCATTCTTCGCTTACTGAATTAGGTGTTAGTTAGGTTTAAAAGTTCATGTACATCTAGGTCATAATTTTTCATCAGGTGACTGTGGATACATAACAACCTAGTTTTTTTCTGCTGTCTCTGGTGACTCACACTGACCTTGTTCGGGAGCGCCTCTGACTAAAGTGGCGCTATATAAATGTTTTTTGCGATTTACACATACGCTGTCTTTGAAGACTAAATTGAATGACTTGTCCAGCAAGGTTATCACAAATTCACAATCCCCATGCATTAATCAATGGTAACTAAGTGAGATCACAGTGAAATATTATTACAATTTAAGCGAAAGTACTGGTTATGGGTATTTCACTAGGCAGGATATCAATGATGTACTTGAGAACAAGAGTGAAAATCAATAAAAGGCTGAAGATGTAATTGAAGTTAAGATATTGGGAAGCTGACGTAAGCCATTGGAAAGGGCGTGAATGTGTGGTAAGAGATGGCGGTAGCTGAATGCTTGGATTCAGGGTAGAAATTGGACTCCAATTTCTACCCTCACCTCATTTAAACATCTCAGATCATCAAAATATATAACATGGAGATATAACATGGAATGGAGGGAGGGATGCACATCCAAATGACCCGGTCAAGGTAAATTTCTTCACGACGCTCAAAGCAGAGCTGGACAATTTATTTTACTCAACTGACTTTAGCGTGGCCAAGCAAGGTTGTGGCATGTATCAATTTTCTGGCAAAACCATCTACAAAAAGAAGACTGTTCCTTATATGAAATATTTTAAGTTTTAAACTCAAGACACATCACAAAATGACCATCAAGTCGAATATGCCTAAGCTAAAATTACAAAAGACACAATCACCATGACAACTTTTATTAAACTGTTATTTCTACAATATAATTATGCTTTTTTCTACCTTACAACACACTATAAAAATTTGATGAAGAACTCCTGATGTCCAATAAACATAAATGCCAGCTGTAGTTACCACAGCGCAGTAGCACATGATTAAAACACCATAAACGATCAACTTTGGTATACTGCAACCGTCTAGAAACGCACGTTTTATAACTGTTTAAATCTTTTAACACCACTGACTGAACTGCAGATAAAGTGCATGATGCCTAATAATTAATCGTATACGGATGTCAGTAATGTGTTTAGTCAGTCAAAGGTCCAAGTATTTACTGTCTGCAAGCACAGCCTTTAACACCTGAAATATTGGTTTCTCAGACCACCAGTTGTACCTGAAAAAAATACATTAATCGACAAGAATTATTCATGCTTGACTGGACACATATTGTTGAGTCATTGTGTTTCCTTTTCCCCCGTGAAGTGAAAATGGTACCACTCGGCTGTGAAACAACAGTAATCAAAAGCACGAGACTTTCCTATTTACAACTCCACCTATTCTTTAACATGAAACAGCTTGGTCTCCACAAGTTGTAGGATTTGGTGGCAGGGTTGTGAGTGCCAGAGGCGTCCAGATAGGGAGGGATCCAGAGGCAAATGCTTCCAATTTTAACGTATGGGGGGGATATTTTTAGTCTTATTCCCATATCTTGCCATCCTTACACTTGGGATCGGGGGCTTTGCCTCCATCACTCAGGGGAAGGATTGATGCCCCTGGTGAGTGCTCAGAGTAGACGAGTGTTTCAATACATTACTAATATCATCCCATTCACCAGAGGTGATGAATGAAATCACCATGTAAAATAAATGTTACAATGAATAGAAATTGGTATTCTAAACAATAACCCGGTTAAAAGCATCCTACCAACATCATTTTTTAAAAAGAACCCAGTTACTTTACTACATGACAGAAAAATAAGCCAAATATCAAAGCAAGATTCTTCTGTATCAATTAACGTACAAACTTAAATGTACTAAATTACTAATTTGCTACAAATTTAGTTAAATTATTAGCAGACTGTGGAAACATGGACATTTGCCATTTAATGCTACATTTTAATCATCCTCCAAAATAATTCTGAAAGTCTAATTGTTTTTCAACCCACCCAAGTAAAATGGAGCAGCAGAAATTCAACACATCGAATGTGGTAAAAAAAAATTCCAGAACTATATGCAGACAGGAACTGGTGGAAAACTTCTCTTTCACCTACTATACTTCACGCAAAAAAACCGATGGGAAGCAATTTTATGAATCATTAATGAGACCTATTTGGTCGTTCATGAGCATTTAAAAGTGTTGCATATCTACACCAAGGGATATTGGGCAAGGTTAACCAAACTGGTAACGGCAATTAAGAACTCTCAATTACCTGCACAAAAGCACTAAAAGTCAGTTCCTTTCAAAAGTGAGCCTCACGTGTATTCATTTGATGAGACTTTTCATTTCATGTTACAGAATAAGGTAGAGGATAACATTAAGTTATTGGAAAAAAATTTGCTAAAAAGTAAGTGCTAACCTATCACCTATACACCAAACGCCAGCTCCATCGAGCGACATAGATAGCACGACAACACAGAATACAATCAAAATACCTAAAGATACCTATGTGATATCAGTAGCTCAACAAATTCATGTTCAGACAGTGGTATTCGAAACACGAAAACAGAGCAGTTCAAGTAATATCATTAGAAGAATGTAAAATCATCAATCAGATAATTCTACATGTTTAAAGTACCTACAACTTCAACATGCCATTGGAAATCGTATAAAGCACTCTCCTCTGCTATCGATGATATTAAAGACCTATAGGTTAATCAAATTAAAAAAAACTCATACTGAAGCAGACAGGACCCTCCTTGTAGGTCTGTATCTCAGTGATTAAATACACACCTTTCAAGGAGGAGCAGCTATAACAACAGCACTGTAGACATTACAAATCATTGAATAATTCATGAAACCACATTAAATTAAACTGTGATTTCACTTCAGTGCAATACATTTTATAAAGAGCGCTTCACATGGTCGTCTAATGTAGCATCGTAGGTGTTGTCCAGTCTGTTTGACAGCAGAAGCTGCATCACTCACAATTCCAAGACAGAAGCAAATTCAAATGACAAACTCTACAGTTTTCAGCTAAATTATACCCAGCAAAATTGATTCAATGAACTGATCTCAGCAGGTAGCCTTACTACAACTATTATCAGTCAGAGAGTTATTATCAGCCAGGACAGGGATCAACTTTAAGACGACCAAAGACAAACTATGAATACAATGAGAACTAAATCTGGATGCATGAAATCAGTTTCATGTAAAGATATGCAATAGAAAAAAGTTCAAACTGCCAGTCAATCGCTCTAGATTGCGCCTACCAAAAAATATTGTACAACTCCACACAACCTTAAGAGAGTGATCTATTTCTGCTTTCAAATTGCTTCTAAATAATTCAGTTTCACACAGATGGCTAAAACTCCAGCTGCAAACCACACTATTGCACCATGATCTATGAGCATAATTCTGAAATAACAAGCTTTATCAAATTCATAGGTTTGATCATTATCAGCTGTTCAAAATTGTCATATGCATTCTTGCTAAGTATTATTGAAGCATTAAATAAAATTTAACCATGTTTCAGAGAAGTGTTGACATACTTTTTATATTCCACAAACATGACAACTTTAGAAACCAAATTGAGAAGACAGAAGATCAGAGATTTAGTTCATTTATAACTCAAAGAAAAAAGAAAAAAAATGTCCAACTAAACATTCCTCTTTATGAAAAACCAATTGCACTCGACTAAACCCTGTCTATCTAAATAAAAGAGAAAAAGGATCAATCATTATGCAAACCAAGACCTAAAGGGCAATGAATGCTTACAGATGAACTACTCACCAAGGACCAAGAAGCATCATCTAAAGCCTACTAAGAAGCCCTTAGGACGAACTCATTAAATTGCAAGACAAATGCTGCCGGCAAATCAGTAATTATAACTCCAGTATTTAATCATCTTGAGTTTAAAGTGCAAATGAAACAGACCATTGCTTAAAACATGATAAACCTTAATCCTTTAGCGACGAGCAGCAAAGGGTCAAATCATGAGGTTTGTTGCTAATCACTTGATTGGAGCATTAACTAAACTTTGCACATACTACATTTAATCATTCGTTTCCAGCACTGCAACAAGAATCCATTAAAAAATTCTATTCTCAGGATACTCAAAGCATTTCAATTATAATTCGCTCACAGGGGAATTTATAATTACATAAAATCGACACGTTGCCAGAAAAATAAGTAAATTCTCACAACAGACTAACAGTTATCACTCCTTAGGGTTGTCCCTTTTTCAGGCTCCCTATGAGGCTACGTCACATTTTGCCCTTGTTCTTTACAGGTCCCTTTGGTGGGGTAACTGGTCGGCTGCCTTGAACTCCTCCGTAAGGAAATTTCTTTTTGTCAGCTGGCTTCAGAATCTGTTACAAATTGACACCAACCAATACGTTAGCTTAAGATACATTGATGATCGCAAAACTGTAAGAATAAGTTACATTAACTGATCTTAGACGTTCAAATGGTGAATTCATCAAACATGGGTACTAAAGGGCGAATACAAAAGTGTACCTGAAGTTCTATTTGCACTTATATCATATTCTATTTCTTGTACTACTTGTACTCCATATTCGCTCTTTAATATACTCTACATTAAAAAAGAAACAAAAGCAAACTTTCAAACAATGTAATGAAATGGAACACTTGCATGGCGCCCCTCTAATCGGAGGAGCTCATGACGCAACACATAATAATAGTCCCAATAGAAAAAAATGTTAACATAAATCCTGCAAATACCACTTCAAATCATAAACTCAGGTCTTGAAAAATATGGAGATCAGCTTATTGCAGATAATTTTAGCATGCAGAAAGGATCTCCAGCCAGCCACAGCATGGGATTCAAGACATTTCAAAGTTATTTAATAAGTCATTTAATAAGTTAGTAAATTTACTAACCCTGGCAAGTAATATAAATCATGGCAACAGTGTACTGTAATGTATTCATAGATTTCAATATTATCAAATGACAAGTAAACGTACCTGGAATGAGCACATCAGCGTTTCATCAACACTCATCATGGCTCCAGCGTTGTCAAACTCTCCACAGTAGTTTGGGGCCGAAAACAAAGTCACCAACTGACGCTTGGCAAAAAATTCATATCCATCTTCTACAACCTAGAATGAAAAGACGTACAAACAAATTTCTGTACTCATGCAAATATAGGGTAATAATTGTGTACTTTCTAAATAAAAACAAAGACTGCAAAGAATTTTTTTACTATCTCATTGAATTACATCCTATAAAGTATCAATTACTAAACAGACTGATTTTAAAATGTTTGCCGCCCGACCCTTAAAGTTAATTTAAAAGCCCTGCAATGGGAGAATAAAGACATTTCACATGGTCTCAACCAGTAAGATTACATTACAATCAATCAATTAAATTGTAATGCCATGTAATCAGTTAATTTTGGCTTGTTTGATAAATCATTTTTACTTACTTAAACAATATCGAACAATCATAATGTGAAACTTTTGATTGGAAAATTAAGTGATCATTGCACATTTAAAGTAAGATGCTGCTGGAAAAGTTGAAGATGGCAACAAAATTAACAGTCTTCATTGCAATAAACAGTTACTTTACCCTGGTTAAAACACATAGCTTAATGTATCACCTTCAACAAGTGGAATGATTGAAGTTTCTGCAGAAGAAATCTAGAAATTCCCTCCCAACAGTTTAACCCTTTAATGACCAGCTACATGTTTTCCCATACATTTTAGTAAACACTGGTCGATAAAAGGTTAAACAAGTTTTCACACTTTATATAACAATAACCAAATTAATCGAGTTTTATCGATTAAATAAATTTAATTTTTTAGATTAATTCATTAATAATTATTTAAACAGGACCAGGCCATGCTGAAGAGAAACTGAGTGAGACCTGATGGGCTCTGCAGATGAGATCGAGGTCGTGTTTGTGGAGAAACTTGGCAACAACTTCGGCTCCAAATGTAAAGGAGACACCGCGATCATTTTCACCCCAACCCATAACTTCTTTGTCGGGATCAGACCAGAGCAGGTCACAGAGAAGGCCCTGGTCTGGGACATCAGTCGGCCTCATAATTCTTCTAATCTGTTCCATTGACTGCAAATCGGGGCTCAATCCTAGCATAACAATCAACAAACAACTGCTATTAGAAGAACTTTGAAGAAAAATTCAAACAAGCCCTAATAACTTAATTCCCTAAATCACAGCACAACCCTGGAAATTGTTGGGCAACAGATCAACTCATTACACAATTCAATTACTCCCAAACATTCTCAAGCAATATGTAAATCAACCAGGTAATGAAAACAGACAATCAAACGTTACAAACGCACAAGATGATTATATGTAGAGTTTCATGTTTCTTATAATATTTTTATAGTTCATCAAAAGTGTATAAACCATGCAAGTTCATATTCAATCACACTGCTCAAAATTTAAATATTTAAAATGCAAGGAAATTAGTTTCTTTATGACAAAAGGTAAATCTTTGACAAACATACAAGTTGCAGTGAGTCAAGTACCTCCGTGACAACAGAAAATCTTTTCATCTATAATTGCAGCAATAGGCAGACAGTTGAAACAGTCTGTGAAAGTCTTCCACAGTTTTATGTTATAACGACGTTTACCTGACAAACAAACACAACATAGATCATAGATTCCCTAGAGTGTGTGCAAGTTAACAGGAAAGCAAACTCAGTCTTAGAGCAAGATTATTCTGTTGCTAAAACAAAGTTTGGTCAATTCACAATAATATCTGTGCTACAATCTTTTCATATATTTAGCCATGTTATTCAAACCAAAGGTATGTATATCTGTAATTCAAACATGTACATAGCTGAACACTTACAGCACACTCTAAGTAGCTCACAAAAGTACAGATATGGACAATAAACACAAAGAGTAAAAAAATTTGTGGTTTGACAAAAAAATATACTAAGCCAAACTATTTTCTTCGTATCTCAACTGAAATTTAAAAAAGGATTTTTCATATTGTAAGCTTTACAGCTCAATAATATGTCAATTCATAGATAATGAGATGTAGAAACATCGAAGATATCTCAAACCATCTACCAACAGTTACAGATTTTAACAAACATTAGTAGAGCTGTACCAATATCGCTTTTTACCGATTACGCCGATACCGGTTATTGCCGACTATTCATTTGTCAGTGTTTCCCAAGATGTCCGGTTCTAAAAGATAGACCTACTGCTACTGCATATTGTTGTGATACAAGCAAAACACTTGCTCCACAGGAGAAACACTAGAGCTGTACTGATATCACTTTTTGTCGATTATGCTGATACCAATTATTCAGCTGAGTATTTCATTGTGTTTTCCAAGATGTCCAGTTCCAAAAGATAGACCTACTGTTACTGCCTATTGTTGTGACACAATCAAACACCTGCTCCATAGCAGACGTGTGCATGTAGTTGGGAACTAATCCTAGACAGCCAATTCAGATTAGACACATCGCCCGCTGTCGAACTGTGCCCAGGGTAATTAAAGACCAAGGAACGGCTAGCCTATTCACAGCCACCCATCTAGTCTCAGCCTCTCAGGTGATTGGCAGCTAGCATGCATTCATTAGGCATGCCTCAACGATGTACATTCATCGGTTTCTCTGTTGAATTTGCCAGCCGTTCCTTGGCTTGAATTGGCCAGCCATTCCTTGGCCCATAAGCAGGCACTATGACTCACTCTGCACAATACCTATGTTGGCACGTTCTCACGGTCTATACTAGCACAGTGGGTAGTCTCACCACTGGTCTGAAGAAGAAATTGGCTCGACGACACACGAAATGCTGTCCTTCACAGACCCAGCGATGTTGCTGTCGTCATTTTGCTTTTATAGACTGAAAATAATATTATAAAATAAAAAATAATTTTTTAATATCGGCGCCGATTATCTTGCCCATATCTCTATAATAGGCTCGAGTTTACGGCCCCGATTATGAGTGCTGCCGATGTATTGGTACAGCTCTAAACATGAGTCACTTTCTAATTATCAGCATATACTCACATTCATCATAGAATCCGTATATCCTATTGATGCTCGCACATTCATGGTTGCCACGAAGTAAGAAGAAGTTTTCCGGATATTTAATCTTGTAGGCCAACAAAAGACATATCGTCTCAAGCGACTGTTTGCCTCGATCAACATAATCGCCAAGGAACAGGTAGTTGCTCTCTGGAGGAAAACCTCCGTACTCAAAAAGTCGTAACAGGTCGTAGTACTGTCCATGGATGTCACCTAAATTCACAGCAAACAACAAGAAATAATTAGTATAACTGCTATAATTTTAATTCTATATCTAAGAGATGGTATTTAATAATCAAATTCCATCGCTAAAGCAAGTTATTCACTTTGTAAATGGGATTGGTTCACATTAAGTGGAGTTGTTGATTGCATTAGATGCGCTCACTTTAGAGATAATCTTTGACTTCACCAAGTCATTTTCCAACAATGTTCACTGCAATATTTTGTAGATGACTTAAACTGTTTAGGTTTCACTGGCAAGCGCATTGGTTTCCAACTATATTAGCCAACTATATTACTGCAACAAAACAGCATAAGTAAGTTGCTTGCACAAAACTATGAATGGCTCAAAATTATCAGATTACATAGAGCATTATATTAAAAATGGATAACCTAAAACTGCATCTTGGTCATTCCTTGTTCACATAAAGACAAAGTTTGCCCCTTGGCTATTTTCATTCTTCATGTGCAGATCAAAAGCTTTGGGCGTCAGTTTTGTCAGATGAGTTCTGAGGGCTAGTTGTTGACTTTCGGGTACAAACTGAAGAATAACTACTTTCAAATCGCTCACTGACATAGCGCATTTCCCTGGTTTCTTGACCAACTGGCACACAATTGCGTTTCTCCATTGCACTATCTATGACTCTCAAATATCATTTCACTTAAAGCGACCATCAAAGGCTTGCACATTCTAATAATGGCACCATAGAAGTCATTAGGTTACCTTATTCATCGTGCCTGTGAGACCATCAAAGCTCAATCGAAGGCACTCCAAATTGAAGTCTCAACTCTTCAAGAATTGTTACTCTAATCCACCCAATACTTTACCATCTAAGCCTTCTAATCCTCAACATAACCAACCATAACAGCAGCGCTGCCTCCCTTCTCTCACCAGTTCTTTAGCAACCAGATTCGGATTTCCACTGGACATCGCCTTTCTCAACAACCCCTTTTATATGATGCATTGCTCGTTAATAGGCTGGTACTCTGTGTTTACACAACTTTTGATAGTTTTTTATAAAATTGGAGTTCACAAATTTTTTCAAAAACACAATCCAGCAATCGTCTCATGTGAGGCAAACCCAAACTATCTGTATTAGAAGCGGATATCTCCTATTGATTGACCACAATGCCCCAAAACACAGTTTAATAGGACAGACTTTATTAAAACTCAATGGTTCATGTGGTTTTGCATACATATTCCCATTAAAACTCTTAGACACAACTCAATCAGTCAAATTGTTCGAAGTTCCCGTAGACTTCGGAACAACCAGACTTATAAAATCTTTACAATGAGCACTTCTACCTACTTTCAACCACTAGTCTCCTCTTACATCCCTCCTTAAAGATCCTTGGGAATGAGGATGGCTGAGCTGTGATTACAAATTGTCATACACCTTCCCATGTTGTTGCCCTAAGAAAAGGAATCAACGAACAATATTTCTCTTTTTCTTCCTTGTAAAAGTATCTATCAACTTGTGCAACTTCCAATTGGCTTTCCACCATCTGACTCCTCTACCCCTAGTGACTAACTGTGCTTCGGATTCACCATTCAGTGAAAAAGTGCCGAATAAGAAAAAACTGTCATGATAATATAATAATCTATCACCATGAACAGAATGTCCACCAAACGCAAAGCTGCAAAATTAACCACCGCATGTTCTAAAGCTTCTGTCCACACTTACACATTTAACTCTGGTCCTATCAAGTGTGACTATTGTCCTTTCTGGGTCCCATGATGTTGCTGCTGCCATATTGTTTTTTCTGTTCTGCTTACAATGGCATCAATACAATGAATTGAAATCAGTAAAATAAGAAAGTTCTAACACAAGAGGCAATAAAAAAATCAACATTCATCACACATAATATTAAATTATTACATCAATCAATTGAACACTTTGCATCGTGCCTGCATTTTTAATGCTATCCACTTACCACACACTTTAAGTGGAGCCTCTAATTCTAAGAGAATAGGCTGGCTGAGAAATATTTCCCTGGACTTCAAGCAGAGTCCTCGAATTTCTGTGTCCGACAGCTGAACATTTTTACCTGGCTTGGACCCACGAACTGAAAACATAAACCAAAATTGTGAAATTACAACTAAATGTAAATTAATAGAAATTATAAAATTACAACTAAATGTAAATTAATAGCTTCAAATCAAACACCAAATTGCCAGTTAATGAAATAGAGCCATGACTCACTAAATGGGGTGCATAGCAAATTGCCGAAACTGATTTCGGTCGTTTCTTCGAAAACGAAGCTTGTTTGATGAAAAGGATTCTGCTTGAATGGAAGCTGGGTCGATGAAAAGAATTCATGCCGAAGCTGGATTGATTTATGAATCCCATTGCTTTTGAGACAATTCAGTGTTTTTCAATAGTACATTGCTATTTTTGGGTAATCAGGCTTTTTGGTTTTTCCAGTTTTCGGGTTTCAATGATCCGGGTTGATCCCACTAAATGTCATTCTTATAAAATAAAAGCTGCTGAATGGGAAGGTTTATATTTCTTTACTAGCACACAACTCTGTACTATAATTGTAATTTGTAGCCCACACACAGTGTTAACTAGATTCAGTTTCAGAATCCACAAATCTTGTAGGTAGGATTGCCATTACTCAATTAAATGAATCCTGGACACACCATATCTTGGCTTCTGTGTTGTCGTTTTAATAATCTGGTTGCGGGCCCTTCTACCTCAGCGACCTTCCACTATCTAAAACTCGATTGAATCAGACTCTGGTACTAAAGAACTAACATATTGTAACGGTGTGACATTCCATGTATATCAATAAACGAATATTTATTATTAAGCTCCGCTGTTTACTTGTGGTCCAACCGGCACGGTTTTACCAGTCGTTCAAGTTTTTTAGTCGTGATTGGACTGGGAGCGCGCCTGAGTAGGTTCTTGAATTTAAATGCTCAGAACGAGTAAATGAGTGGCGAAAACCGGTAAATAAAAAGCAGAGTTCAGTCAGCTTTGGCGTTGAAAGCCCTGTCACAACCAAGAATACATGGACCTATTTTCAGGATTTTCTCAGCCATTCAGAGACAGTTGGCAGCCTTACTAAAACGCAACTGAAGTCATGGCGGCGGCAACTGGGAAGGAAATACTAAGCTCTTGTCAGAACAATTTCAACGGTTACCTTCCAAGAGCCTAGCTATAATGCTGTCTATGTTTAACTTTTCAGCTTCCGACATTTTGATTTAAGCAAACGATCGCTAAAAAAGTCCTTATGCCTGACACACCATTAAATAACTCTGATTTTATTGATAAAACCGCAAACAATCTCTAAATCTTTAAGGACTAAAAATGTCAGCGGATCCCGGAACACCGACCACGAAAGATAGAGCACAGATATTTCTAAAGCCAGTTCTGTCATGCGATGACGTATTTATTTATAATAAAGTAGCGCAACTATTAGCGCGTAGCAGGAGCTGTGTAAAAGTACTTGATTAGTGAATACCATTGTGAACGAATTGACCGACTCATTACTGGTGATTTCCAACGTTACAGAGCAAATTAAAATACAATGTGATACAATGTGTTTTTAAACAGGCAAATAATCTAGCGCGAAAATCTTTTTAATTAGAATGCTGTACTTTTAAATGCATTGTACACCAGAGTGCGGTTATGTATTTGGTTCAATAAAGAGCAGGTCTATACTTACTTACCAAGAACAGAGCCTTGAGGAACACCACTGGTGTGCAGATATGATTGAGATGAGGTAGGCATACTCGAGGTTTTTTACTGAGAAAAAGTGGATAGAGAGATAATATAGGACCGGATCCATAGTAGAGCAGTATCAGAAAATCCGAAGCAGGTAGTCTGTCTCTAGAGCAATAAACTGTGGTCGATGGTATCAAATGCTGCAGAGATATCAAGGAGGCAGAGTCTTAGCCGCAGAGACAGGAGACTTAATTGTTGATGAGAAATGGCAGAAACAAGTTTATTGTAGAGGGAAGTGAGGAGAGTTTCGGTAAAGCCACACTGGTGTAGATTTAGGGTCAAGTTGGAAGTTAGGTTATCCGGGACAAGACAATGTGTTCGAGTAATTTAGAAATGAATCCATAATGCATATGGCATGTTTCTGAAAATATGAAGACATAAGGACACAATGAGACCAAGCTAAGTTTCATCGCCGAGACGGGTTCGCAGCCTGGAGTAGATAACACCGACAGCGGAAAACGCCCGTTCGAACAGCATCAACACAGTCTGCTTCTTAGGTCTTCAATCAAAAAAATAGTGCCAGATTCCTCATAATCAGAAAAACAGAAAAATACGAGAATCTTGTTGCGCACGGTTCATAAATCATACAGGAAATTTATTCGGTCATATATAGGCCTATATATATACGTATACATATATCACACAGGAAATATATAGGGCCTACTACTTAAGCTTATGTGGCGGACAGGCCACATGGCTTGAATAAGAATTTTTTATAAATAATCTGTTCGCCATAGCGTTATTTAAACGTGTATTTTCTTACAGTGTTTGTATAGGAAGGAGGACCGATCAGCGGTTTTTAGTTCTGTGCATAGCTTGCAGACACATGAATTGGCTTGAGTATAGCTGTGCCGACCGCGTCCGCCGCGCGCCTAATCTCCGCCTTGGCGCCAAACTCCGTCTCTGCGCTTTGGATTATTTCGCGCGCCCGCGGTTCTGCGCGCGCCCTCTTCATCTTATATTCCATGGCGGGAAAACGCATAGGCGGAAGCGTCGGCTTCGGGAACTCTGGCTGACAATGCTCCATCGACAGAGGCTGGCGGCTACGACTTCCCGCCTTAGAAGGAGGAGAGTTATTCCCGCGAAAATGTCTAATAGAGCCGAAATGACTTTAGTCAATCATTTCTCGTTGGCGCAATCTGCTGCTTCGCCGCGGCAGCACTTCATTAGCCGCGATAGGCATTTCACGCCTATCATCCAGGATCTCTACATCTACCAGGCCGTGACATATGTCCGCGACTTCCGTTGGGCTCACAATGGCGCCAATCCGGCACCTGGGTCGGTTCCCGCCATTTCTTCCCCCGCCTTAGTTCGTTCTTATAGCGCTTGATTGCCGCTATCAGTAAAACCTCCAAATAACACCAAGTCGTTGTCATCGACTTCTTCAGTAGAAGATTCGAACCCTCTACCGCCTATGGTAGCCAGTGATCTATAAGTAGGTTCATGCAAAGGAAGCTCAATAGTTGATTGGCGCGCTATATCAGTGTCAATGTCTCCCAACTGACTGCCACTATCCTTTCCCGCGATTTCTTGGCTAGTAAAGACAACGACAATCGATCACTGAAATTATCTTGTATTATTGCAGTTTAACTGTTATCATCAAACAAACACGTTACAATAGCAAATGTAACCTACCTAGCAGTTCTATCTTATGCTTGTCATCAATTACAAATTATCTGGGTATCTCGCCTCAATTCGGCGATACATTAACATGAACAGAAGTAAACAGAGTTAATCCACATTAAACATCGAAAACACATGAATAAGAAATAGATCCCTGCAATCCTCGTACGACACCCTTTCACGTACGACCAATCGACACTTGAACATGAAGCGCAACGACTGCCGACGTACACTCGCCTCGATTGCTTGCTTACGAGCCCTCGCTTCGTCGACCTCTCTCGGCGGCTACCTCGTTGCAACTCTCGATCGACCGCAAACGTCGAATTTCTCTCCGTCTGTTTTCCCGCGAATCTATCTTACTGCTCGCGGCGTTCTCCCACCTCGGCCACTGTCTCCCGCGTATCTCTCTTTTGATTCGCGCCAAGGCTCTCCTTTTATCGACGTTTTGGGCGCCAACCTTTCGCGGGTCCTGCCGCCAAGATACTGCCCTATCGATGCGCCGCGCCAATAGCCGCTGCATATCAAATAGCTGAATTACTGTACGAAAGCGCCCTCTATTAAGATACATGGCAGTAGTGCCATGGTTCGGCACGTAGCCTGACATACGGTGCATCGCTATATATGCGAAGCAGTGGTTCGTACTGCTTCATACGTAGAGTGGTTCTCGTACCGCTCCAGGGATCGTGTTGCCATATAAATACGACCTCTAGTGACAGCCGCTCTCGCGGTCAAGCGGTGCTGCTTTTCGCTGATCTGGCGGGGTGGGCCCCTCTGCCGTCGATCGCAAGGGAAAGTCCAATCGTGAGAAATGCTCACAGGTCTGGGTGCCGTTCGAGAGTGCGGTAACGTCCGATCGTTGGAAATGAATGAACGACAGTTCTGTACGGAAATACGGGGAAGATGGTGACCCGTCGGTGGCCGTGAGAAATAGAGATCGGGTAAAGCCCCGAGGAACCGAACGTTTATATCAAGAGAGATTTCGGTGGCCATTGATACAATATGCCGGGTAAATCCCAAGAGCAGTCGATCATAAATAATGAGACAGATTACGGTAGCCGTTGGAATTAAATAACGGGTAAATCCGCGAGGTGCGATTATAATTGAGAAAGAATGATCTGGGCGGTCGTTGAGACAACATACGGGGGAAGTTCCCCAGTGAACACGTTGGCTAAAATACGGGGAGGGTGACCCCATTGGTGCGTTCGATACAGGGAAAGTTCCCTTTGGTGTCAAAAACCTGATCAATTGCGGGCGTCTCTGCATAGTCTCTTCTCTTTACGGTTTCCCGAAAATATGTATACTTGGCTACCTAACGTGATCATACTTACCGCCGCCGTTTACCAGCAATCCGTTGATTTGCGTGTCTGATCGCAATGTCTTTGCTCGCGGTTTCCCCGCGTATCTTAACTTGAGACACAAAACGTAATATCTGTACTTGCGGTGTCCCCGCAGTATGTCTTCTTACGGTCTGTCGATAAATATTCTTGTTGGCTACCTATATCGGTCACGGTTACTCCTCTCGTATTCCAGAAATCTATTCACTTGTGTGTCTAGTTGCAATATCTTGGCTCGCGGTTTCCCCGCGAGGCTTCTACTTGTGGAACTAGCCGCAGAATCTCTTCTTGCAGAATCTTCTTTCTGTATAATCTATTTTCGGGGACTTGCTCGAAAGATCTGTCCGTGGTTCGTTCCAGTGTATAAGTGAGTGCAATTGCTTCAGAGAAAGTGATTGTAATAATACAGGTCTGTGTGAAACATGGAGGTAACGTGGTGACACTTAACTCAGGTGCCGGTGAAAGAATCGAGTCTGAGAAACGAAATTTACGAGAGTTGGTGGATTACCGATGGTCAGAGCTCAAGGTGACGAGTACATAAATAATCCTACGATGGGAGGAATAAATGTAGACCACGAGAGTTACAGACATGTGAGAGTCTGGGTGATCGGATACAAAAGTATATAACAGATGAAAGCAGGCCGAGAAATATACTTGTTGGCTACCTAGTTTGGTCATAGCTACTCCTGACGGCAGGTTGTCGGAGACGTGAAAATTAGGGTGACCGCAATCGTAGAAGTTCTGGTTGCCGTGACCGAGAAAGTTCGGGTAGCCCGCAAGAGATACAAGCCGGGTAGATTCCCGGAGTAGCAACCGTACAGACAGAGAGAACTGCCGGTGGAGCGTTGCCACATACGGGGAAAGTTCCCCAGTGGATGCGTTCGATAAAATACGGGGAAGGTGACCCCAGTTGATACGATCGATAAATACTGGGAAGGCGATCCCAGTGGTGCGTTCGACGATTACAAGAAATAGTCGTGACTGGTGCCGAAGACCTCAATGATTGCGGGTGTTTCCGCATATTCTTATCCATGTACGGTTTCGTTAATATATATTTGGCTACCTAGTTTAGTCATACATACTCTCGCAGGTTTCCAGCAGCACCTGAGTTGTCGGACACGTGAGAGTTCGGGTAGTCGAGATAGTTAACATTCGGGTGGCCGTGATAGATACAGACTGGGTAAGTCCCAGGATTAGCGATCGCATATAGTCAGAGAGGCCCCGGTGGCCGAGAGTAGTACAGACCGTGGAGTTCGGGTGGCCGTTCAATAGAAATACCGGGAAATTCCCGAGGGACCCGCTAGAAGTACACGTGGAGGGTGAACACGTTAGAAGAGCACGTTACAAACAAGAGAAAACACTGGTGACGATTGATACCTCCAGGTTACCACTCAAATAACTCTTCTTGATGGTGTTATGGTCTTTTGATAAATGCTCTTGTTTGTTATCCACATTGGTCATAGTTACTCCTCCCGGTTCCCCGAAGTTTCAGAATATGTTGCGGTGTTGGCGGACAATTGCCAACGCAGAGGACGGTAAATCGTGTACCTGATAACTTACACGTCTAAGGCCGGTATGCCATACACGGAAACGGACCAAGAGGCACGTGAAAGTCTGGGTTGTCCGATACCCAAGTATGAAACAATTGAACACAGACGTGAAAGTCTGGGCAGTCGGAAACCCAGGTTAAAGATAATAAGCAGACCAAGAATTGATCGATACGTAAATATTCCTGTTGGCTACATACGGTGGTCATAGATACTCCTCCCGTTTTTCCGAAGTGTGTCTGCTTGTGTGTCTGATCGAAGTGATCGATACGAGTACGTTTGGGTAATCGGGTACCCAGGTGAATACATGGTTGCTTGTCGTCACACACAGTTCCAAGAGATGACTGAAGTGCGAGGTCGGGCCCCCTCGTGCGTAGGTCGGATCGAAGATCTGTGTGCAGATAGTGAAAGTTATAGACAGAAGACCTTCACTATCAGAGTCCGTGAATACCATGCCAGTGTCATTTTTATCGAAGCAGAATATATCAGTGTTGGTGGGTAACTGCTAACACAGAGGACGAGAACTTACTCCATCATTTGTGGTGCATGATAAAATATACGTGTGCGGCCGTTATGCTATACACGGAAATAGACTGAGAGATTCGTGTTGAGCAGAAGGCGTGATAGCTGTGTCTAGCATGATATGACGCAGAGCTGTGAGACTGGTAGTGTCTATGACGACAGAGTTTAGAGAGTTGCGAACAGTAATGTCTAGAGTACAAGACGTTGAATTTAGCTGCCGATAATTGTCTAGGTCAATATGACTTAAGGACTTGTTTCAAGTATATCATTCTGAACCTCGTAGCTTAAGAGAACGCTTGGAGTCCCTTATTGGCGATAATTTCAGAGTCACAAGATGCTGAATGATACGATATCAGGTAGAGAGGTAGAAGAGGCTAGTGGCTAGGAAGGTAGACAAGACGAGTAAGACTCCTGCCGGTATGATTACGAACCTTGTTTTAAGTACGGTCATCCTCAGAACGTTGCCCATCCAGCGACCGCGGAGTAGGCAAAGTCAGACCTCGTGACTAATTCGAACAGCGCTACCTTTCTTGGAGAAGAGGCCCATCCTTAATCTATACTAGTGAGAGTGATCATCCTGGTAGATATAGAGAGCAACCATTTGGCATTGAGATTTGATAAGAAAGTGACTCGGGCGACTTCAGACGTGTCAGCAAGCTGGAGTCGACACCGTCCGAGAGCTAGGCAGGCGCTTGGGCGGCAGAACGCCAAACTTATATCATATTCATATGTAAATAAAATAACATTCTGCATAGTGTGCTCCATGAATCATGATAATAATAATGATAATAACTGCCATTCAGACCAATAATTTAAATCCCGAAATTCTGAAATTCGTATTTGAAAAATTCGGAATTGACCAGATACCGAAATTTCCGGAATTCTGGAAATAGGAAATTCCAGAATTGCAATCTCTAATTGCAATAGTACAGGCGGGAATGAACGAGGCAGATGATGGAGATCGAGCAGGCCTAATTGGGAGTGAGGATCAAGAAGCGAGGTGATCGTTCCAACGGCGTGGTGCAGTTCGCGACAGTCTATGGCTTGATTGGAGAACTTCATTGAGATCAATTAGGCCTATAGTGACAGAGGGATCGATTACAGGAGCGATGATGGAGGGCACATTCTTTAAAAAGAACCATAATTAGAGAATGGATGGGGTCTTGAATAGGCGCAATTTAAATGCTCAGAACGAATGAATGAGTGGCGAAATCGGTAAATAAAAAGCCGAGTTCAGTCAGCTTTGGTGAGGCATGGTGGCTGATCGGTTAGAGCGGTCGACCGGTAACACTCAGTGTGCGCTGAATGAAAGGGTTCGACCCTCGTCCGAGGCGTCAGTCACTATGTAGGGACCTTGAGCATGTCCTTCGCACACAATGCTCTGCAGTACAGCTGCAGCTGCGTCGTCGAGACGTGTGTGCGCTTTCGTGCACGACTTGTCGTGATAAAGCACGTTGTAAATGCCGAGTTGTATTGTATTGTATTGCAGGTTCGCATTGGTTGTTGAGAGTTTTGGTTTGTCTTGTCTTAATTCAATCCAAAGATTTGTCAATGAATTATTTCGTACATTAAGCTCAAGCATCGTCACCCATCCCTTTTGATGTATAAAGATTAGATTAAAGCGATTGGCCTAGTGTTGTAATCGATAGATGATGACGAGTTCTCTGCTTGAAGTCAGGTCCAATGGCCTTTGTGCCACCGGGTAAAAAGGCACAGAACATACCACCGCGCCCTATTGTAATTGAGGGATGGGGATCCATATAATCTCTCTCTCCATATTATATATATATATATATATATATATATATATATATATATATCAGGCTGTGACATTGTGTATGTAGCAACAGCGCAGCACAGTGAATAGAGACAAGCAAGCAGATTCTTTGGTGAGGCTAGCTTAGTCAAAAAAAGGGATAACACAGAAAGTTCCGATTCTTGGCGTTTGACCTATGGAATTTGTCATTGGCCACCAGTGATGGGCATGAGACCAAAACTCAAGACTAAGACAGAGAGGTTCAAGACCAAAACCAAGACCAAGACCGAGTGGTCTGAAACCAAGACCAAGACCGATACCCCTTTTGTGAACAATTCAATTTATCGATACGCTAAAACGGAATAACACGCTTAAAACAGTTTTATTGTTGAAAAATAATCTTAATAATGGTCCAGTTTTACCGGCCACTCTGAATTTTTGCGGGTTCAGCCCTTGGCTGCGGCCTGATAATAATAACCATAATACCACACAGTAAATTACTTACAGTATACGATAGGTAAATACTTTAAGACATCTGAACAAGTAGATTAACGTTCCATTTGAATGGTGTACTTGTACACTTGTACAACGGACCTCGGAATTGTAGGTTAACAGTGTCTACCATATAATTATTATGGCCGACCATATAATTATTACATTGTTCCAAAACGTTGACATTTTTGAAAGAAAATTTTGAAATGGCCTGTTCCGGTAATGGTAACATTTACATGTACATAAAGGTCATTAGTTTGGGCAGCACGCTACAAATCGATTACAATCGCGTAGGGCATAAACATCCGGCATCTCTAATAACCGACAAATATAAAAGAAATTGCTCTGATACGGCAAATGACCAAGAAAACTAATTTAAGATGGAGACCAATCCCATGACCGTTCCTCCGAGACCAAGACCGATGCATTCGAAACCAAGACCGCAGTTTTCCGGTCTTGAGACCGTCTCGAGACCACATCCCTGCTGACCTTTTTGGTTCCTTGTACGTCTGTAAACTATTTGGTTCCGGCGACTTCGACTTTTGGGTGCTACAGGAGTACAGGAATCTCGAGATCACGATTACGGTTACATTAGACCCCTGTTGTAGCCTTTGTTATTTAAGATCTTTGCTCTGCAATTCATATCCTAGTCGGCGTGACCTAATCCATAAATAGCCCTGCGTGACCTAATCCATAGATAGCCCGAAAACCAAAACAGGATGAAACGAGGTTATTTCTCGTGACCTCATTATTCAGACAAAATTCCAATGGTCTCGCTGTCAGTGTGTCACCTGTCGGAGCCAGCGGATTAGCAGCCATGGCGGCGTATAATATAAAAGACAAGACTACACCATGGCCAGTAACCATCATCGTTGCTGCTCAGCTTAGAACGCAGGCTCCACAGGTCATGGTGATGAGCGTGAACCAGCTCCTGTTCGGTGTCGTCACTCTGCGGTGTCTAGTCTGCAAAGCCTACGGTAAATACTATTAATTGTTCCTTTTTGTAACTTACTGACAAGTTACTGAGATGTGTCAGTTTGTTTCTCATTAAAGGAAGAAAAAGGCAATTAACAGTAATTTACCATATTCACAATTATGATATTAACGGCATTAACATCGGTGATCTGCATTGTTTTTATCAGTATTATGGGAAGTGCATAGTTATTTACATATAGCGCATCTTAAAGAAAACCAATCGGAGGTGGCTCTGACCGATTTGCTATAAAAAAGCGAACTCGAAGGCGCGACCATCAAAAGGGCGCATACTTGAAAGGGCGACGATCAGAAGAGTGTGCAAACAATGCCAAACATAAAGGCGACGGTCGACAGGCGTCAATCGAAAAGGCGAGTAAGTTGACAGCAGGCCTACAAAGAGATAATAATCATAACATGTCGATTCAAATATCTTCAAAGAGAATGCGAAACACTTGAAGTATCTCGACTTTCTTTAAACTTACTAGCAATGGACTGAAAGAGCAGATTGACGAGGTTGCCAGGTTGGGCATAGCAATCAGCAGTTGTTCAACCTTGAGCTGTGGAATGTCCACCATTCTGCGCTACACGTATGATCTTCCCAAAACCAACAACTCGGTCGAAGGCTGGAACAGAGGATTTACCCAACTGCTTGGAGCTCGCAGCTTCCTATCCCTTTCAGATTAGTTCCAAGACAGAACAATAAAAAGTTATAAAGTCGCTGTCCAATCTTTTAAGCTCCTATTGGGATAGCTATCAGTAGCGCACGATATGGCGGTGAGCGAAAGAGAAAACAGTATCGAACTATGGTTAAGGAACGCAAAGAGAAGCGAAACAAAGAGGTGTCGGAATAATGAATATACAGGCTGGACAGAAACTATGAAAATCGTGAAAGTGAAAAATACTGTAATGGTATACTGATGGAACACAGCACAATGGGAGATTCCTCAGCGACGGAGCAAATCGCAGAAGTAGCACACTGAAGGTTATGCGACATAGTATCAGAGGTGCACAAAAACCCAAGATTTAAAAGCAAAAGTTGTTTTTTATTCTTTTGTTTGTTGTGTTTTTGTTTTTTGTTAGTTTTTTTTGGATTTTTTTATAACGGTTTTGTTATAAAAAGCATCAAACACAGCATGAAAAAGAGCGCCAACTTATTTTTAGAATTTTATTTAGCCTGATTTCGGACTGAATAACGCACACAATTAGTAATATGATAGTAATATTAGTAAATTGAATAAAAATATATTTTAAAAAAAACAAAAATATTTTGTTTTTTTGCACAAAAAAAACAAACAAGTAACCAAGAGCCAACAACATGTTTGATACCCTGCATAGTATAATAATAAATTATATGCATTATTAATTATAAAGAGATGGCAGATAAGTCAACAAATCTAACATACGGAGTTTAGGAAGGGACCTCAGAGAACACTGGGCCGTGATGTTTCCGCGGCACAGTCGTAGCCTATTACTTAATGAAAATCTTTTAAACTGTTATTCGTGGTTGTTATGCGTTTGTCTTATAATTTAGTACGGCAACAAGTTAGTATAAAGTTGTCAGTTGTGGCTTGTGGAAGGGGAGACTTGGGGACAAGGAAGAGATGGGATAATCCAACACCGAGATAACGGGTATAGGCCTATATTTCTTACCCGATGCGCGTGCCTTTTAGTAAAATCTGGCGCCTGTATGCTTTCTGTCAGTTGAAGTCATCTAGAGCCCCTTTCGTGTTAGAATCCCTCGCACTTGAAAGATCGTCGAGTTTTTATATAGCGCCCCTTTGAGAACCTGCACAGAATCGATCACAGCCCAATCACGACTAAAGATTTAAGCGACTTGTAGGCCTAAAACCCTGCCAGGTTGATCGAGTCTGTTGAACTACAGGGTAAAGCGCGGAACTCAAGTCTCACGTGAATACATCGGGTGAAGAAAGGTAAGATTTTATTAAGTAACTTATAACCTTTTAAGCTGAAGAAATGTTTCAAAGTTAGCTTCATAGGAACCATAGGAGTAGAGTCGAAAAGCGTAAGGTGAATCATGTGACCTCAGCGATGAAATTATTGTTTGACAAAATGGATTGAATGTCTACCGACATAATGAGAGTGGAATGCTAAAAAAACTCGACTCAACTGTAGGGCTGCGACTACCACAGGCGACATCTTTGCCCGGTTTCGGATATATCCTACCGTAGGGCTCTCCGTTCCTCGGATAGGGGGAGCTACCGGTACCACGTCCCACAAGCTCGATCTCGATTAAACAGCACCGAGCCTTCTCGGTTGTGGGCCACTCCATTTGGAATGGACTTCCGCCAGCGCTGCGCATGCTCCTTAGCAGGGCCGTACCGAACTATAATTTCGCCCTGTGCCTATAGCATAAATCTGGCGCCCCCACATTTCTAAAATAGTACATTTTATGGAATAATAAGCTATTCCATGCTGAAATTTGCTCTTTCCATATATGCGCCCTGGGCCACGGTCCCGTTGGCCCCCTCGGTACGGCCCTGCTCCCTAGGAACAATCTGCCAGCCTTCTATCGTATCTTCAAGTCATTTCTGTTTGGCCGCAGCCTGGCTGAGAGCGCCTCTTAGTACGTTTCTTGGAGGGGCGCTATATAAATTTTAGAAATGAATGAATGAATGAATCTTTCATATTACGAAATGCGGTGTCGAACTTTGCATGCATAGAAACATGATAGGCTTCTACTTGCATGATAATCTATTTATATACAAACATTTATTGCGAAGCATTCCAGTTTAAAAAGGCAAGTCACGTGGGCTTAATTGTGGCAACTGGCCTCATTAGCAGACGCAGGCCTTCTGAACCGGCTGTTTTATGGATATTAGAGACAGGTACTCCTACACTGGTGTTCCTTCGATCGCAAGCATGCAAGGCAAGGCAACGCTGGGTAATGTAATATCTAATTGGAGTACTTGAAAGCCAATAGCTGATATTAGTCATGTCATGCAATTACAATGATTGCATCGTGTCCTCTGGTTAAGTAGGCCTGATGAAAAAAACACGAACATGTACATATATATATATATATAGCGTGATAAGGAAAGTACTAAAGTTTTGACTGCTGCTTGTAATCTATTTACTACCTGGTTATCTCTTTTCAATCACGCATCAGTTCGTTCATTTGCCCCTTGACTGAAGCTTTTGTTCAATCATTGTTTCAGTCAATTATTCAGCTACTAAGTCGTTATGTTTCGCAACTAGGCTAGTTACTTTTAATAATGAATTCAACAATCATATAAAATTATTTTTTGATTTGCTTAAATCTTTGTTTTTCAATCAGTTCCAACCTGGTTCTCTAATTAATTTAAATAATCGCGATTAACAGTTAATTAGTGAAATTCAATTAATATTTCTTTGTGTAGACGTGACGTTGCATTTATAGGTATTATTGAGATCACTCCTATGGTTGGTGTCATTTTTCTGACGACCGGAATGACGCTAAATCTCACCTGCCAACCAACTGGACAAAGGGCACCGCCTTCCTCTGGTTCCCGCTTCAGTTGGCAGAGGTGCGACTCGCGAGGGTGCACTGACCTTGTTGACGATCTTAACCTTAAAACACGTATAGAGACATCATTGGAATCGTCTGTGCTTCAGTTGTTCGATACGACATTTGGTGACTCCGGGACTTACAAATGCTACCATGGCAACGACGGCTGCGAGCGTACCGTCTCTGTCGTTGATGAGAAGAGTAAGGATTGGTGCTTCATTATACATAACAACGGATTGAATGGGATTAGGCCTACATTGGATTGAGTTAGATTTATAGATTTATGATGAAGATGCTACTGCTGCTGATGCTGATGATCATCGTCATCGTAATCATCGCCGTCGTCATCATCATCATCATCATCACGATCACGATGATGATGATGTTCATCATCATCATCAAAATCCTCCTCTTTCTCCTTCTCCTCATCATCGAAAAGCATCTATTAAGCATCACTAATGACCCAGCATTCATTAACGATGATGTTATATGTAATTGTAAGTTATGAACTTGCTCGTCGTCCGTTCACAATAGTCGTGAGTCGAATCCGTAGCTTAGATTAGATCAGTCCTGATCAGTCCATATGCAATTGCATGTTTTATCCCAGCAAACGCTCCATTGACCTGACCTCTCGTGTCTACGCTGATTGACTTCAAGTCTCCAATCCGTTTCTGCGCTTTTACTAAAGTGATGATCCGATCGAATTCCTCTTCCCTCCGTTCTCGTCATTAGACCAGGAACAATTATCTGTTCTGTAGCAATTAAGAAACATTGCGAACTGGTTTCTTCAACAGGCGCGTCTTCGAAACAAGGATCCTACCTGCATCTAGTGACCGTTCTTCTTCCCGTTCTTGCGAGGTGCGTGTTTTAGATCTAAGGACTTCTCAACGCTCGCGTAGCTGTTATAATCTTGGAAGTTGTGCAGATTGCTTGCACAGGACATCATCGTGTGACACCTATAATCCCATCGAATGACAGTTCCGATGAGCATCAGAGACAGAGAATGAAAAGGCGATATATAGCCTAACTTTAACTTAGGTATAACCTGTCCATACCTTTATGTTGTTTCGTATAGGGGTACCACTAGATTTATGTATTTGTATGACATTATATATATATATATACAAAGAGCAGAAAGCAAGAATGGATGAGGGTCTGCACTGTAGTCGTATATTTAGCGTATGTGTTTCAAAGAGGACAAGAAGGCATTTTCAACTGCAACTGTTCTTTTATGTATAAAACAAGTTTCAATCAAGGTATTAATAACATTGCTTTATAGGCTAAACTGCTGCCCGTCGACACGCGCGGTCGGGTACCCGGGTACCCGGGTACCCGACCGCGCGAATATTTTGTTAGGAAATTAGTAAATTGCGCAATTTTACGGAATGTCGTTACCCGAGATCCGATTTTCATTACCCGAGCACTCAGCCAATATGACCAAGGGATTATTTCTGGCATATGTGCAGGTAAAATCGCGCATTTTTACGGAATTTTGGGTACCCGAAAACCGATTCATTACCCGGGTATTCAACTTCGATCGGGTACCCGGGTACCCGTCGACAGCCTTATCTATCAATGTAGGCATACGTTTTCGCACATGATTCTCCCAATATGAAATAATACGACCTTCAGGTGACCGTTTATCTTCAACTGACCGTTGACCTTCAGCTTACCGAAGTTACCGTTGACCTCAGCCTAAATTAGTAGCGACCAATTGTAGGCCTATTGCTTGGTTACAGGACAATCTTGTGTAAGCAACATGTTTTACAGTTCAAGGCCATTAAAATGGTAACATTGCATCCAATGAGAGACTCCAACACAATTCCCTTCTCGTCTTAACATATATATTCGCAGCCCAAATATATGAATAGTTATTGTACTATTGACACATCGCACGGTGTTACATTTGCAAACAAAATAAAGCGGTTTTGGGTCATATATACAGCGAGACACATAAGAGTCAACACAGCGTAGCCTACATCCAAACGATAAAGAAGATTGTAATGTTTATACTGCATAACCACGCTTGTTCTATGGCACTTGTATTAATTGGCAGGAGGTAATGAACATCCTTATCGCTAGTCGTTAAATAAACCTACACAATGTGGGAGTTCTCAGATAGAAAACTGATATAGTGTGGGCGAAAGCCCCAACATGTACGTCTAATCAATAGCGTTTAACCTGTCAGTTCGAGGATTAATTACATCTGTCTGCGTCTATTACCTAATAAGCACTCTTAGGGAAAACCATAAAGCGACCAGGACTGGTCGTATGTGTATGTTCAGCATAAAAGGAGTAGGAAGAATAGCGGAATATGTGACACAATTGATAATGAATTGTATTAATGTGTCTTATCAAATTATCAACGTAAAATACATGTATAGTAATTATAGTCAAATCGAAGGTGGTTGTTAAGCGTTGACAATGATTTATGATGACAGATGACCTCTGCATTATAGGCATATGTAGGCCTAGTGTAGAAAATGAAAGTTTAAGGTAGGCAGAAGCGATTCGTATAAGCCCAGCCACCAGAAAAGATAATATAGTTACTGGCATGACATTCAAGTTTAATGCAAGCTTCAAGCACTAATAGGCTTTTTTTCAAAATTCAGCACTTAATTTATGCTGTCATGTTTATTTGTATGTACGCCCTTGTATGTATGTATGTATGTATGTATGTATGTATGTATGTATGTATGTATGTATGTATGTATGTATGTATGTATGTATGTATGTATGTATGTATGTATGTATGTATGTATGTATGTATGTATGTATGTATGTATGTATGTATGTATGTATGTATGTATGTATGTATGTATGTATGTATGTATGTATGTGTGTATGTATGTATGTATGTATGTATGTATGTATATAAGTGTGTGTGCGTGCGTACATACGTGCGTGCGTAGGTATGCATGTATGTATCTATGTATGTATGTGTGCGCGTGCGTGCGTACGTGCATACGTACGTACGTACGTATGTATGTATGTATGTACTTAATGTATGTATGTATATATATATCGATCGATCGATCAATCAATCATTCAATTAAACTTGATATAGCGCCTCTTTAAGAAATCTACTCAGAGCCAGAGGCGAATGTATGTATGTATGTAGGCCTGTTAATAAATATACATATACATGCACGTATGTATGTATGTGTTTATGCATCTGGGCACTTACTATAGCGCCTTTTTGGTATTTCACAAAAGAGCAGTCGACTGGAATGCATGCATCAAACTCCAACTTAGCGTAGGACCTATTCAACCATTTTGTTGTAACATATTATCTTAAACTGTGAATTGGATGAGATCTTGAAGGATGACACACAGTGGGCCTATTATCACAGTGTTGACTCACTCGGGTGTTTGGTCGAAATGATAATTTCTTTAGATTTTGAGCAATTTGAGACACATTCTTTGGTTCTAAGCAGACACTCAGGTTGATATTGGAAGCAGTTCAGATGGAATGATATGAGCTTGAGAGGGTCCGGTAAGAAGGTATGTCCACTCACATCTCCTCCTCCTCTTCCTCAATCATCTTTTGACCGAACTCAACCAGGAATGTGTTCATTTGTCGACCTTTAGTATACATCGAGTTGCTTTTTATTTGTACTCATGTAGCATCGACTAATAGCCGGAAGTGCGTCATCTTACACAAGTGCAGTTGCGGCTGTACAGCCAGATGGGGCCAGTGACCCACCAATTGAGTCAGTGGCCCCGGTGGCCCCTCCAAATGTTGGTAAAATTTTAGTTTTGAAGAAACCGGACATCGAAATGGCTCCTCGATCAGGTTCCCCGGTCCCTCCGTGATCCTCTCTGTTGAAAAGTGCCACAGCTGCCACTGTTTGCGACCACTGACACCAGGTGTGG
>OY365813.1:8879155-8919155 GCA_959347315.1 Bimastos eiseni | reverse complement strand
CTATTGACAAATAAACAAACATACAAATGCTGTGCTACCAATGTTTGGTGAATAAAGGTTGATAATAAATATAATACAGCGTCGAATCCTCCCCTTCGGGTGAGCTTCATCTTTCTATGTAGAATTGATGTCGGATTCAACTTCGACTGTCCTGTTTCGAGTACACATCCACTTCTTCCACCGTCAGACCGCCCTCTCTCCATTCCATCGCCACCTCCTCCACCCTCATCTCCCATTCCCTCCGCCTACTCCACCGTCACATCGCCCTCTCTCCCATCACCCTTCGCCTCTTCCACCGTCACACCGCTCTGTCCTCAACCTCTCCACATCTTCCACCATCACAACGCCCTTTCCCTCTCCCTCTCCTCTTCCCCTCCACTTCTTCCACCGTCACACCGCCCACTCCATTCCATCTGCCATAGGCTCAACACAGAACAAGTGATACATTTAAAATGTTAATAACATTGTGTTTACGGGTTTTTACACCGCTCCAGAGGCCCAGCAGTATTACGAAACATACACTACAAACAAAATAATAATAAAAAAATACAGGGCCCTATCTCGCCTCATCCCACACCATCTCTCCTCATTTCATCCCATTTCCCCTCATTCCATACCATTTCCCCTCATTCCACCCCATCTCTCCTCATTCCTTCCATCTCCCCTAATTCCACCCAATCTCCCCTCATTCCACCCAATCCCGCCTCATCCCACCCAATCTCGCCTCATCCCACCCCATCCCGCCTTATTCCACCCAATCTCGCCTAAATCAACCCCATCTCACCTCAATCAACATGGCGCCTAAAGAAACACAGTGAACAAAAGAAGATTATTATTATTAAAACACGTGATGACAGACATCAAGTAGCCTATCCTTAGGGAGTAACATAAATTCTGTCTACAGGCCAGTTTAACCAAGCATTGGTGGACAACAAGACACTTTTGGCATAGACGACTCTATGTTATTCTAACGCCTCTCTAGACCTCATTGCTTAGCCAAATAATCTCTCGCCTCTGAACACGGTGAGAGAACTTTCTTCAATATGTTGATTTTAAGTAAGATTTTAAGTATCAAGATCTTAAAGATCGTAGAGGTGACCAGTTGTCTGACTCTGATCATTTCCAAGAGTTGCTGAATAGAGTAAGCATCCTAGCAGTCAGCACGACGGTGTGTGAAAGAAGTGGCGGTAAAATGAATATACTTCTGCAAATCACTCAGGTCACCGTTGTCAATTGAGTGCTTTCACGTGTAGACAACATCAAAGACCAGATAGATTTTCTCTCATCTTTTTCTCTCTCTTGTAATTATTATTACCACAGCGGGTTATTTGACTAGCTGAAAATAGCTGTATGGGAGAGTTGAACTCTGGCCCTTTGAGCTTGAACCTGACTCTTTATAGATAATAGGCTATATATATTTATTCAATAAGGCTATCTCTATATTTTATTATATCATATTATCAAATTAATCTGCAATATCAGTAGTCATTTTCAGAGGCGAAAGTAGGCCTATACGTGTTAGTATTGGAGGTTCGAAGCGCATACGATTAATTTGTGACGAGCGAGTAAAGTAATCGCAGAAGATAGACGGAAGCAGATTATTATGATGTGTTAACATCAGCTCGGCAGCAAACTGATATACTAAAAAATAATTGAAGCAGTGATAGGCTATTTGTAGCCTGGAGATTATGTGACCTTTATGGTCGTGTTAAATCTAGCTCAAGAGAAGCTGTATGCACTGAATCCACAGAGGCAACAGGGACTTTTGCCCCAGTGCTCTCCGGTCTCAGTTTGCAAGGTTCTGGGATGAGTGCATAGTTTCACCTCCAGTACTATGTTATTGTGGACAATCAATTGGCTACTCAAGTAACTTTTCACCCCACCACTCTAAAATAATAAAACATGATTAATGGATAAGGCATGCCTCTATATTTACTGTTGATGAAAGAAAGACGGCATTGTATAGAAAGCTTGGTGCTTGCAATAGTTAAGAATTCTGTAATATTTGAGTTATTGATTGCTACAGCGTTACAGGTTATTAATTAGTAACTTACTAGTATTGTCATTACAGTGGATAACTTTGCTGCGAAACGTTCAAGCTTAGAAGTAAGCTAACCAAAATAAGATATTGTCGCCACCGTCTGTTAATTAAGAGTTAGCTTGGTCATCAGATAGTACAGCACACTATCCTGAAAACAGACAGAGAATGGCAACGTGCTGCTGCCAATCTTCGCCATGCAGTCATCCCGTTGGATTAACTGCACGCCCAGAAACCACCACAAGGAGGTGTTGGCAAAGGTCTCCGTAGGCCATTCATTGCAGCTCTCAGGCAGTAGAAAGTCATCACAAGTTTGGCTTCACCCACAAATAGGCCAATTTCAGAAATTTTCAATTTGAATTATTTGCGTTTTCACGGATTGAAATGCACAGCAAACATTGGCGTGGGGCAACCCGCGAAAAGACGCAAATCAGATACATGATTATGCGTAGAAATAGCCAGAGAAAGTTCGGAAATCACATACATGTACTACACAACGATATAGGCCTATAAATCAGACTGCGAATGAGTGAACGACGCCGAAGTCTGTGAAGTCTCAAAGTCTCACCGAAGTCTCAAAATTGAAAGAGAGATAAAACGGTGGAGCGTGAGAAAGCATACATGACAACGATATCGATAGAGTGAAACAGAGACATGAAGTTTGAAGATTGAGTAAGAAAAACAGGGTTAACGATAGGGTAACAGCTGCAGATGTGAGAGAGAGAGAGACGTATATGATAAATGAAGTTAGATAGATAGATAGATAGATAGATAGATAGATAGCTAGATAGATAGCTAGATAGATAGCTAGATAGAAAGCTAGATAGATAGATAGCTAGATAGCTAGATAGATAGCTAGCTAGATAGATAGATAGATAGATAGATAGATAGATAGATAGATAGATAGATAGCTAGCTAGCTAGCTAGCTAGCTAGCTAGATAGATAGATAGATAGATAGATAGATAGATAGATAGATAGATAGATAGATAGATAGATAGATAGATAGATAGATAGATAGATAGATAGATAGATAGATAGATAGATAGATAGATAGATAGATAGATAGATAGATAGATAGATAGATAGATAGATAGATAGATAGATAGATAGATAGATAGATAGATAGATAGATAGATAGATAGATAGATAGATAGATAGATAGATAGATAGATAGATAGATAGATAGAAAAGGCAGATATTTAAAGACAGATTGCATAGATAGATAGATAGATGGATAGACAGACAGACAGACAAACAGATAGATGGATAGATATGTTGGAGAGAAAAAAGATTAGACGGCTTGGTAGATGCGTAATTATATAGATCGACTGATAGATAGGGAGGCAAATACAATGATAGATAGATAAGTGGATCGAAGTTATTATTGTTAGATTAGGATATACACAAAGATATTAGTGTACTGAAGCAAAAATGCCGTTTGGT
Source organism: Bimastos eiseni (assembly GCA_959347315.1). Lineage (NCBI taxonomy): Eukaryota > Metazoa > Annelida > Clitellata > Crassiclitellata > Lumbricidae > Bimastos > Bimastos eiseni. The sequence continues at coordinate 8,915,673 of OY365813.1, read as the reverse complement.
TGATAAAAAAATAAGACGAATAGGAGATTGATATTAGGATCTAAACTGAAAGAATATGGTAGCGGCAGAGGCGGTATATAATTAAGAGTGAGAGGTAGGCTACGGTTAGGCCACAGACAACTAGGTCAGTTTAAAGGACACAATGTTAAGATAGAAAATAATGAACTGCCTGAGAGACTTGTAATGAGTGGACTACTCAAATGTACCCTACTTAATATTATCTCAAAGCCAGGGCCCTACAGAGAAAATGTGACGCATTTGGCCCATCACATTATCTCAATCAAGCAGTTTGAAGGTCGTTCTGTGTTGACCTCAGGTCTGAGGTTCACTCAGAATTATCTTCGAACACCTTAACCTCCCCAGATCAGACTGAATGCAACATATTCATTCAACGCCTCTGAAGCTCTCTTCAATTTGCTGGTGTCCTGCACTTGGCTTTTGAGTGGCGCTTTAGAATTTTTCATAAGTTAACGATTACGATTAGAGTTCGCAGCAGATTTTTATACTGTATGCCATTATCTTTTCGTCTGTGCATTTAGTTGAAACTTATTCGTGTTGAATTGTTCACTTGTGGAGGCAATTAATTATCAGAACTTAACCAAAGGAAGGTACACTGATCTTAAACCGACGTATACTGAAACTGACCAAAGTAATTTAACAGAACAGAAAAAGAAATCTAGAGCAAAACTGAGAGTAGGGCAGTGAAAAAACACAGAATGCACTGAGACCGGAAATAGAAAGCATTGAAACAATCTGACGATGATGAGTCCTTCCTTAGCCGTCTGACAGGTACACATATACAAAACTGCCGGACTTCTGATATGCCAAACAAGAGTGAGGTGATTTCCCATTGACTTTCTTCCTCACAGACAATTCTAGGTAATCAAATTAACCAGGGTCACTACGCAGTGGCCTGAGGTAGATTCGAACCTGCGACCTTCCAATAACGCGGCATAGAACGTATACTGCTACACCACCGCACCCTACATTGACGAAACTTAGTATAAAAGCAATTGATTCTATAGCTTAGAATTCTAAAACTTAACTCAGTACTGTAGTCCTTCCCGTGTAGGTCTTCGTATCGAGCAACGCAACTCATCCTCCACTCGTCTCCTATGTCCATCGCCAGCTCCTTCTCGGTCTCGTCCCATTACATCTCCACTCTCCAGGCATCCCAGGTTCCAGACTAAAAGACAAAAGAATAATGCAAAGTGTCATGGAGTTAAGAAACGGAGTGAGCTAGATAACAGGGAGAAAAAGATGTAGAGTAGGATAGATTGCAATTGAGCAAACAGTAACTTAATCATTTAACTGAGCTGTAACATGCCAAAATAATTTTTTTTTCAACGGCAAAGCATAAGGACTATGTTGCCAAAAAGCTTTCGTAAAAATCTCGTTCCATTCATCCACGACAGGGAGGCAGCCAGACCTAAGACAACATTTGGGTACAAGAAAAGAGAAAATAGGTTCAGCAGACCTAAGAAGAGGGAAAATAGACATAATAGAGCTGTAAACAGACTTGAGACAAACAGAAGAGAAATTTAGCAAAGAGACAGGCAGACAAGACAGAAAATCCTCTGTGTTTCATTATGCTGGTCGACATTTTGCTACATAATAAGCATCTTCAAGACGATTTTATTAACTATGGGATTTATAGTAAAAACGTTCATGAATACTGAAACCAACCTAGCTGTTTGCACGACAGTCGGTCAACTGGATCATGTCATTTGCTCCGGACTGGAGCTGAGATCCTTCAAGTGAATAGCATCACACGACCATTGCAACCGGAGACAGCTCGAAGACAGCTCGAAGACAACATGTAGCACTCCATGTCAGATGCCACAACGCCTCTGCCAGGACAGACGGTGCCAAAACTGCCGCAGTTCTCTGGCCTGAGGCTGCCAGGATGGACTGCCAAAACTGCCAGAGTTCTCTGACCTGTGTAATGTATAAACCTGCTGATGTTGTCTAAATCTACACGGTTCCTCAATTGAATAGGCCTAGAGCTAATTAAATCAATAAAACATTGTAAAAGTGTGATGGATAGATCAAAATCGCAGACTTATTTTTGCATACTTGGCGCCACAATCGTTTGGAATTCTGAAGCTCGAAGTTCCTGTCTTTTGCCATGGCTGCTAACCGCTGCCTGCATGCGTGGAAATACTTGGGTTATGGTTAGAATAAAATAGAATATAGGGCCTACCTACGAGGAACAGTAGTAGGTCCATACAATCCAACGCTGGAAGTTTCTAGCACTAGTTCTTCAAAACACGTGACCAGTCACAGAGGCCATCAAGATTGGCCAGCACAAACTAAATGATCTTGTGGCCAGGAACTGTAAACAGGTCATGGTTCCTAACCGCTGTACCGCAGGTACAAGGACAATACACGCTTTGAATATCAACATTATTGTCACATTGAACTGCGTAATTAACTCATTATTGGTATTTTAAGCACTAAAAACATGTTGAATTTCATGCACTTTTCAATCTACAATTGATATTCGACTATCTATAGTGACGCTCAGTGACACACTTAACAGACTTAGCTCACATTGACACTCGGTTAAAGCCAACATTTACTCATCTTCTCTAACTAGGCCTCCAGTCTCATCAGCTCTTTTGGCCCAGAAGTTTTTAACTCGCCGATAAATCGCAGTTAAAATCAAGGCTTGTAGCTAAGGATAGCTAACTCGATCTCTAAATTGAAAAATTCGATAAGAAATCGTTGCTTTGTAAACAGTTGAGTTTACCTGCTACCCCTCGAAGAAAATTCAATCGAAACAGATGCAGATTACGGAAGAAATTCGACAAGTAGCAGATTTGCGAAAACTTCGCAAAAATCTGGAACACGTCCGTCTTCTTTGCAATCTGTGCTGCCACTGACAAATTAATTGAGTCAGGGACTGAAGATAATACGATGACGTAATCATGACGTCATTTTGCCTAATGCCAACGTTTGTCATTTTCAGGATGCAGTCTGACTTATCTATTAGCCTCTATTGTAAGTAAGTAAGTTAAGTTAGTATATTCTTTGTTAATAATAACGATAGGCCTAATCTTCGAAAAGAGGTTATGTTGGAATAGACACCGTAGTTTGCAGTCTGCTAATACAGACGGTCATAAAGAACGAGAAACTATAGAAAGACGAGTAGTAATGGTTCAATGACTATGGCTCATAGGCCAGAGACGAACGCTTCGCTCAAACATCGCGAGCAATAATTGCTCACATCCAATTACATTCCTCGCTAATTTGCAAATACCTACTGCATAAAGAATAAAATTGCTTGTTGGCATCAATTGGTTTCAAGCAATTTCACAAACATTCGCTACGTATTGTTTATGTAACATGGGCCCACGAACATAAATGTCCAATTCAAATAAAAGTAGGGAATTGTTGATTAAATTGCGCAGACCATAATTTTATGTGCCAGAAAGAAGAAAGAGTCTGGCGTTCAAAAACATATACTAAATGCTTTGGCAGATAAAATTTACTGTGTCTCACTGTCTGCATTTCGTAGTCGTCATCTCCCAACTTCTAAAATAGCACTTCCATGGACTATGGACTCCTAGAGCTTTAAGCTGTATTAATTATGTCACAGTGTATAATAGGTCTATATAAATCAGTCAGCAAGTAAATCGACGAATTGACTGGAATATTGCTTAATAAATATTAGGCCTACCATCCACTCAGTCAGTCCATTTGATCTCATAATTTAAATTTTGAATGTCGCATCTAGTAAGAATATATGCAACCTGTAAAGAAATCTTCTCATTACTCGTCGTTTCAATTGTAATATAAATTGTATGAGAAGCTTTCAAATTTCATAGTCATTTGCGGCGGAATTCCTGGCTGACGCTCGCGGAACACTTGTAAGGTCCCGCGGAACCTCGGCTGTTGAAAACCACTGGTCTAGATCATTCAGAGGTGCAAAAAACTAGATTTTTCAAAAATCAAAAGTTTTTTATTTTTTTATTTGTTTCATTGCTTTTTAGTTTTCCTTTGGATCTTGTCACAACGATTTTATTATAAAAGCATTAAACGCAGCATGAAAAAGACCTAGAACTTCTTTATATAATTAATTTAGCTTGATTTCCGACCGAATAGTACACAATTAGTAGTATAATAGTGATATTAATACATTACGGCAAACTATATTTTAAAAAACCAAAATACCAAAAAATTGCCTTTTTTGGTAAAAACCAAAAAACAAAATAAACAAAAAACCAACATGTTTGCAGCCCTGAGATCATTTTATGTCAGATGTCATCGTTAGGCCTATGCTCATTATAATTATATCATCATTAAGCAAACACAACGCAGGAGAAACTAGAGCGTCTCTGAATCGCTTAGTGACGCCTTAAAAAATCGACTACAATAACGACCAACGGAATCCCTGTCTCCAATTCAGATTGCTAATTTGGCAACATGTTCAGAGTCAAGAACGATTCAGGGTAAAGTCTGTACGTGTATCAAAACAATATCGAGGGTTGTAATCCTTATTGTATTACTGCGACGTCCTCATTTCTTAAGCGACTGAAAAGACAGATTATTCAAAAGCGATTGTCGAAACATTAACTTGGCGAGGCAGGTATCACGTGATCTTCGATTTCCAATGTTCATTCCTGTAATCCTGTATATAGAAGTCAAAAAAGAATGCTGGTGTGTTGAGTATAGGAGCGTCGCGAAAGATAAGGAGATATTCTGAAGTGACTGAAGTCTGATTTGCATAAAAAGGCATCTGCATTATAAATTTTGAGAGATCATCTGGTAAGCTACTGTGGGCCTATGAGCGTTGGTTGACCAACGGAATTTTTTGCTCATGAATGACATGAGTAAGAAATAAGTTTACGAGAATAAGCAAGGTGCTTGCAGGATTGGGCGCTTTGATCAACGAATTAAGTTTCGTTATACTGAGCTCTTCGCTTTATGTAGGCGTAGGTCTAATATAACCTAACGTAGGCCTAAAATAACATAACGTAGGCCTAAAATAACATAACGTAGGCCTAAAATAACATAACGTACGCCTAATTAGATGTCAAACTGACTGAGTGACTCGTTTTGAGTCGTATTACGTTATCGAACGGTTTATTCTAACATTCAAAGTCCTATCATTGACGAACTGTGGGAGAGTTGTATTAAACACTCCTACGTCATCCACCTAAGGACCTTTCTCGCTCTCTGCTAAAGGATATATTCTTTGTAGACACGTAGGACTACATGGTACAATCCCAATCCAATGGATTTCTCAGAAGACTGTCTTAATAGGATACCATAGAACTTAAAAGGATTTACCCTATGATCTAATCATTGTCAATGAATGCTGAATTCCAAAGAACAGCTATTTAATCGCTTGTGTAAAAACGCATCCGATTTACGATATATGTATGCATATATATATGTATATAAGCCTATAGCATAAATATTTAAGCAGGAAGATGCAACGTGATGAGCTCATTGGAGGAGTTGGCTGCTTGCATCATACGTCGTTAAGTGTGAACGTGGCCTTTGCATTGATATGTATATATACATAGAGAGAGAGAGAGACAGACAGACAGACAGACAGACAGCCAGAGACAGAGACAGAGACAGAGACAGAGACAGAGACAGAGACAGACAGAGACAGACAGACAGAGACAGACAGACACAGACAGACACAGACAGACACAGACAGACACAGACGGAGACAGAGACAGAGAGACAATCAGTTGCATTCAACTCACACACACACGCTCGCACACACACTCACACACACATATGCATGCAAACTAAGGGGAGTGGTTGCTGGCCAGTGGCCAGTCATTCGTCAACGGTCCTCCATTCGACTCGTCGTTGTCGTCTGACTGCAGAAGTTATGGTCACCCGGGTCTCACACGTTGCATCGATGCTCTTTTGATCGTCCGCTCGACGCCCGTCAAAGAAGGGCTTTGATCTAGAGCCGCTCCTGGGTTCCGGCGATGTTTTTGTCCTACCGTGCCATAGGAAATGACCGCAGCGTAGACAAGACCAGAGAAAGAGAGACAGACAGACAGGAGTCAGAGTCAGAGTCAGAGACAGAGACTGAGAGACTGAGTGACTGAGAGACTGAGAGACTGAGAGACAGAGATAGAGACAGAGATAGAGACAGAGACAGACTGAGATATAGAGACTAAGACAGTGACAGAAACAGAGAGTCGACCAGACTCGGATGAATCCATGGACCGGGTCCTGCAGTCCGTACGCTGACGATGCGCTGTCATGCCAAGGATCAGTATAAATTAAATGGAATAAGAAGAATTAGTTTTCGGCGAAGATGAACGAGAAAAGGAAAAGCGGAAGTGGATTAACTCGCTGGATTGTTGTCTGGATGTCTTTGATTCTGTATCCGGAAGGAGTGAATTCCGTGCAGATAAAAGGTAAGAAGAGACAATGAACGAACGACGGCGCTGACAGATTTAGAAGTTTACAGTTTCAGTCCAATAGACTACTGACACTAGACTCACTGCGTCAACATACTCTGATTTCTGCAAATTCTCAAGTCATCCACCAGGAAACTGAGAGAGCAATAGGGTGAGCGGTGGCCGCTCACCCTATTGCTCTCTCAGTTTCCTCTACTTACAACCCCCACATGCTTTCCATTGTAAATTGAAATATCCTATCATCACAAATTCCTATTCTAATCCGTCCGATCCTCCGTCTCAAAAGCTTCTCGTTCAAAGCGAAACAGTCATAGCAGCCGCTCTGCCTTCTCTCTCTCACTCTCTCTCTCTCTCTCTCTCTTTCTTTCTCTCTCTCTCTTTCTTTCTTTCTCTCTCTCTCTCACTCTCTCTTTTTCTCTTTCTCTCTCTCTCACTTTCTCTCATCTCTTTGACAAACGAACTTGGAACTACATTGAACCTACATGTATATATAGATCTCATGACAATTCCTTTTATTCGACGCAGCGCTCCTGAATAAGCTGTCATCCTGCGCATAGCTTTAAAAAAAGCGAAATTCTGAGTTTACGTATACTATAATATTGTTATCTATTTTTCGAACCATTTAGGCCCACACTATACGATCCTCTTCCAATTACAGACCCATCCTCTGTCGAATAAATACGCGTAAATTCTCCCTTAAATATACTGATCCATCGACTTGGAATGCTATACCGGTCATTACACGACAAATTTGTAGTCTCCGTCTGTTTAAGGCCAGACTTAAAATGTATCTGTTAAACTATTCATAATGAGTACGTGTACTGGTCACACTTTCCTTGGCTTAGTTAACTAGTTAAGTTAAAATTACTCGCATTTGTCTGCCTCATTTCTTCAATCTGCTGCCCAAATCCTAGTATGAAAGGGTATCCCCTACTAGCGGAACCATACGGTTCCTTTGGGAATATTTCTTTTCCAATTGCCTCCCACCTCAATACCAAACCAATTCAACAACTTGTTGTTCAGTTGGCATTTGTTTCTTCTCCATCATGTTATTTTTATTTTACTGAAAATGGTTGTATGTATGTACTGTTAATAATTACTGCGTTTGGAGTCAATAAAACGATATTGATTGATTGATTGATTGATAGACAATGCTTCGTCGTGAAAGCGCACATGTGGGGAAGAGTGACGGCCAGGCCATTGTCCGCAGTAGCGTGAAGAAATCTGCGGACATGGGTGGTAGGTTAAAGTTCAGCAATGCGCGTGTCCAGTATCTCGTTCTCGTCCAGTATCTTGTTCTCGTCCAGTATCTCGTTCTTGTCCAGTATCTCGTTCTCGTCCAGTATCTCGTTCTCGTCCAGTATCTCGTTCTCGTCCAGTATCTCGTTCTCGTCCAGTATCTCGTTCTCGTCCAGTATCTCGTTCTCGTCCAGTATCTCGTTCTCGTCCAGTATCTCGTTCTCGTCCAGTGCGTCCCACCATAGTCAGGCTATCTTCTGTTTGTGAACGCTAGTTAGCCTGTCATTAGAAACACAAAGTGGTGCGAAAGTCTCTCAGAAGGCAATCAGATTGCTCGAGCCTCCACGCAATCTGAGTTACCGCGCTGTCAGGCTTTAACCCCAAATATTTTGTTGTGTTCACAACGATTTCTTATATGAGAAACATATATCGCATGTGTGCGTGTATATATAGGCTTGTGTCTATTTGTATCTATTATCATTAATAATTAATGTGAAACCCATTCAAAAAATCGCCAAAACGATGTTTTGTTGGTGACATTTTGCAAATTGGAAAGGTAGCATTGAACCAATGAAATTTTTCTATGATGTTTTCAGTCTCAATCTCCCAGAACATCTCTTGGCCATGCAGTTATTTATGTATGCTTGTAAGCCTGTGTGTTTGTATATATTTATATGGGTGCATAGGCCTAGATGCATATGCTTGCACGCGAGTGTGTAACTATGCAAGCAAGGTGGCACAGACAGGATTCGTAGAGTGTCTTGGATAAATGTGACAGCGTCTATTCGCTTTCTCTTCCCATGTCAGACATCAACTTGCTGTTTGAGAGCCACGCCGATGCTTCAAAGACACTCATCATTAATAAGGGAACTCTCACTCAATCCATTTCGATAAGACACAGCTGACAGTTCTGGTGACATAATAGAGAGAGAGAGAGAGAGAGAGACAGACAGACAGACAGACAGAGATAGACAGAGACAAAACACAGGCGGAGACAGAGACAGAGAGACAATCAGTTGCATTCAACTAACACACCCACACACGCGCATACACACAACACACACACACATGACCACGTTTTCCATGCAGTGTAATAGTACTCGGTCATTACGATACAACAACTTTTCGTCCGTCCCGTTCTAAAGACACCTTTAAGTGCAAATGATCGACCTGCCTCAAATAATTTTACAAGAAATTGTCTTTCACTAAAATGAAACCATTTGATACTAAAAATGTGCAAAATGAGAAAACAGAGGTCACTAAGTCTGTGTCTGTATCTGGGAAATTTATTCTGCGCCTTTGAATACGGATACAACGATAGAAGGACAGACAGGCAGACAGACCGCCACACGGACAGAAAGACACACAGATAGAACAGGCAGAAGGACACAGAGACCGTCGGATACATGGACAGAGGAAGGAATGGAAGATCCTCATACGATGACTTCGAAATAGCCTGGCCAATTATTCGGTGGAACGAACGGCGTCTTTTACATATAAAGAAATGATCCTCGATGATCACCGTTTAGGTATGCTTTTATCCAGCCTTTCGGTCTCTGCTGGCCATTGACTGAAGCTGCTAAATGCTTGTGTCCACGTCAGCCTGTCTCATTGTTGAACGAGCTGTCCTTAACAACGCTCATCCATAGGCTCCAATTCATCGTCGTCTGCTTTGATCTTCACCGCCGTCGTCAAGGACATTCTTTGCCTCCATCTCAATGCGCAGATTACGGGGCGCCTGCCTAGGGCGTCCATAGCAACACGTATCCCAGGGAGACCGCCCGTCACTGCCAGACACAGACCTTCAGCTAAACCACACATGCCTGGTCATCTGAAAACCAGAGTCCACATCATTATAAGACGTGTGCACATCATACTTGCTATTCCATTAGACCCATTCCTACTTCCCTTCCTCCCTCGCTTTCTTCCTCTCTTTCTTATTCTTCCCTTCCTTCATTCATTCCATACTTTTTTCTTCTTTTCATTCTTACACAATCCTTCTTTCCTCCTTGTTCTCCTCCTCTCCTCCGTTATTCCACCCCTCATTCTCTCCTTCCATCTTCCTTTATTCTTCAATACTAACTTTATTCCATCACTTCTGCCCTTCTTTTCATCCTCCTTCTAAGTCTTTGCTTCTTTCTCCATGCTTTCTCCTCCATCTCCTCCTCCTATTTCTTCTCTTCCTCACTTCTTCTATTTCTTCTCTTCCTCACTCCTTCTATTTCTTCTCTTCCTCACTCCTTCTATTTCTTCTCTTCCTCACTCCTTCTATTTCTTCTCTTCCTCACTCCTTCTATTTCTTCTCTTCCTCACTTCTTCTATTTCTTCTCTTCCTCACTCCTTCTATTTCTTCTCTTCCTCACTCCTTCTATTTCTTCTCTTCCTCACTCCTTCTATTTCTTCTCTTCCTCACTCCTTCTATTTCTTCTCTTCCTCACTCCTTCTATTTCTTCTCTTCCTCACTCCTTCTATTTCTTCTCTTCCTCACTCCTTCTATTTCTTCTCTTCCTCACTCCTTCTATTTCTTCTCTTCCTCACTCCTTCTATTTCTTCTCTTCCTCACTCCTTCTATTTCTTCTCTTCCTCACTCCTTCTATTTCTTCTCTTCCTCACTCCTTCTATTTCTTCTCTTTCTTAGACCTCTACCTCCTCCTCCTTATTTACCTCATTGGGTACCGTAGTACAAAACAAGTCTTGCACAAAAGTGCCTTTCACTACATTTCCGGACAATGCAGTGTAAATAGATAAATGTTTTCACTTTAATTTTAATTGGTAGACAGGTTTGGATGTGCGAAGAGAAGTCATGAGTCTGATCCTTCCATTCCGTGAGCACTGAGACCGAGAATGCACGATTTCCAAACTTCTGGTTTGTGCAAAGTACGGTAAAATCCTCTCGCAGTATTTATGATCGGAGTCATTTAATGGAAAGAGAGCACGGGGTAACAATGGATATCATTTATGAGGGAGAGGTTTACAGAGTGGACGTGAGGAGGGAGAGCTCGAAGGCGATATGAGTACGAGTGGTCAGCCAGTGTAGTTGCTGCAGCGTTATCCGGGACCAAGATCATTTATTAGACAAGTAACAGTATGTATAGGACTGAGGATGAGGGTTGCAGTGTCGATGACGATAGACTAGGCAGGACAGATTTGCCGTAAACGAATATAAAATTCTAGAATATAAAACCTTTGGTCCATTGTTATTATATGTTTTCTTCAATCCAAGTTCTGGAATCTGCTTTGCTATTATTGTAAATTTACCGGGACAGTAAATTCCTTTTCTCACTACAAATTGCGTTCCATAAGTGGAAAAGTGGTAAGATGAAGGTTTATCTGGAAACTGATGTCTAGAAGTAAATTGAACAGTATAGTGTCTGGCATTATGAGAATATTCATTAAGCGAGATTAGCAACAGAACACAGTTCCTGTGAATAAGAGTTCCCAAGATTTGATAGATGCTGACGGAAACAAGATTCCTGAGGCGGGTTGTATCCGCCTATTTCCGTTTGAATTCTGGGAAATTCATTGCCAGGCAATATTTCCAACGGCGCCAGTCACAAGGGAAATCTTAAGTCGCGAACTCTTATTTCAGCCAAACAAAACATGAAACGAAAATCCGGTGGCATTTCTATGCGCTGCATGCACTTCAGCGAAATGCGAGTAGCCTACGTATACTAGTGTACAGAATCTGAGATGTAAGCACAACGCCTACACTTGACCAGCGTCGACAGTGCTATGAAGATTAGTGATATGTTACCGTAAACAGTTACCTTGTTAAAGAACAATACAGTAGCGAGCAACTGCAAGTTATAGAATGTCGATTACTTAGCGTCGAACAGAAGATGTGTGATGGAAGCCAAAGACAAAATGTCAATCATCTGTAATTGATGAAGAATTAATCCATCGTATACTCGATCGTGCTCTACTTTTTTTTATAACGAACTATCAATTATTATTTAAACAGAACATATATACATACATACATACATACATGCATACATACGTACATACGTCGTTGAATGTCTTCGTATCGTAGCGTTTCTGCATGGTTCCACCATGTTCCACTCTGTATAAAACTGTTTCACATTGTCTTCTCCAATGCCATTTCCTCTCTTCCTGTCGATGGTCACTCCATGGACCATCTACCTCTTTGTTCCAGCTTCGATCATTCCATCTATATTTTCATTAGCTGCTCCAGTTCCTTGGCGCGAATAGATTCGCTCCACTCGTTTTCAGGACACGGATTCCGATCATCTTAATAGCAGATGCATACATGCATGCAAATGTACTCGTGCATAATTATATATGTTATATATATTATATATATTATATATATATATTTGTTATGTATAATTGAATATATATATATATATATATATATATATATATATATATATATTCGTAACGTTCGTTCATCAGCGTCGTGCATATGGACACGTTGGGATTGAGTCAATGGTGCGAATACCGTATTTGCGTCGCCTGTGTTCTTATCTCTTACGGAACTCGGACGAAGTTAACGATCTGGGACGCCTGAGCAGAAGGGAGGGGACGAATGCCCTCTAGCGGTCGCCCTCTAGCGGTCGGTTCGCAGGAATTCCTTCCAGACGAAGAGAGCAGTTGCGGTTGGTTAATTTCGTCGTTATGTGTTTCCTCGTTCTTCGAGAAATTCCATTCTCCCGTTGGAGAATTAGTATCGGTAATCAACGATTGACAGCAAATGCTTTCCTTTAGAAGAAAAGCCATTACCCTCTTTTACAACTCTTACCTCTTGCCATATCGCTTTAGCTGTGGTAGATTTACAACCAACCCTCTTGCAACTAGGCCTATAGTCTCTTGCCACTTCCTTTTGGCTGTAGTATAAACTTAAACTTCAGGTGCACCTTTAATAAATTAAAATTTGTCTGGATACGTAGTATTCTTCATTTTCTATAGACGTCCAAGCTGGTTTTGGTTGAAGAGGTTGTCATATTGGATGGACACCATGACAACGGATTTCCGTTCACATGGCCCCAGATATATTAATCAGTCATAATATTTTTCAGGATATAATTATATTTTGCCAGACCTGAGAACTGAAGTCAATTGGCCATTGTTTGGTCATCGGTTAACTTCTCTCAATTCTACCTGCTGCTTATAAGCTAATATATCGTCATCATAGTTTCTTCTTTTGCCCTGTTGCTGACTAAGTGACTTTTCCATTAATTTTCATAATCGTAATCGTAATCTCCTAATTTCTAAAGCTACACTTGAAGGCTAAGCGCAGGGCACCAGCCTATTCACGAGCTTTCGTCAAATCGAAAGGGTTGTCCAAAGGATAGTCCGTGGGAGGTCAAAGTTCGGTTTCCATGCAGGAGGTCAATTTTCAGTTCTCTTCCTCACTGCCATTTGTCTGCATCTGTCTGCTTCTCTGTTCGTCTTCGTCTCTCCGTGTCTGGCTGACTGAATCTATGTTTGTCTGTATCTCGTTCACTCTCTGCATTTCTAAGTTGATGCCTTCCCTGTCTTTTGATTGTTATCGTTGCCTCGCGTTATCAAACGGTCGCAAATTCTCTTCCGTTTATTGTCTCCCTGTTGGCGGACGTCGTTGGTCTAAGGATTTATTCGGATGATTCTTTTCTTCTTAAGCCTTTGCCATTGACTAGTGCAATTGACCATGCCTGTTTTGCCAGTTGTCTTTACCAGCTTCTCTTTCAATGATTGGAACGATTAGACTTTGATGAACTGCAGCCTTGTATGTAACGGGCAATTGATTTCTCCGTAATTGACCGAGGCAATTGCTGCAGCATGAGTCCATCGGCCAACAACTAAACGGCCTCCGCCACTCAGTCACCCCTTCACCCGGTTTCTACAGAGCGATGTCCTTCAGGTGCATGTTCAATGACTGTTAGCACCAACTGAGCATGCAATAAAGAGATCTAGATCTGAGCATCGGTTGAATAGACGTTGGTCGCTCAATTCCAAAGACAGCACGAAGTGAAGCAATTGTCTCTAATAGTTCAATTCTCACAGTTCAATTGAGTTTCACGAAGCACGCATTTAACAGATAGGCAGATAGATGTTTAGATAGATATTTAGATAGATATTTAGATAGATATTTAGATAGCTAGACATACAGGGACGCAGAGCAGATAGGCAGGCAAGCGGCATGGCACATAAGATGACAATTGAGGTGATATACGGTCATGTCTTCAATGTTTGGTCAGAGTAGAACGTTTATCCGGTATCTTAAGTAAACCTATAGGCCTACAGGTTATACAGCGCCCTTTCAGTAGTTCATTTCATAAAGTGCATAAATTGCGTTCCTCATGAAGAAATTGTACGTAAAAAGCAAACAGCTAGGTAACAGATAGGTAGAAAGAGAGAGACAGACTGTCATCAGACAGACAGACAGAAACAGAGAGAGAGAGAGAGAGAGAGAGAGAGAGTCATCATTGGCGGATTCCCTCAAACACGTAGAACCAGGCATCCACTGACAGCTGACATCATGTTCATATGTTGTTCATAGTTCATAGTTCATCAAGTTCATATGTTGTTGAACATATGTCGTTCATCGTGATTATGTTGCGACGAGGATGCGAGATGTCAGGTCATTGATGTTTTTTGCGATTGCAGCAGAGTCTGAGATGTTTCTCCTTTATTCATGTTTGATTTCATTACGCATTGTCAGATATAACAGGATGTATGATGATAATGATATATATGTTCAAAAACCTGTCCGATTTCGATTACTTTTCCGGTCTTCTGCACTTTGGTAACGGGCTATTTTAATAATATAATTATTCGCGAGCTACAAGTAGCTACTGCATTTGGCATTATACGTACATGTACAATCAGCCGAAGTACGCGAATAAGCAAGTCAATTAGGCCTCCTGTAATACATTCTGAGCTTGAATTCAATCCCAAAATTTCAGAGGCCTACTGCACATCGGAGAAGTCTGTTTCCAGAGGCCTATTGTACCTCGCATAAGTTTGTTTTCAGAGGCCTATTGTACCTCGCAGAAGTTTGTTTTCAGAGGCCTACTGTACCTCGGAGAGGTTTGTTGCCCGGTGCGGCGGAAGTGACGTTATCCTGGTGCGCAGTGCCCTCTACGGTCGACCGAGACCGAGTCGATGTATAACGTCCGAGTATTCGCACGCCATGGGCTGCTACTCGGATGTGACGTCATACATGGATGACCTTTGCTCCGGAAGACAGAACTGCTCGATGCTAGTGGCCGTCGTCGACTCCATCGCTCAGCCGTGTGCCAAGGACTTCAAGTCGTACCTCGAGGTCGTCTACGAATGCATACGAGGTCAGTCTTTAACTGACATATGTTGTGGGCACAAATTAATTGATGGTCGACTCTAAATTATCAAATATTTAACGAGAATTTATAAATACCGCGTGTAGACACCAGCGCGTCCCTCGTCTTAATAGATACAATTCACTATCAATTCATGCATATTAATTTTAAGGATTAAAAAATGACGCTAAACAAGTTGACTAGACAAAGAAGATGAAATATTTCTCAGCAATTGCGTACGTTGATGTTTGAAAGTATCTTTCGTTGACGATTGTCGTCTGGGCAACCTGACTCGTTTGACGGGTAATCGCGGATACTTGGCCGTCTCTCCGAAGCCGAAGCAACAGCGATCCTCTGAACGAGTCGCCTTCTGTGCCTGGGTCATATCCGTCGACGCAGGTCAAAAGGTCAACATCACGTGGCACCAGGTCACTTCCGGGGCTGTGGGCGTTGGGGAATCGACGATGGGTATGGCGGAAGGAGGAGCAGGGGCTCCTGGCCAGATGGAAGGAGGATCAAAGGGCGGCGGCGTCTTTTTGTGGCCGCACAGGTGTTTCTTCAGCCTGAGGTTTGTGGAGAGCGGTGGAGAGGAATATGTCCATCAAAGGTGTAGACCGCATCCCGGTGAAGGCGCAATTTACCTGTCCAAGACCAATCAAGTGCAGGTTCAGGTGAGAACGCATCCGAAGGAATTGAAAGGAGCCACGGATAACGATCCTATCGTCAGCTGGCGTCCATACGTTCTGTTTTATCAAGGTAAACTATAATTATCTACCAATCGGTTACTTATTAAAAGGTATTTATTTTGAAATTACTCCGCGTTCATGTCTCTAGCGTCTAGCACGTGTCACTATAATTTTGCTATGCTACATCTGCTAAATTAGACTCTAATGGTTTGTCATCCCAAGATAATCTCTCTGATATCAGCTTCTAAGCGTTACTATGAAGACTAAATATGCTGCGTGTAAAAATTGTCAAAGTTGTTTTAGTTTAATTAAGGTATTTGGTGAAGTTGTTAGGCCTATTCTGCGTATTTCTGTTTGCTAGATTCGAGGCATAGAGCCGTCGATGAGCAATGTTTGAGAAGTTGATGCAAATGAACACTGACTGATTGCCTCTGATATACCGTGTATATGCCTACCTTCAATATAGTCACTATACATAATGCACTCAGTGATTTCAATGCTCGCGTATGCCTTACCATACACTCCAAAGCTGGAGTGTATGGCCGGAATAAGTAAGATAATGCAATATGTTTATAGAAGGAGTAAACAGATAATGCAATCTGTCTGTGGCAAGAGTTAGCAAATAATGCATTATATTTATAGCAGAAGTTAGCAGGTAATGAAAAATGCGTGTGGCAAAAGTAAATAAATATTCAGATTATGCAGTCATTGTTGTTGTTGTTGTCAGCATTTGGCTGTTCTGACGTCTTGCTACCTGAGGGCGCCACTATAGCTCGACGTGGTGACGACATAGCCATAATATGCAACGACTCCATGGAGATATTCTACATCACCTGCCAATACGACCGTTGGATTGGCGACAAGGGCAACTGCTCACGACCCGGTCAGTCGACGCCAGATCAGGGAAAACTATTAAATAAAAATCAGCTGAGCACTGTAGAACACTTTTACGAGGAAGAATTGGCCTATGCTTAGTCGGGTGTAGGACAAAACCCCCGGACAAAACCCCCAGTTTTAGGGAGGACATTAACCCCCGGACAAACCTCCCTCCCCTCTTGTCCTAACTAGCATTTGTCACATATATTTCTTAGAGTGACTTAGACGAACTATTTACAGCTCTGCAACTTAATTAGACGCCCTGCCATAATAACTGACACTACATTCCACTGCATCTGGGCTGCGGCTCAGATCGCTGCTAAAGACCGACTTACGCGTGCGTAGGATGAAGATGCTCTTCGGTGACCGCGTTTTCTCAGCTGCCGGTCCTACATATATGTACTGGAATAGTCTTCCGCCCGCCATCAGATTGGCCGACTCAGTGGACTCTTTCAAGTCAAGGCTCAAGACTCGTCTCTTTTCGAAGGCTTGTCCCGATTGCTAGTTGTTTGTGAGGCGCCCTTGTAGCAGTATGGCCGCGTTAAATTGTCTTTATTATTATATTATTATAATTATCATTAGTAGTATTATAATAATAATAATAATTATTATTATTATTACTATTATTGTTATTATTAGCAAAGTCTGCACAACATTACAAATTACACTCAGTACAATTATTAGTCTAACTTATATAAGAAGTCGTGTCACAGATATATATATATATATATATTATTTATATATATAGTCCTACGCTCTGCATAGACTCACTTACCTGACGCGTCTGAAGAAGCCGTGTCACAGATAACGCACGTGAGCTCTGTATCAACTTCGCCTCCAGAAACAAGCAAAGATGAAATCATGTCAATTAAGTATTTGATCTAAATCTGCATAACCAATATCATATCTGCTACCAACTGACTAAGCGCAAGGGGTCTGTGAATAACGCACAGTGATGCATTCAGCGTAGGCCTACATATCATACAATAACATCAAAAAGACTAAGGCACTATGACCAAGACTATTTGCTTTTTAACTTTTAAACGACGATACCTGAGTGATTGCATATAAACGGGAACTACTAAGTAATAAAAGTAAAAAAATGGAAAACATTAATTCTTAGGTTTTTTGTCCTACCTTTGGGTTTTTTGTCCTACCTTTGGTTTTTTTGTCCGGGGGTTTTTGTCCGGGGTTCTGTCAGAGGGGTTTGTTCGCTAGCCGCAATCATAGGCAAAATCGATTCAGGGTTATTACCTTATTTTATTCAACTTAGCTTGCGTTAAGTTTGTCACGGACATCTATCAACTCTTTTTCAGGTATGTTCCCGACTTCCCGTCGACCTATAGAGAGCTGAAATTCTGCCCACATTTCAGGCTTGCACGACAATGCAACGTTTCAAATTTTTACGTATATAACTGAGAAATTGGAAAAAATGAAAAAAAAATGAAAAATAGTAAATATCGTTTAACCACTCGAACGACTCCTCCTTGACGAGCTCCACTCCGGCAAGTTTACATCATCAACTATATGAAATCAAAAATCTCTTAAGGAAATGGAACGATTGCGCCATCTACCAGATAAAAGAGGGTCCCGAAAAACCTATGTTTTTACTTTACCTTAGTTTACTAATCTAAGGCCTGCGCTAGTTAAGCCCGCTTCAATTGCAAGCACGTTATTCCAAGAATAGTTTTCGCTCAAGATGTCCAACAAAATGGACGTGTGATCTGAGGAGGTGGCCTCTGAGTGGGATAGCAGTAGCTGTTTCAGACTGCAGTTTTAATATGATGAGTATAATGGAGTGGCTGTCAGTAACTTCTACTCTGCCATCCGAAGCATAGGCGCCGACACCACAGTGGCAACGGGATTTTTGCCCCTGTACTTTGGAAGGTAGCAGGGCGAGTATGATTTTGCCCCAGTATCTTTTGGCACTCTTATTGGCCAATGGTTATTATAGTTATCTATTGAGACTGTGTAGGCCTATGCTACATGTATAATAAAGATTAAAGTGAGTAAACATAGTTCTACTAGGCCTACTACTCATCAGTTCAAATGTTGCAAACATTATGAGAGTGTATCAAGCCTCATTGTGACGCGCAAGACATGTTTTCAATTTTTGAGATAATTTTGCCGCTGTACTCAAAATCAAAAGCCAGCGCCTATGATCCGAAGCAACGGTTCGCCTCCGCTCATTAGCCTAGCTCCAATGGCTGAGATTGGAAGAACATGAGACAAACGATGGCCTCATTGCTGGCATTGTTTTCTTGTAATCCCTACAAAACAATTGACTCAGGAAATTTGTCAACCTGTTCTGGCTGAAGAATTATCTGAGACGGTTACTTTGTAGGGACCTTGTGCAACTCTTTCACTCGTCCGTATTCGGTGCCATCGATTGATGTATGACAATTGTATAACGGCGCTATAACAACGATAAAATTATTAAGATTTTAAGATGCCAGAACGTACACTCAGTGCTTTTGCCTTACTCTACTCCAAGGATTATCTATTAGTCCTTGACTCTACTCTAATGATTTATATAACGCACATATAATAAATGTATGTGAACGTACTTTTTGTGAATGTGTAATATTTAGTATTTGAACCACAGTGAGCTAACATCTTATTTTATCGCCATCTTCGAAATTTCCATCAGCATTTATCTTAAATGCAAAGTGGTAGCTTCATTTTCCAATTCGTTCGTGAATAGGCTGGTACCCTGCCTTTGGCTTTTGAGTGGTGCTTTACAAGTTTGGATATTCTGATCATCGTTTGCTTAGGCTACACCATAGATGTGTCACTTCGCGTCAAGATATAAATAGAAAAAAACATTGAGTAAGCATGCAGAAATTAATCAATTACAATTTTAGCGATTTATCTATTTCAAAATTATTTAAAATCCGCAGCCCTATTTAAATTGAATTTTAATTAGACCACTACTGCACACGCTGCGTTTGAGTTCGGGGCAATCACATAGTCTCGTGCATTTTCGTGAGCCCATCCTCGCAATCTGTCCCTAGTGTGTGCCATGCAATAAAACAGTCGGTCAATATCTCGATCAGCGCATCTGCCAATTCAACTCACGAAATGTCGGCAATGAAATGACAGAGGCCACGAGAGGCCACAAGCGGCTATAGGAGACAACTATTTTAGGCGTGTAGAAGGTTGATGCTGCTTTAAGCTCTTGATATGTGAGAGACTGCTGTAGCAGCCCAGCTGCGCGGTGTAGCTTTATACCAGAACCGCCCTTCAAACCATGCAATATGCATGATCTGGGGCTAATAGATATCAGACTATCATTGAGGAAATGTTAAAACGATGTTGACTAACAAGAGTGGATAGAAGCAGATAAGTTTATCACTGGAAGGGAGGCTGTGCAGGCGACAGCAATAGGTTCCTTGATTGGAAATTAATTATTTAAGAAACTGAGAGGAACATAAAACAGAAGTTCTTCGAAGAAGCAATTCTCGGAATGGGTTATTCAGCGGTTCTGGTTAACTTGCTATCGTTCCAATACAGATTGCGAAGGTTTTCTTAACCTCTTTCAGCCCAATTGACCCGCACGAGCCAGATGTATATAGGACCTAGGCCTATATTAAGCATTTTATAGCATACAGAAACGAAGGAAACGAATTAAGTAGTCGGAAAGTGAATAAACTACGACAATTGACCAATATTATGGTCAAATCACCACCTAGTAGGTTATAAAACGTATTATTAACCTATAATTAGGTTACAAAATCACCAAAAATTACAACAACCCACATCATGGTTCTAATACCAGCCAAATAGGCCACCATAAAATTGAAAAATGAGCCACAATTCATGCACAAACCAAAGCCCCTGATCAAAACGTCCGCCAATAGGTCAAAAGTCACCGGAATTTCCAATAGTTTCGATGATGAGTCATTGCTCAACAAACAAAAAAACATTCTTTCATATATATAAAATGAATGAAAATATTTTTCATTTTTCACTTAAAGGAATGCCAACACAATATAAAATGGAATACACAAAAATGACAGTAATTGAATTAAGAAAAATTGCGAAACAGAGCGGAATTGTAGCTTATACGAGACTGCATAAAGCGGATTTGATTAGTAAAATTGAAGCTCACGGGGCTCAAACTCTCATCCCCTCATATTTTATTCCAATCTCATCCAATACTAGTTTGATGGACGCACCCGTTCCCGACATTAGAGTTCCAACACTCGTTCCCATGCCAGCTACGACAGCACGAAAAATATTCGTTAAGACTAAGTCTGCTATTAATACATTCGCAAAGTGGATTGAAGGGTACATACCTGAACAACCAAGGAGAAAGGTGAACTAGAATATAGAAGCACTGAAAGCTAAAGTGAAATCTATATTAGGTAAAATTCTTATGAAAACACGCGAAATAAAAGAGATGGCCACAGCTATCAAGGGCTTCACGAAACATTACACGGTCGAAGGAGCAAACGGAATTGACGCCGCATCTTTTCTTGACACCGTTCGAGCACAGGCGGTAGACTTGTTGACTAAAAATCCACAGACTAAGGTTAATTCATCCTTACCTGCACAATGGAGCGTATTGATATGAAATCCGGGCAAGTAGAAACCGAGGATTTTCCGTTTCGTTCAAAGACTGAGGTGGTTCTAGACTCCACCGATGCGAGCGAAATTTACAACACTGCGAAATATAAAATCCTGGAGTCTATGGCAGCCTTCCAGATGCGACGTAGTAACTGGAGACTTAGAGCGGCTCAAAAATTAGAAATCAACACGGTTGCTTTTAAACCGCGGAAGGGCAGTTCTTACATTCCACTACCGAAATGTCTAGCGATTAAAAAGGCTATTGTTAATATGAAGAACGAAGACGAAGAATGCTTCAAATGGTGTGTAACGAGAGCCTTAAACCCTGTTGACGCACATTCGGAAAGAATAACGAAAGAATTAATAAAATAATCTGAAGAACTTGATTGGCCCAGCATTGAATTCCCAGTCGCAGCGGATGCTAACGTGATAAGTAAGTTTGAGAGAAATAATAATATTAGTATTAATGTTTTCGGTCACGAGAGAGATGTTTACATATTCCTACTATATTTATCGAGGCACGAGAGCGATATCGGTGTAGATCTATTACTTATTGTTGGATAAAGAACTTTAACAGATTGATGGCGGTTCACGCAGAAAACTCATGCAATTCGATGCATTATTGTAAAAGATGTTTTATAGGATATAGAAATATAGAGTTATTAAATAAACATACCGAGTATTGCTCCCAACACGCTACTGGAAAGATAGAACTTCCAGAACCAGGAACTATGTTGAGTTTTAAGAATTATTATCGAAAGATGAGAGTTCCCTTTGTCGTGTACGCCGATTTTGAATCTTTCATTAAACCTGTCATCCAGATCCCAACATGTCTTACACCAACAGATATCAAAAACACGTTCCAAGTTCTTTCTGCTATTATATTAAATGTTTTGAGGATGGCCTATATTCGCAAACTCCTGTGACGTTCACAGCAAAGAGCGAAGACGTTGATGTAGCTCAGATATTCGTAGACAGTCTTATAGAGAACATAAGAGATATCTATTATCGATTTAAATTTCCTAAGAAAATGATATTTTGAAAGAAAGAACAGGCGCTATTCGATTCCGCTATCGTTTGTCACACATGCGAAGGCAAACTGGGTAAAGATCGAGTTAGAGACCATTGCCATTTAACTAGAAAATATAGAGGCGCCGCTCGTAAGAATTGTAATCTAAATTATAAAGTCCCCAAGTTTTTCCCAGTATTTTTCCATGATCTATCCGGCTACGACAGTCATCTATTCGTAAAGAAATTACGAGGTGTTAATAACGAAAAGATTAATTGCATTCATAGCAACGAAGAAAAGTACATCTCTTTCAGTAGAGAAGTCGTAGTTGATTATTTTATAGATGAAGAAAATAAGTTAAAAATTGTCAAACGAGGATTACGTTTCATCGATAGTTTTAGATTCATGGCATCGAGTCTCGACGCTTTATCGAAGAACCTGAGCAAAGATCAGTGTAAGAATATAAGCAAACACTATTCTGGTAATCAGCTCGATCTCTTGCTTATAAAAGGATTATATCCTTACGATTATGTTGATTCCGTCGACCGACTGAACGAAACAGAACTACCACCAAAGTCAGCATTCTACTCAATACTTAACGACTCAGGTATTAGTGACGAAGACTACAACCATGCACAGATGGTATGGAAAGAATTCGGATTCAAGACGTTGAGAGAATACCACGATTTATATAATGTGACTGATGTTCTCCTGCTTGCTGAGGTATTTTAGAATTTTAGAGATGTATGTCAGTGAGAGCTATGGCTTAGGTCCCGCCTGGTATTATACTTCGCCAGGTCTTGCTTGGGACGCCGCATTGAAGTTGACAGGAGTAAAGTTGGTGTTGTTGAGCGACTATGATATGATACTAATGGTTAAGCATTAAGGGGAGGTGTTAGCACCATTTCACACCGTTATGGACGGGCAAACAATAAGTATATGGGAGAAGCGTTTGACGATAGCAAGCCTTCAACATTTATAACCTATTTAGACGCGAACAACCTGTACGGATGGGCAATGTGTAAGAATCTACCAACTCATGGGTTCCAGTGGATGGGTAACGATGAGCTAAACGATTGGAGATCTTCGCCGTGTATATTAGAAGTCGATTTGGAATATTCCAGAGTATTGCACGATCTTTACAACGACTATCCTCTTGCTCCAGAGAGTGATAAACCCAAAGAATCGGATGTGTCAAAACTCATTCCAAACCTGTGTAATAAAGTAAAGTATATAGTCCATTACGAAAATTTAAAGCAGTATGAAAGTTTGAAGATATTGAAAATTCATCGTGGAATTAAATTTGAAGAAAGTGCTTGGCTGAAATAGTATGAAGATCTAAATACT
Source organism: Bimastos eiseni (assembly GCA_959347315.1). NCBI lineage: Eukaryota > Metazoa > Annelida > Clitellata > Crassiclitellata > Lumbricidae > Bimastos > Bimastos eiseni. Next base: position 8,892,269 of record OY365813.1, on the reverse strand, counting down.
AATCTGAGGGCCAGAGCCACCAACGATTTCGAAAAAGACTTTTTCAAACTAATGAACAATAGTGAGTTTGGCAAGACGTCCGAGAATATTGAGAATTGTGTAGACATAAAATTGGTGTGTAGTGAGAAGGACGCCATTAAGCTAGCAGCGAGAACGAGTTACGATACTCGAACTATTTTTGATGAAAACCTAATTGCCATTCACATGAAACGGACGAAGCTATGTTACAACAAGCCTATATAGCTTGGTATGTGTATATTAGACTTGAGTAAGACTATAATGTACTATTTTCATTATAATTACATCAAGAAAAAGTACGATGAGAGAGCAAAGTTACTTTGTACAGATTCTTTTACAGATTCTTTAGCCTATGAAATTAAGACCGAAGACTTCTACGCCGATATAGCACCCGACATTAGAAGTAGGTTCGACACTAGCGACTATCCTAAAGACTATCCCTCTGATATAGAAACTGGCATCAATAAAAAGGTCATTTTCATGTTCAAAGATGAAGCAGCTGGTAAACAGATCGAAGAGTTTGTAGGTTTAAGATCGAAACTGTATTCGTACAAGATGGCTGGAGTAGACCACAAGAAAAGTAAAGGCGTCAGGAAGAATGTTGTTAAGAAATTAATCACTCACGAAGATTACAAAGACTGCTTGTTCTCCAAGAGAGAACAATCGAGAAAGATGAATGTCATTCGATCGCATCTTCACGATGTCTACAGCGAGGAAATAAACAAGGTAGCCCTCTCAGCGGAAGATGATAAACGAGTTATTCAGAAAGATGGAATCCACACTTTAGCATATGGACATTATTCTCTAATATAAAATGAGTGTTAAACAAATCGATGTTGAAGGCGTAACGCTACCTAATATTGCTTTGTCGAACGTTGCTCTAATCGAAGCGGCGAGGAAACTAAATATAAATAATTTTAGAGGAGTTTTTCTAAGAGACGAGTTGCCGAAGAGGCCGATAGCGAACGAATGTGGCATCCTAAATCTCGATGATTCTGACGGCAAAGGAACGCATTGGACGTGTTTGATCAAGGGCGCCAATGATAAGATTTATTTCGACAGTTATGGACTTCCTCCTCCTACGGAATTGATAAATTTTAAAACAGTGAACGAATACATCCTAACGGTGAAGTGTATTGCGGTCATTGATGTTTGTATATATATATATTGAAGAAGACGATCAATGATGGTTGTGAATTTCAAGAAGTCGTAAACGAATTGTATTAAATAATAATAATATATATATATATAAAAAGATGCCTGTTGATAAATTTGTACGAACCGATACTGGATCAACTCAAAGAACAATTTCTGGAGGTGTTACTCTATCTCAAGCGAATACATTTCTAAAAAGAGAAGAAACGAACGCAATGGAGGGTGATTTGGAAATGAGTGGCAACTCGATAAAAGGTTTACCGACTGACATTCATCCACCAGTCTTAGCCAGTCAGGCTGTGAGCTTTGGCCAAGTCGAAGCCTTAGTCAACCAAGCGATAACGAATAATTCTGCCACCGATTACCTGAGGACATATGTGACAGCGGCTCCAACCATGACTTCTGATACAACGATAATAAACGGTTTGACTTATGAAGCTAGTGCTAGCAATTTTCGCAGTGTGCTTGGCCATGAATTCGGTCCGTGGAGGGCTTTTCAAAACGCTTCTCACTACCCCGACATTTGGGTCTCCAAAACAACCGCAAATGTTTGGACAGATGTACAGATGAAGTATCCCATTCCTCTATCAATGTCGGGATTTTACATCGTCGCCGGCCGTTCTGATAATGAATATGTTACTAGTTGGAAAGTCCAAGCTAGTAACGATGGAATAGTATTTACAGATATTCAAACCTCTCAAACGAATGTCCTCCATTTTGGAGTTTTGATAAAGTTTACATTTCACCCTTCAACTAATTACAGGTATTGGAGATTTCATATTATATCCACGAGTCCTGGTGCTGAAACAGCTGCCGTCTGCATGCTACGGTGGAAACCAACGCTGGCCGATCTCACACGAGGAAGAAAATGTTACATCGGTTACGTGCCGAGGTTAACTTCAGACACTAGTAATTATGGTTTTCAAGCGAACGCCATTGCTTCAGCTACGCATAACAAAGCCTTTCATGTATTCAAAGATGAAGGAGAATGGGTGTCTGAGGTTAGCGCAACCATGGAAACGGATATCTATCGAGTTCCCAACCGCAGTAAAAATCTGGAAGATCGGCTTGAGGGGGAGAAAAAAACAACGAAAGGATTTCCGACTGGAGAATAATCGCATTCAATTATGAAGGATAAGAGGTTATTATTTACACGTCGCTTAATAACAATTTAGGAAATACTTACCAAAAATTCTTAATCGATTCAGTTGGAAAATATCAGACTTATAAGTTAGATTGCCTCCAGGCTAAACCGGGGAAGCCAGGATTATGCGTGATGCAGTTATTCGTGTATGATGATTAAAATAAGAAATTATTTTCGCATTTCAGCTTAAAGAAAATATTTTCTATATATAAAAAGATGATTGTTTCACACAAAACGTTTAATCCAGATAAAATAATCTTTAAAGTCGTGAATAAGACGAACAACTTTGGTCAACGAATTCAAATTAAGTAAAAATACTCGAACGGTGTCGAAGGCAATTTTCATATCCAAACTCCAGCATTAAAAAGTTGGGGCATATCACCAAATCATGGTTTTGGTAAAACCGTTGGCACTGTTGTTGGTTACAGTACACCAGTAATGATGTATGATTGGTATTTGGAACCAACTGAGGACGAATTGGAGACTATCGGTATATTTGAAAGTATTTTAGAACGCATTCAAAAGCATTTGCTCGATCCTGATACAAAAGCGGCTTCGAATAAGAAATATGAATCTTCATAGGTTGAACAAATGTCTATTTTTTCTCAAAAACAGGAAGACGAAGCGCCAAAGATGTACCCGAAATTGTTAACTGCGTATGGATCAACGGATATAACAACCGGATTTTATGATACAGACGATAATCCAATCGACCCCTATCCACTTCGTGTAGTGTCGTGTTAGATTTATCATGCAGTATATTCATCGGAAATAAGCCGTCCGTACAATTAAGAGTAGAGGATGTTGTATTAGTAGAAAGAACTGAAGTACGAAAGCGAGAAAGACGTCTATTTGCTAAGAATTTCACAAAGGTTTAGTTAACAAAGTGTTGATAGATTTTCAATGAGAAACATCATTGAAAATTTAAAACACAAGATCAACAACTTCGTTATCTCCGGATACCACGATATACGACGTGCTGTAACCCGGTTCCGTTTCTATCCTCGTTTTTGTAAAAGTAAATGTCTTGTCCGTTTCCAGCTTGTCGTCAATGGGCATATCCCACGACCCCTTGAATACGCTCATGTAATATTCCGTCTCATCCGGGGAAAATACCGTAATCAGGTAGAAATAGCCTACTGTACCGTACAGATATTGCTTCGTTTTAACTGTGTAAACTACGTCTTCTTCCAAAGTTTAGAAATCTATAAATTTACGACTTCCCATTTGTATTTGCCAGGATAAAACTTTATGTCAACATCTTAATCTCGTATCTATTTCTCCATACTTTACCGTTGGAACGACGTATCGTATTCGCGCCGACTTTTAACGCCATACTCGCCTTATACAACGACTGGTAGACGGCTGTTTCGTTCGTGTCGGAATCTAAAATCTCTACGCGTATGGGATTATTTCGAATCGTTTTTATGCTCGTACTCGGGTGACACATCCGTTTTCTTCTTCACCGGCGCCTTCAGTTCTGATTCCGATAAAATACCCTTCCCTACTAGTATTCTTAACATTTCTGGTTTGTTCATATAGCTCGGCTCTATTTCATTTTCCTTTAATAGCGATATCAGTTGTGAGAGTTTCATTTTTTATAATAGAAAATATTTTCTTTAATATAGAACGCTCATCTTCTGACCGTCTGATTGGAAGTTTAGCAATTTATCTTAAATGAAAACTGCATAAGCATCCGTTCCAACCGGCACCGCAGCATTGAAAGTAGCCTTGATCTGGATATCTACGACGGATGACTTTAACTGCTCTGATTGTTTACTTACATCGAAAACGAACAGCGGATATAAATCTTTGTAATCAGCTGGCGTAATGTTGCTCTGAGTCACGAGCTGATCCATCCCATAGAATTTCTCGCTAAAGGTCGTGGTGTCTCTATAAGCTCTCGAAAATTGCTGATTCGGGAATGATAGCCTGTAATCGACTGCTGGGTATCTTTCTTGGTTCATCATCACGTACATGTTTTTAATATCGCAATGATCGAAAATTGATGGATTAGCTTGTTGCTTGCCGCTTCGATTCGTTTGAAATCCAACGATAATATACCTCGGTTTTTCTGGCGATGTCTTTACGCTAAGTCGCCAACTGAATGTGGTAGATTGAGTAACCGCTACGGTATCGCGAAGATGAGCTCGGTAGGCTACTGGTAACGTTGCCTTTGATTAGATGGTTTTGTACAGCTGCATTCTTTCCATGTCGGACGGAATCACATGCGGCATAAACCATGAAATTTTACTGATGTTGACTTTCCCGGCAACCGCGACGTTGTCCCTAAAAATAGCATTGCCGTCGGCTTTGCGAACGAGAGCTAACGTATGCTTCATGCCGTAGACTATCTTATCGTAATCCTCACAGAAGCCAAAAATGTGCTTCAGAGGTACTATAAAACTGAATGTGCCCTTTGCAAAAAGCAATGCCAACATAGATGAAGCGACAAAACAATCGTTCCTTAGACAAAACGAATTGAATACAAAGCGAACGTAAATTTGCGTCTTATGTTTTTACGTTTAAATATTATGTTCCCAAGTTAAAAATGTCGTTTCTAAAAATCAAAGACCCAACCAAACGTGATTTTATCGTTGAGAACTTTCTCAAGACGAAGCAAAATATTAGACAAGACTCGTTATCCGAGAAAATATGGGACATTGGGCTTCAGCGAGAATTGATAAAGGCGTACAAACCGATAATCGACTCTCAGTCTGAAATATCCAACGAATTAGATGTATGCATGCTTTTACTTCTAACCTCTTCCTTCATCTGACTAAATTTCTCGAATTCGCTGAGAATAACAGAATATTCCAAGTCTGAGATATTATTATCATCTAGGGCTTTTTAAACAAGGTCGCTGATGGAATTTAGTTTCCCTTCGGCTATAGTTCTGATCTTTGCATGTTTTTCTTGCCGCAACGATAGAAGTCGGCGGATTTGGGCAGATATCAAACACAATGCTCCGGCTCCTGCAGATAACGATACCACGATTGTCGCAGCTGGTGCGGCTACGACGGTACTTAGAAAAGTTACGCCTAATGCGGCGAGTCCTGAAGATGTAAGAGTTAACAACCCTCCCAACGCTTCAACTACTTTAACACTCCTTTGATATTTTTTACAAATTATTTCTCTCATTTCACGTTCTCATGAGATTTCCTGTTGAATTTCAGATATTTTCCGAAGGCGATAAGTGTCTGCTTTATTCAATTTTATAATATCGAAGAATATTCTTAAAATGGAATTCAAGTTTTATTCGTTGACGCGGTAATCGACATAACATAACGAATCTCCTTCGTTTATGGTGACAGTTCCAAGATCTGTAAAATATTCTTAATATCGAGTAAAATTTCTTCCATGACTCCTATAACGGTATCGCTTAGCATGCGGCAACCCGCTTCTATCAATTCCGGATGGAGCGAAACTTTACACGATCCTTTTGTTATTCGGACACCTAAACCTAACGGTAAAACAACCGTCTCATGAGAACGAATAGTAATTGTAGATTGAGCAAAAATCTCCCATCTTAAACCACTCAGTTGTCTTTACGGTCTATACTTGACATCCCACATGCCTTCCACGTGACGAATCTCAGTTGTGTTCTCGTAGATTTTTCAGTTCTGGGCTTCGTCCACCCCATTTTGTGAGTCGGATAATGATATATTTTATATTGGAATGACTTTTTATTTAAGCTGAGATAAGAAAAAAAATTATAGTAACATTCCGAGAAGTGGAATGTTTTGAAACGGTGAATCTGGTCCAAGGATAAGTCCTTCGCCGTTTACGAATCCAGAGCCTGTTTTCAGATTCAGACCTTCTCCCATCCCACACCATCAAGTCCAGAACCTTGCCATGGCTTCAGGTAAAGACTATGCCCTTGTTGCACTATCTTGTAGTTTTACCTCGTCTATTGAGATATATTGCACCACCCGATCCGGTGACTTTTGTCTATCACTTTTGATCCAGCCGCTGCACCTAATCCTGTTAATGCGCCCGTTGCAAAGCTCGTTTACACACTCGAAGGCAAAAATTTACGGTAACTAGCGCCGATAAAGCCGCCTTAGACTTTGGCATTATGTATCAATTGCGTTTTACTCCTTTTTATAGTCGCGCCTTTTCCACCCTTATACCCCTTAGCTAACTTGTTAACCTGCGCCTGTGTAAGTGCTGAAACGTGGGTTCCATTTAAATCGTTGTGCTTTAATCCAATGCTAACGCCGGTCTTTTTGTCCTTCAGAAATATTAACTTTGACATTTGTGTATCGACTCATTTTATATAAAACTATATAAACTTTTAAGCCTCTCTTATATGAAACCTCAGCGCTAATTCCTCACCTCGTAGATTAATTAGTTGGCCATTTTGGTCTGCGAGAGACGTTTCCATCGTCGAAATCGTGGATAGGGTGATTGGAAGATATATCAAATTCCTAGGCGTTTCGATACTCTTATAGCCGGGCCCTACATTCGGGAAAAAGGAATAAATTATATTATCAGTCGTTCCGTTGCTATAGGAAGCCCCGATGATATCTCTCGTTACTCTCAGATTACTGACACTCATTATGTTCACTATATTCTCCGATTCTTGGTACCCTGCTGAAAAACGCCGTCTATCGAAACCGAAGACTTTTCCGATAGAGTTCAACGCCCAGAAATCGACCATGTAATTATCCGCTAGATGCACAACAGTCTTTAACGTATTGCTATTTGCTTCTATCTTAATATTGTATTCTTCGTTAACCATATCATATTGCTCGTTTTCTTTCGTGATTCTCTGGACGTATTCGTTAATATCTGTAATTTCATAGCAGCCTTCGGGAATGGTTATAGTAACCCACATACCTCCACGTTTCGGCGAATACGATAAGTTGTTGTTAGTCTCATCGATGTTTGGGAATGAAAAATATGTTTCCAGATTGACAAGAGCCATCTCGTACTTTTTATTTTTATCGAACTGAATCGACGGATTGAATCGAGTTCTTATTCGCGAACTCTTATCACTCAATAATATGTAAAACTATGACTTTGGCTCTGTGTAACGAGCGATCCTTTTGGTGTCCTCTGCAATCTTTTGTAGAAGCGATTCCATTTTTATAAAATAAAAGATTTTTTTATATTGAAATGTAGAATTCATGGAAACCGCATCTATACTTGCCGTTATTCTTATTACTAGTCTGATCTATCACCACAAATCCATGAGGTTGCTCCCAGGCTGTTTTACACAGTTTCTTAAACTCATCCTTAGACATGTCTGTACCGACGTGATCGTGGTAAATGTGATTAATATTTTTCTGGTCTTGAGGAAACAAGTAGATAAAGTTTGCATTCTCTCTGATCGTCTGTCTAGGTAGTTTGAAATAATTTTGAGCGAGGTAGAAGCAACGAACGTTACTATGCCTTCCTCAGTTGCAGTAGGTCTCACATTTATTTTGCTTTTCTAACTGTAAATCATCGAAAATCATAAGGTTCTTCTTTTCACGATTCAAATCTCTCGGATCTGGGACGTCTTCCGATGATTCAAAGAACTTACAGCAGATATCAGATTGTTTATACAAGTGTTTAGCCATTGCCTCAACTATTAAAGCCGGCGGAACATTTAGTCTCGCGATCTTGTCTTGGCACCCGAATAGCTCGATGATGTATTATTTCGGTATTTTTTCCTCAAATGCTTGCTTGAGTATTTTTTACTCTGGTTGAAAGAGAGATCTTCCGAATACCTGCAGATTGTCGTAGTCTAGCCATCCAGGTCTTAGAAGTAGGTTCAACAATAAAGTCGTTTTACCGCATCCGGACATTCCTACGATTAACCCTCTTATACTTCTAGGTAAAAGAGGGTTATTGAATCTATTAGATAATACGTCGTTCCACGATAAATCTTTGACTTCCATTTTAAATATATCTAATTGTATTTAAAAAGGATGTATTGCGTAAAGTGTAAAACTCGTACTGAAACTAAAAATATTCAAAATGTTACAACGAAGAACGGAAGATCAATGCTTAGAGGCACATGAGATATATGTGGAAAGACAAAGACACAATTCGTGAAGCCTTCTGAAGGTGGTGATTTAGTTGGATCTTTAAATTCGGTTACCAGCAGTATTAAGCTGCCGTGGGCTAAATATCCAGGTGAGATGCACTTGCCAGGACATTCGTTTACTGCTCCTGGACTTTATTTGAGGCTGAGTTCCGATGGAACTCCTAAGGATTGGTCGAAGCCCGTCAATAGAGTCGACGACGCTGCATATCATCACGATTTAGCTTACGGTTAGCACTCCGATACAGCTTCTAGGAATGTCGCTGATAGAACGATGATTAATAAATTGAATAATATTCCTAATCCTAGCTTACGAGAGCGTATAGAAAGAAGTCTTGTCAAACCTATATTATCTACCAAAGCTAATCTCGGGTTAGGTTTATAAAAAGCCTAAAATTACAATGGACTGATGAACTCGAGGATGAGTTACATGAACCCGTAGTAAGACGTTTTAGGAAGAGGAAGGTGTACGTTGGTGGAATAGATGAAATATGGGCCGCTGATTTAGTCGATATGCAGAGTTTCGCTAAAGATAACGATGGCGTGAAATACTTACTAACCGTAATAGATGTGCTTTCCAAATACGGTTTGATTGTACCATTAAATGATAAGAGTGGAAAATCTACGGCTAGTGGCTTCGTGAAAATATTCGAGAGCGGTAGAAGACCAGGCAAGGTTTGGGTGGATAAATGTAAAGAATTTTATAATAAAGACGTTAAGAAATTAGTCGAGTTGTATTCTACGGAGAACGAAGAAAAGTCGTGCGTTGTTGAGCGTTGGAATATAACAATGCGTGAAAAATGTTTAAGTATTTTACAGCTAATTCAACTAGACGATATATCGATGTGTTGGATGAAATGGTTAGTAATCATAATGAAACTAGACATTTTTCCATTAAAATGACACCCTCTAAAGCTACTTTGAAAATGAATGAAAAGGTAGTTTGGATGAACTTATACGGTGATGCGATCTCGGAACCTATTATACCCAGGTTTTCGATCGGTTATTAAGTTAGAATAAAGAAGAAGAAGAAGATCTTTGAAAAAGGTCTTACACCGAGATGGACGGAAGAGATCTTCACAATTTCAAAGATTCAGTACACGGATCCACCAACTTATAAGATCACTGATTATCATGGTGAGGAAATACAGAGCTCATTTTACGAACAGGAGCTACAGAAGACTACTCAGGAAATATTTAGAATAGGAAAAGTTATCAGGAAACGGGGAAAAAAGTCGCTGGTGAAATGGTTGGGTCATCCTGAGTCATTTAATTCCTGGGTTGATAATGAAGACTTGGTGGCCGCGTGATGACTCATCATCGAAACTATTGGAAATTCCCGTGACTTATTGGCGGACGTTTTGACCAGGGGCTATGGTTTGTGCATGAATTGTGGCTCATTTTTCAATTTTATGGTGGCCTATTTGACTGGTATTAGAACCATGATGTGGGTTGTTGTAATTTTTGGTGATTTTGTAACCTAATTATAGGTTAATAATACGTTTTATAACCTACTAGGTGGTGAATTGACCATAATATTGGTCAATTGTCGTAGTTTTTTCACTTTTATACTACTGAAGCAAATGACGACCACGCCGACGCCAGATAGGCGATGTCATGACTACTTCGATTAAATATATATATATATATATATATATCTGACAACTGACTGATTGAAAGACTAGAGACCAGTAGCTTCCTACCCATTGCCGTCATATGACAGGCTTCGGGAATTTGATTGTCGATGATGATGACTAGGATGATGACGACGGTGACGACAATTTCTTTTACTTCAGGTCAGAAGGAGAGGGCAACTTCTGGGATTCAACAATTCGATGCCGACTTTCTCAGTGGTAAGAAATGTTTCAACGGAATCACAAAATGGTGCTGTAATATGCCAAACAAATTTCTGTCGAAGGCAACAGCCTCTGTTGTCATAAGCTGTCGTTAAACCCTGGATCCATTAACAGTCCACATCTGCACAGTTGTAGACTTATGTCTGTGACAGGGGTATTCGACTATTCGACGTAGAGCTCGTGAATAAACTCGTTCCCTGCGCTTGATTTCGAAGCCTGGAAATTACGCTTACGATTATATATGAGCAGTGTTTCAATTTTTCATCCATAGTGTCGGGTCTCCACATAAAAATTTAAAACTTAGGCATATAAGTCAGGCCAAGTGTCGAATCTATAACAGGTTACAGATATAATCGCTATTTGCTATTCACTTAAGAATACAATGTGTGAAACAAGGTGTATATGGTTGAATTGTGAAGAAAACATATATTTAGGTGGTGGATCTAATCTGGTTGGTGGCAGATCTCATGGTTGTGGTGGTGGATCTCAAATCCGAGGTTCCTGATCTTCGATCCGGCAGGATCCGACTGAATTTAACCACTGTATTGGAAGAGCTGTATGACCATCATAGCGCACAACAGGCCCGCATCCACTTTCCTGGAGCAACATATCTTTTGTGCATCGTTTCATGACTTTAACAGATCCAGACTATTATATCAGGGAGCTGTAGGTAGTGTTGTATGCAAGACTTGAAACTTCAAGACCAAGACGAGACCGAGACAGTGAGGTGCCGCGACAGAGACCGAGACAGTGAGGTACCAAGACCGAGACCGAGACACTAGGCTCAAGGCAGTACGAGACAGTAAACGACAAGTGATCCTACATAAAATGTTGGAATAAGGTTCACTTGTAATTTTAATTTGAAACTTGTAATGTATATAGTACCAATTCCTGAGAATAGTTTTATAGTACCGCAAGATTTTAAGACAGCTAACGCGAAACTTATCGAGATCTCTTGTTCGAGACAGAACAAGACTTTCACTTCAAGACAGTTTCTAAAAATTCTAGACAATACCTCGAGACCGAGACAGAGACAACAGGCTTCCAAGACCGAGACACTAAAAAACTCTCGAGATCGAGACACTGTCTCGAGACCATACAACTCTTGCTGTAGGCCTACATTCCAGTTTCCCCACAGCTCCGATTTCCGAATGCTTTGTGGGCCCACTGCATTCGAAGGTGCGCCGCTTGTTGGCTGCATGAGTTATTGTCTGAGAGAGCTATGTTTTCGATCGTTTGTGTTATGTTCCGGTAGAGTTTGGGCGATGGTTTTATACGGTTCGATATATACTTAGGGATTACAATGATGATGTGGAGGGCGGTGTAGGCCTACTAGCGGTACTTTTTCAGTTTCTTTTAGCGCCCTTGTAACGGCATGGCTGCCTTTACGGCGCTCTAGAAATCGTTCGTTAATAGTAATAATAATAATAATTATAATAATAATAATAATAATAATAATAATATTAAATAATAATAATAATGATAGAAACCTTCGGTACCCTCAATAGTGAGGGCCTCGTCTTTTCGTCTGAGACTGGACGCCGAATTTCGACAACTACCGGTGACACCCGTGAGACAGGCTTCCTCTTCCAGAACTTGTCGGCAATGATCCAACGTTTCAATGCGGTGGCGTTTCAGGGCGCTATGTCAAGATTACAAGCACCTGACAAGCTGAGACCCAGATGGCCTGATAACAAATCCGTTGGCAATGCCAATGATAAATAATACCATATTACAGCTAACAATAGTAACGATAATAAACATAATAAACATAATAATAATAATAATAATAATAATAATAATAATAATAATAATAATAATAATAATAGTAATACTTAATAATAATAAATGCGGAATGATCTCATTATTCAGCGCTCTAACACCTCGATACATATAGGGCTTTACGCGTCTGAGCTTTTCTGTTATTGGACCATCGCTATGGCACCAATTGCTCATTGAAATTCGCTCGGTTTTACCTATTTCTTGTTGCATTGTATTTCCTCATACATTGAAGAGACCCCATCTGACTGATAAATATCTGTGTGAAAGCGCCTCTGAGAAGCTCTTCTGGTGGACCACAGGTCTACACGTAGGCCTATATTCTATCACATTATTAGCCTAATTACTCACCCTACCTACAACACCAGCAATAGTAATATTATTAATATAGACTATGTAGCCAAATCGTCACTGGTCCTGCAGTGATAAGATGTCGTTAAAATCTGGGAGTTACTTGTAATTCAAGCAGCGCTACGTAAATGATGTAGGCCTATACGGCTTATTGTTAATATTTGTCAAATCAAACGACTGTAAACAGTAACTCTTACATGACTTTAAATTTGATAAAACTGCAGATGTTGGATTCGCCGTCATCATCGGCATCCTATTGGGCATTTGCTCCGGAGCCGTCGTCATCTTGCTTACGTCGCAACTAAGAAGGTGACGCAATTTTGCTTACATTACCCTCTGTGCGTAATCGTATAAATATAGATTTACAGCGCGCTACACTATAAGGTTAAGCTCCAGCTTATTCACGACCGTTGTGTTGTCTAGCAGGAAATCAGATGAAATGTTTGTCACCTTACAGATTACTGGATTTAGCCAAGTGGTTGAGCTAAGAAGATCTCAAAGCGCAGAACACTCGCGTTTCACTATAAAAGTTTATAAATAGCGTTAACGGTTAACTCCATATCGACTGTTGCCTACCCTTGTTGACTGTACTGGAGCTATAGGTTCAGTACTGGGATCTTTTCCTGGGTCAAAAAGCGGTTATTTTAGCATTATCAGGACCTCGTGACGACAACAATTAACCTCTTAATAATGATTGTTAACTTTAGCAGCCGCCGGAAGTTTCCTAGCGGCAGAGATGACTTCCGGGAGCTGTACACGATCGACGGCAAAGCAGAC
>OY365813.1:8624155-8874155 GCA_959347315.1 Bimastos eiseni | reverse complement strand
AGTGGGGGCACTGAGGGAATGTTTTACAACAAAGATAGCCTACCACCACTGAAACATATTTGCTCACGGGTGACGCGGTTTTTCACAAAGAATTCTAATTTATATTTAACGTACTATGTTGAAATCATATATACGTGCTGCCGCGCAGATGCGAGCATAATTATCAATCTGCCACGAATCTCCACGATGGCCCACTTAATTGCGCAAGATATTTAATAGGCCGATGTCGTTCCTGTTAAATATTTATTGCGTGTTTCTGTTTTGCATAAAATTGGGCTGCACAGCATTGCAACCTATGCCTATGTTGCGTTGCAATCAATATGTAGGCCTATGTAATGGAGCACTTATTTGATCTATCGGGGCCTACTTAGAGGCCCTATAGTGCTACTCGAATCAAAGGCGCTCACAACTGAACACAAAGCTAAAGAGAGAAAAAAGAAAGGTATTCAAGCGCTTCCGGAAGGCAGCAGAGGAGAGAGGCAGCTCCTTCCGAACAGGAAAGGGAAGGCTGTTTCCTGGTGGGACAGCTGGAGGGACCCACGTAGTGACGTAGGCGAAGTTCCTGAACCTGGCCGTGGCAGAGCGCGTGCGGAGAACCACCAGAAGTTCCGCGGGCAGAGGAACGAAGGGAAACTCGGTGCGGAATAGAGTGCAGTGAGCCAGAAGGTAGGCGGGCAGACACAAGGAGACAGTTAGGCCTACGCATTAACACAAGGGTCTTGAAACGAATGCGTTAAGGTGCAGGGAGCCAGTGAAGGGATTCATGAATGAATGAATGAAGAGATGTGACCAAATTTTATAATTCCACCAATTAGTCGGACAGCCGCATTGAGAATGGACTGCACATGGAGGTTATAAGATGTGAGAGCCAACGTTGCCAAAGTCGACCCTAGAGCAGATCAGAGCGTGCACATGTACGCGTGGACACAGCATGCGATGAGAGCGACTGTCTAATAGAGCGGATCCGGCGCAGGTGATAGAAGCAGGAACGAGAAAGGGCATTTATATGACGGTGTGACCAGATAGGGAAAGGGCAGGGTCAGGAAGGAGGCCAAAGATCTCGAACAGATAAGGAAATTTAAAAGGAGATGTTGGGGAAACCCTGACGAAGGGCCTCCAAGTCTTCTATCCCTCAATGGTGATGGAAGCAAAATCCTCCCTCCCATACCAAGCCTAGGAGTCGATGATGGACACCTGATTAAACACAGATTGCTTCAGAGATAATGAACAACTATTGTAACATTCTACGACTATTCAGAATTTCAGACATTGCATCGTCTAAGAAAATTACAATTGTCATGTTACTAAACTAATATGCAATTGCAATGCTACTTAAAACAGTAAGTAACATTGCTGATGTAAGCAACATATTGTTACCATAGAAATGCTGCTTAATAAAAAATAGTAATGTTGCTTAACTAAAGTACATAGATGCATGAACGTGATCATTCTCAGATTAACCCAACGACGATGCCAATATGCTGAACTGAAATAACTGACACGTCTTGGTATCATGGGCCTATCGTTATAATAGCTAAGCTATGCTGGGAGACTCACTTGATTTGAGTAACTTTCTAGAATCTAGACAGCTATCAGATGTCTTTTAAATTGGTTCCTCGATCTCGCAAACATAGCAATGATGATTCAATTCTTTACAGAGGACAAGAAGTCTTTTTCGGCAGAAATTATTCTACATTGTGCATTCATCCAGAAATCCCACCTAGTAGACCACTGGCGACTTTTGACGATGCTTAGCCTAATGTTCCAAGGAACAGCTGGTTACTGGCAATTGGCAAAGTGACTCTATATAGCCTAAGATCCAATTCAACTGTAAAATATTAGAATGATATGTTCAGATGGAACGGACCCTGCCTATAGAGGCTTTATGTAGTAATGTGGACTCCTTGATTCCACTGTGTCAATTCGTTTCCATCGTTGGTTTTTGATCACCAGTTGTCTCTTCATCACGAGTGTCACATTTCTGTGATTAGTCTTTCTGAAGTGTAGTTTGTCTTTTTGGACTGTGGCAAGGAGTGGTAACTGCTGCTTACAGTGGACTTTCAACGTACAGAATGTTTGGCACAAGTCATCGGACTGAAGCACCACGTGCAACATCGGGATTGAGACTGTATAGATCTTAATGAGTTGCACGATGTCATTGACTGTGATAGGCCCTATACGTGATCCACTGTTGAGGTTGTTGGTCGAAAACAATGATATTACTGTCAACAATGCGTCATCGTCGCATCTGTATCGCAGCTGCTAATATCTAATACAGTACTGGCCAGGAACGCACATGTGTAGCCGAATTTTCTCGTCACTGCTTCGAGTCTCATCGCTGTAAACCTAATTAATCTGCCATAACGAAGTCACTAAACATTTTTAACCCAGAGGTACATGATCCTTTTTAGGGCATGAAAAACTGAAGAAAAAATATGCCAATAAAAGGAATCAATTGTTATTAAAAGAAAATTTACTAAACAATATTAGTTCATTATGATTATCAACAAAATATCAGAAACAAACAAATCCCGTTAGACAGTATATTTGCACGGATTGTGGTACGAATTTTACGAGTAAGCTAACTCAAGAGTTTTTAACACGTCTAGGATGTACCCCGGGGTTCCATACCCCCGGACATCCTGAGCCAGCGGAACGGTAGAGAGGGCCAATGTGAGCTTAAAGGGGATGATTTACAAATTATGCCAAGATGATCCACGTGGTTGGCATAAGTTGCTGCCCTTCGTATTGTGGAGTCTGAGGGAACGTCCATCAGCGACAACTCACGTCAGTCCATTTACATTGGTCTATGGAACATTGCCCAGGGGACCCCTCAGCATCTTGAAGGAGTCATGGACGGGGCAGAGAGAATTACCATTCAGCATTGGAAAATCCCCGGAAGAATATCTTCAACAGTTAAAATCCAATTTAGAGATGACTGCTCTGTATGCAGAGTATTATTCGACCCTAGAACAGAGACGCTACGTAGAGAATTACAACTTACGAAGTCTAGATAGGCGCTACGCAGTGGGAGACAAGGTGATTGTGTTAGCTTCGGACTCCAAGAACGCCAAGCTGTATAATCGCTGGCAGGGTCCAGGCGTAGTAACCCAAGTGAAGTCCCCATACTCATATATTGTCGAGCTTGAAGGTAAGCGTAGACACCCACACGCCAATAAAATGCGCAAATTCAACGAGAGACTTCAGCAAGCGATTGTAAACTACTGTTCCATTGTTCATGATCACGACAGTGATTTCGGGTCAATTGAGGTGATCGATCCATCCATCAGAAGGAGTCGCACCTCGCACTTTAATTGAAGAAGGGCGAACCGAACTGCTCATTTGTCTGACGCTGAGAGGAGCCAACTCCTCGAGCTAATAGACAAATATGCAGATGTGTTTTCTGAGAAGCCGGGTTTATGTACATTAGAACAGCATACAATCAAGATAAAGCCCGGTTTCACTCCGAAACGGCTTCGAGCGTACCGCGTGCCAGAATTGCTGCGCGCCGAGGTCGCCCGGCAGATCAAAGATATGTTAGATCAGAGGATCATAACTGAATCAACAAGCGCTATGGCAAGTCCTGTCGTATGCGTCTTGAAAGTACACCAAGGACAAGGCCCCCCTTGTCCTTGGGTGAGATTGGCGATCGATTATAGACACGTGAATGCCTACTCTGAAGGGGACTGCTATCCGACGCCCGACGTCAATGACGTTTACAGAAAGTAGATAGGGCAAAATACATCAGCTGTTTCGACGCCAAGGCCAGGACCCAAAAATTAGTGTTGCGGACCACCTGTCTCGCACCTAGAAGCCGAGGAATAGTAGCCTATTGGACCACTAGTAACGGGGTCCGAGGCCTTAGGATTGCATTGTATATATTGTACAGTAATCACTGTTTTTTCTCTGTTTGACGAGCTGACGATGAACGGAAGGAACGAACAACGGAGGAAGAACGCCGATGACATTTTATCTGAAAGTTGGACGGAATGTCACGCGCGACACTCTGGACGATGGCACTATATAAAAGTCATCGATCGACAGCAGAGGCATAGAAGGACTACGGATGAGAACGTTTATCTGAGACCTGAGAAAGGAGACCTCAATGGGTTTCGCCGGAGGCAGACGGTTTCAATACAGACGGCGAGAAATATGCAAATAGCAACGGAGTGTCAAGCAGCGAAACCCGACACCTCGAGGCAGACGTTAGAGGTGCCTGCCCCTACCTCCTCTGCGACCCAGGGACAATTCTTGAATCAGCTGAAAATCTGGTTTAAACCGGCCCGTTGACACGGATCATGAATAGGGGACAATTCCGATACGAACGGCGCAATCTGTTAGGCGGTATAACTATAGTAATGGAATTCAATGTCACTAATAAGGCCCAGCCATAACAGCCGCTAGTCAAACAGTAACTGGATGCCCCTAGGGATCTGACGTTACGCTAGGGACGCCAAGACCCGAACAACCAAGGTTTAGTAATAGTTTCTGCAGATGACCTGTCGTCCAATAGAGATACGAGTTTTGCGTTTGGGATGGCGAAGGAAATCGCCTCTAGGTGGATTGATATAGCGTAGCAAGAAGGGAACGGGAACTTGTTCCGGAACTGGGGGAGACTCTAGGTCGTTCTGACAATGGTAATCAACGTAGTTGGGAATCCCGTCTCCAACGTAAACCAGGGAAACATTTCTAAAAGGACACTAATAACTCCAGTAAGTGTAGATAGGACGAGTGGTGTGTATAAATATAAAATTAAATATACATATTAAAACCATCAAGTGTGTCATGTTGCTGAGCTTGGTGGTAGAGGAAAGAACCAGCGGGTACTCTCGTCATCAAAAAGAAGGAGTGGCGAGAGTGAAACCCGCGACAAATGCCAAGCAGCACTCGCTTCTCAGTTACTCTAAGTACCTGCTCATTGCCAAATGACTTCATAAATACTCCTTAAAGGCTAAGTACACAATATGTTCATGAAATATGCCTCCAAGGGTATTAGGGGCGGTCCATAAAGTACGTACGCTCAGAGGGAGGAGGTCCAGGAAAAGCGTATGTTTGCGTATGGGGGGGGGGGGGGGAGGGGGTCGCTCAAAAGAAGTACGTATGCAGAGATAAAAAATTATGATGTGAAATACGTCGTATCTGTTGTCCTGTCTAATTATTACCAACATTCTCTTTTCTAATGTTAACAAAATTTCTTAAATTTTATTTTGAACTAATATACGATCTAGTAGCATAAAATGAACAAAGTTTTATACAGTAAATTAATAAATTTAATGATAATGTGCATAATACACATTAGCCATTAGCACACATATTAAAAATTAAGCACATTAACTACTCAAATAAACATTTAATTTTTTGGCTTTAAAAACAGAATATTAAATTAATTAAAACTGTCGGGGGGTGGTGGTCGCAAAAGCGTACGTACTTTCGGGGGGGGGGGGTGTCAAACGTACACCTTGCAACAGGGGGGAGGGGAGGTCAGGTATTGCTGGAAACGACTCTGCCCTTTGCTCATTTTTTGGAAGGATCTGGAATTGTTCCAGTTCTGTCTTCTCTTATTTCAGCCCCGATCCGTTACAGCCTTGATCAGTTCCAGCCTTGATCAGTTCCAGCCTTGATCAGTTCCAGCCCCGAACGTTTCCATGCAAATAACAGAGCACAGCAGAGAGATTATGAGACCGAATCAAATGCACACAACTTCATTAATTTGATATTTTAGTAAAAGCATCTACTGTGTGCACAAAGTCAGCAAATTTGAATCTGTAGTAAATGTTTTATGATTTGCTATATGGCCTCGACCCTTCTCATTTTTCGCTGAGAGTTTGAACAGCTGAGATCTGTCACTGAATTAGCACCACACCGCCTATACTAGTCCAAGATTTACATCTCTTAAATAAGCCTGCGTCGAGAAGAAAACCATGGTCCGCATGCTCACTTTCGCAGAGGTGTATGAGATGTGGCCTAAGCTCTAAATAAGGTGGCGTAGAAAAATATTGACTAAAAGTCAAAAGAGTTGTAGAAATGTCATAGTACAGCAATGCCTCTTCAAATACTAATCTTCACAGGTTAACACATTTAATTTATTCACACATTCTCTTATATTTATGTAGCACTACTACCCATTGACAAGCATCAATCGATTGCACTAAACATTTGTAACTATAGGACTTGCTTAAGGGCACTTCCTAGGGACCATCTCAGCAGAGGCCATGAACCAACAAACACAATTGCAAGGCTAGCAATTAACAACTTGGCTGCCTTTATGTATTTATTTAACTACATATTTCTTACAAACACTCAACAAAGTGACTGAATTACAATACCTTTTTCATGGATTGATTTTTATCAGGCATCTAGGAAAGGTAAGTAAAATAAGGTAACATGTGTAGAGAAGTCAAGTTTTAAGGCAGATCAAGGCAACATATCAAGGCTTAAAAACTGTCAAGTATACGGGAAATGAGTTATCACAGCTAGTAGATCCAGGACATGGCCAGGAAGGAATGTCAAGACCACATAAGTTTAGGTAAGGTAAGGCATAAGTAAAACAAGTCTCATTAGGTAGGTTAAGTGAAGTGGTCATGGTTAGGTATGTGATCATAGGTCTCGGTGAGTAAGGCAATGACGAATTAGGCAAAGGTAAGTTCAGGGTAAGTTAGGCAGATCAGGAAGAATTAGATCAGAATAATTAGACAAACCTGGACTTAATACTAAAAGCAGCCACATGTCTAGTTACCAGCTACTAGGTTCAAATAATAGCCTAAGGATGAGAAGTTCTCAATTTATCTGAATTTTTGGACGTTGTTAATCGCATTTGGTCCAGCAAACCAATTTGTGCAACTCAACTGTAGTGAATTCGTCCATTGTTTTGGCTGCATATACAACATAAGAAACAAAAACTTAATTATCTTTCATGCAATTAATTCATTTGTTTTCTTCTCCCTCTCCATCCAAGTCATTGCAACCATTTCTTTAATTTAACAAAAACAAACATCATATATTGTCAGAGCTGCCTTGTCAAATTTTAACTGTAATGAGTCATCACTGCTAGGTCCAGGTAAATTAAGTCTAGGAAAGGAAAGTTATGGATAGCCAAGGTAAGTTAAGCCAAAGTAAGGCAGTCCAGAATAGGTGCAAAAAGCAAGGCAGAAGTATAGGTAAGGCACTGATATAAGTACATCAAGGTAACATGTGCAGAGAAGTCAAGTTAAGGCAGATCAACACAACTCAAAAACTGTCAAGTTTAATCGTAAACAGTTATAACAACTAGTAGATCTAGGATTCTTTCTAAGCCAGGAAGGAATGTCAGAGTAACTGATAAGGCAGGATAAAATCAGCCTCGTGAGGTTGTAAGGTAGGTCTAGTGAAGCTGTCATGACAACGTACGTTCAGTGAGATAAGTAAATGCAATTTAGGATCAGGTAAAGTAAGTTAAAGGCAAGTTAGGTAGATCATGAAGAATATAATTAGACAAATAGGAATTAATACAGAAAGCAACCACATGTATTGCTACCAGTTGCAAGGTTCCACTTAAGGCTTAATCAGGCAAAGTTCTCTGTACTTATCTTAATGTTTAGACATAGGATAGCTTGTCTTGGGTTTGTCCAGCAAACCAATTATTAGTTCAACTGAACTGCAGTGAATTCTTCCAATGGCTTCACATATTATAAAATAGAAACAAAGGTGGTTGTGAAAATGGGGTTGGGGTTATTATAACTAAGATTAATTTGCATGTTAAACATTTCTTGGGAAAATGTTCCAGAGGGAAATTATTGTCCTAAGGGAAAAGAAGACCAGAGGAAATGTCTGAGGGAAATGTCAGGGAGAGAAATGTCTGGGGAATGTTGTCATGGGTAAACGTCCAGATACCAATTCAAGGTAGGGCTCAGGAAAGCAAGTAAACGCAATATAGGTCAGGGTAAAGTAAGTTTGGTCAAGATAAAGCAGAAAATCATTAGACAAAATAGGATTTAATTCCAAGCACAGCCAAACATCTTGTAACTTATAAACTTAAGCATGATGATGTTCCAGACTTCCCTGGATTTTGTTCCAGACTTCTATGAAGTCTTGGTCGTAAAATCGTCTACTCCCCTGTCATTAGTTGAAAGAACTGCAATGGATGCTATACAGGTCTCAGGGATACAAGAAGAAAGATCTTCGATTCAATTATCTTTGTCACAGTTTACTCATTTTCACCAGTAAATAAATGGCAAAAATTGTACAGATGGTAAAATCTGGTATCACATCAGTTTAGATCAGCAGTTTTGAGTCTCAAGGACCTCTTATCAATTTTGTGTCTAATTTGCGAACCACCACTGAAATTGTGTCATTGGGGAACTATGGCTATTATTATTACTATCATAGTGTAAAATGTAACTGTAATATTATAATAAATATACAACTATACCATGGGAACCACGCAACTATAATTTTTGTGTAATAAATCTTATAACAATCAGTATGAGTATTTTACTTATTCACTATTAATTTTAATAAATATTTAAAACTTTTAAATAGAACAACAGTTACATACTGCTACAATGTTCGTTTAAAATTTATGTACCCATATAGGTCTTACAGTACACTATAGGTAGAGTTATTTTTATTTCAAAAGAACAAAATTGAAATTGAAGTCTTTTTATGACAGAAATTACATAGATTTTAGGCTCCTGCTCGTGGACTACCACCCAGACGACCGAGGACCACAGGTTGAGAACGTCTGGTCTAGGTTTGTGGGTCATATGTCATTACATTAACTTTACATATAAACAAACAGAAATGATAATGCTGGGATGCAGTGGCATGTTCTGTGTTTTATAACTGGAGGGTCGCAGGTTCAAATCTATCTCCAGCTACTGCTTTAAGACCATGGACGAGTTGCTCTCACCCACAATCATCTCATGCTCAGGTAGCATAAGAGCCAATGGACCTGACTTCAGGTAGAGAACTCATCATCATCAAACACAATCAAATCTTAACTAATCTACTTGGTCAAGACCGGAACTAAAGGATATATATATATATCCTTTATATATATATATATATATATATATATATATATAAAATAATGAGAAGGTAAATTAAGCCACTTTAGACACATATGTAGAATGAACAAAGTAAAAACTGTGATGATGGGAGTTGTGGAGGGAAAAGGGCGATGCAGAAGACCAAACAGAGTGGATGGACAATATTACGGAATGGTGCAAAAGGGACCTTCAACATTTAAGAATAGCGGCGCAAGACAGAGAATGATGAAACAGATGATAAAAATTGCATTGGACACCTACACGTCTTCGACTCACGGACCATGATGATGACTAAGTTAAGTTAAACAGTAAGCAGTAATCACTTTGAGGTCAAAAAAGTAATGGTAATCTAGTCTAGTAAAGCAGATCTAGGTTAGGGACACAGTAAGGTAGGTCTATATAAGTCAAGGTAAGGTAAAACAGTGTTATGGGTAAGTAAATCCTAAACATCTGTACAGAAGTGAAAGCAGATCAATGCCAGGCAAGATCAGTATTACAGCTAGATCTATGTAATATCGGTAACTGGGCAATTCGATGCTGACTTGATTTATATGATAGATATCGTAGTTATAAATTATACCACCAAGATCAAAGACTGCTAACTACCCCAATTGATACTGACATGATAGATAACTAAGTTAGTTATATACCCCAATGATTGCTAAATATCCCAATTGACACTAAAATGATTGATATGATAGATATCATAATTACATACACCACAAGATCAATGATTTAATTGCCCCCCAATTGACACTGATCAGTTTGATATGATAGATATCATAGTAATATACACCACAAGATCAGTGACTGTTAACTACCCCAAATGACACAGACATGATTGAAACGATAGATATCATAGTTATATACACCACAAGATGATTGCCAACTACCCCAAATAAAATAAAATAAAATATGAATTTTAAACTTCATGTGCAAAATAACAAATCATAATCAGAAAAGCAGTCTAGGGCAGTCAATGAAATGAAGCATTAGCAACTTCATTCTATAGTGTGAGAACCTGAGAGCGATGGCCAACACTCTACATTGCGACCTGCAATGTATTCCCTGCTGGCTGTGGGTGTAAGTGGAGCAGAAATCATGAAAGAAATTTCTGCCATGGTAGGGATTAGAATCCCCAACCTCACGACTGGCAATCCCAGCAATGCTCACCACTATAACCATCTGCCACACCACACTATCAAAAATAACAATTCAACACAACATTGGCATACAATTAAAAATACAATACAAAATTACAAAGCAATTCAACAATACAGCTAAACAAAACCATACATTTATCAGTTGCAAATAAAAAACCAATTCAAAAAGCATCACATTAAGACAATCAGACACCTTAACAATGCAATCAAAAAGTCAAAAAATACAGACAAATAAAAAATAGCATTTAAAGCAATATAATACAGACATAATACAGACAAGGTATACAAATCACACAAACCGCCCTCCCCCAAGTGATGTTACGGGGATTACATTACGCCTTTTAGCATGAATCATGCCGCCATTTTTGGCATGAAGCTCGCAACAAAAGCGCCGTGGCTTACATAATGCCTTTTAACAAAAGCGCGCCTAACATGGTCCTAACTGACATAAAGGAGGCGCGTTATAAACGTATAATCCTTACTTAGAAAATTACATTAACTTTTATAAGCAGAACGGCTTAACTAAAGAATAAAAACTCTTAAGTAAAATGACAATAATAGATGATAGATGAAGGCTTAACTACTGAATAAACATTCTTAAGTAAAATGACAATAATAGATGACAGACGAAGGCTTAACTACTGAATAAAAACTCTTAAGTAAAATGACAATAATGGATGATAGACGAAGGCTTAACTAATGTGATGATCCTCGATCCTACCCAGGAAAACCTGCATCAGCATCTGGTCAAGTCCACGATCCGAAGGTCTTCTCCTCGGTCTCATCAACCCCCCTCAGAGCTCAAACACGCCCCTGACCGCAGGTCTCCTCACACCCATGCTACTCGGATCCAGGTCACTGCCGTGGATCGTCTCTCACTGGCTCGTGGCTCACATTGACACGCCACCTGTTCGTTCCTCCCCAGGAAAACCCGCATCAGCGTCTGATCAAGTCCACGACACCCGGACGTCTTCTCCTCAGTCTCACCAACTCAACCTCTGTTGGCCAGCGAACCATCTTCCTTGCCACAGGAGCTCCGACTCCTCCATCTGCCTGCTTACATTTCCCAGGTCCAAACAAAGCCCACTCATCCTCGCCATTCTCATCCTCCGCCGGAACCCTGTCAGCCAAGGACGCGTCGAGTCCAAGGGGGCCTCCATCGAAGATCCATAGCAACCGGGCATCCTGCAACGACACAGCCAAGATAGAGTCATAACAACCAGACCTAGCAGCGTCGTACCACGGATGGTCAACGGGACGACGCAGCGGAAGGTCGTCCTCGATCGCATCCGATGGGTCGTTAGCAATCGAAACGTCCGATATCGAAGAAACGACCTCCACCGCAGACGCCATCGCCGTTGCACAGACCACGACCTCCATCGACACCAGCTCCAGCTCCTCCTTAGGGACGACCCGTCGAAACCCACGCCCGAACCGTTACACTCTTCCAAACATTTCTGAAACTGAGAATTCAGAAACAACAGATCCAATGCAGTAGAAAATCACAAGTCAGACAGAAATCAACCATCAACGCCCAAATTCAAAATCAGAAGAGATGAGTATTATTACGTCACCATGGAATTTGTGTTAACTGTTTTTGAAACCGGATATGATACCATGATCCTGCTTCCGCTCAAAATTTCAGCCAAGTTTTGATGCTCTATTATAAGATTGTTCCACATTCATTTCTGCTTATAAAGTGTTATTCGTGATTTTGAATAAAACGCGAAATTGTGAGATTGCAAAATATAACGTTATATATTTTTGCATCGCATGATGCACATGGACAAACATGCGGATTCTTTTGTGGTAGCCTAATTGGCCTATGTAAATAGAATTAAATGATTTAACCCAGTAAGATCGTAATTGGGCTCGTTCATATCCGTGGGCTCGTTGGCTTAATTGGAACTGCATCGTATTACTGCTTTAAAAAATCACCATCATCTTCTCGTCCAAGCCATCACTTCATAATACCCGACAATTAAATTATGCTATGGGAACCACGGGTCGCGGACAAAACACCCCTCTGACAAAAACCCCTCTGACAAAAACCCTCTCTGACATAAACCCCGTCTGACAAATCGCCCCTAAGTAGGGCAAAACCTCCCGTAAGAATAAAAAATTTTACTTTTTTACTTTCATTATTTAGAAACGTGCATATAGCTTAAAGTCTGAAGTAAAGCATGTGTCATATATGTCATTTCAAACTCTGATGCGGTCACTCAGGTATCGTCGTCCAATAGCTAAATAGCAAACAGTTAATTAGTTCTTTGGTCTTTTTTTGTTAATGTATGATAGGTCTATGTATACTGAAGGCACCACTGTGCGTCATTCATACTATTATGTAATGCAATCGAACATTTATATATCGCCAGTGCAGGATAGCTGGGCCTAGGCTGACATAGAGGCGCTTCGCTGCGCTAGCCTATTGTGATTTATGATATTAAATGTCATAACGAACGAATATTTTGCAGCAGTTAACAAAACAGTGCACAGTAAGCTTAAAGAGTCACCACAAGCGTGAAACCAACCAACGGATTCCCGTCTACAGCTAGTTAGTGTTAACGAATGGCATGGATGCTAAGAGTCCTTGGGCCAAGTTGCGTCCATAGGGTAGAGCGACGACTGACTACAGCGTTCGCAAACACGCTGACGATGTTGACGAATCGTCTTGGACTCTAAACTATACTATAGCTGGTGGAAGATAACGGATATTCGTCGATGCACTTAGAATAAGCATGCAGGTAAGGCCTTCGTCGTGCGTCGGTTAATTGCAGAGTTGTATGGTATCGAGACAGTGTCTCGGTCTCGAGACGTCTCGAAACAGTTTTTAGTGTCTCGGAAGCCTGCTGTCTCGGTCTCGAGGTAGTGTCTCGAATTTTTAGATGCTGTCTTGAAGAGAAAGTCTTGTTCTGTCTCGAACAAGCGGTCTCGATAAGTTTCGCGTTAACTGTCTTAAAATCTTGCGCTAGAAACTGAAACCGGAATCTACGAGAAACGGTAATCCTGGTTAACGCGCGAGTAACATGATAGGCCTACTGAAATCAATTCAATTGTCTCAAAGTGGAAAAATGTCTGAGAGAGAACCTGAAATTGTGAAGTTTCCTTTTACGCAATTTGAAGTTATTGATAGACAATAGCTATATGCCGTACCGTTGGTCATTGATGCAAAACCAACATAACCGAAACGATCGGAAGAACTTCGGGTTTCTAAGGGTGAGTAAGGATATGCGCAACTTTTTAATTTCGTTTGGTATTTGGTATCGAATTTGCTTGTTTAAAATCGTCTAGAAAATTTCAGACGTGTCTGAAAAGGCTTTCTCTATGCTGTTCAGAAGATAGGCCGACGAAGAGATATCGAAATAAATAAAACGCGGCAATATAAGAACTGTTCTCAGAAATTGGTACTAGCTAGGCCTATATAGTCTATGCATTATAAGTTTCCAATTTAAATTACAAATGAGCCTTGTTACCGAAAACTGATACATTAGTATTTTACAGAATTTAAAATTAGGGTCACTTGTCTTTTACTGTCTCGTATTGTCTCGTACTATCTTCAGCCTAGTGTCTCGGTCTCGGTCTCGGTCTTGGTACCTCACTGTCTCGGTCTCGGTACCTCACTGTCTCGGTCTCGTCTTGGTCTTGAAGTTTGAAGTCTTGCTTACATACAACACTGGTTAATTGACTATCGGTCGAGGTCACTCCAATAGCCACGTCGCTCGTCCTCCACGAAACGAAAACACTTGGCTACAGGAGGCGCTCACGGTCCGCATCATTGGCTGAGACTCTACCGAAGGCTACATTAGAGCCTGTTCTTGTGGGCCGCTTAGAGAACGACCAAATTTCGGTTTCGTTTTCGGTACCAAAACTGCAAATTTCTCATTTTCGGCCGTCGGTAGACACTAATTTTACAGTTTCGGATTGTGCCGAAAACGAACATTACTGGTATATTTGCAGTTTCGTTCAAGTTTCGTTTTTGGCCGATACCAAAGTTCGTTTTTGGCACAATCCGAAACTGTAAAATTAGTGTCTACCGACGACTTCACGTAGTCTGGCAAGAGGTGCGTCCTGTATGGTGTAATCAGAGGCTTCTATCCCCCCATGGTGGTAGAAGCAAAATCCCCCTACCAAGCCTAAGAGTCGATGACGGGCACCTGCTTAACCTCAGATTATTTCATAGATAATGAATAGTTATTGTTACAGTTTACGACTATTCAGAATTTCAGACAGGGCACTGTCTAAAAATGACAATAATCATATGTAATTTAACTAACAATAGTAATGTTACTTAAAACAGTAAGTAACATTGCTATTGTATACGTAACATTGTTACCATAGAAATGTTACTTAACAAAAATAGTAATGTTGCTTAACTAAAATACATAGATGCATGAAAGTGATCATTCTCAGTTGGTCCAGCGCCGATGCCATTATATATGCTGAACTGAAATAAGTCAAATAACTGACACGTCTTTGTATCATTGGCTTATCTTTATAATAGCGAGGCTATATATGCTGTGAGACTCACTTCATTTGAGTAACTTTCTAGAATCTATAGACAGCGATCAGATGTCGCTTAAATTGGTCCCTCGATCTCGCAAACATAGCAATGATCGATGATGACATTCTTCATTGGGGACAAAAAGTCGTTTTTGGGTGAATTAATTCTACTTGCAATGTGCATTCATCCAATAATCGCACCTGGTTGACCACTCGCGACTTTTGACGATGCTTAGCCTAATGTTCCAAGGAACAGCTGGTTACTGGCAAAGATCCAGTTCAACTGTAAAATGCCAGGAGAATATTCAGATGGCTGAGATCATGTCCATAGGCTTTACGTATGCCTATACTCATGTAATTCCACTGTGTCAATGTGTAGCCAATTCTCTCGTCTCTAATTCTAGTGTCATCGCTGCAAACCTCTCCATCATGAGCACCCTCTTTCTTACTTCGTCAATGTGTCTATGGCTGCTGCTCTATATAGGTCAAGAATCAATTCACAAAGCCATATTCCTGAACTGTCTCCAGAACAAAAGATTGCTTATTTCCAGAAAAAACCCTGCCTCCCACTTTGACAATCGCTTGTCTTCATCTCAGAGAGCAATGTTGGGTACTAGACCAAAACCTCGAGACCAAGACCGAGACCAAGACCGAGAGGTCCAAGACCAAGATTAAGACCAAGACCGGGTGGTCCGAGACCAAGACCAAGACCGGGTGGTCCGAGACCAAGACCAAGACCGATGCTCTTTTAATAAACAAATCAATCTATTAAGACGCTAAAACGGAATACCACGATTAAAACATTAATTTGTTTGCTGACGAGTACTAATCTTAATCATGGTCCAGAAACAGTTTTACCGGCCAGTCTGAACTTTTGCGGGTTCAGTCCTTGGCTTCGGCCGGAGAATGTCACACTATAAATTACTTACAGTATACGATTTAAATACTAGATACTTTAAGACAAGTAGATGAACGTCCCGTTTGAATGATGTAAGCCTACTTGTACTCGGAATTGTTGGCTAATAGTGACTAAACGAGGCTGACCACATAATTATTAGATTGTTCTAGAACCTTGAAATTTGTTAAAGCAAATTTTGAAATGGCTGGCTTAACCGACAAATATCAAAGAAATTGCTCTGATACGGCAATTGACCAAGAACGCTAACCTATGACGAAGACCAATCCCAAGACCGTTCCTTTAAGACCAAGACCAAGACCGACGCATCCGAGACCAAGACAAAGACCAAGACCGATGCCTTCGAGACCAAGACCAAGACCGAAGCCTTCGAGACCAAGACCAAGACCGCAATTTTCCGGTCTCGAGACCGTCTCGAGATCAAGACCGCGGTCTCGAGACCACATCCCTGTCAGAGAGTATGGTGCCCGTAGGACTACGTCCAATTCGACGCAGTGACCATACCGTAGCTTCCTTCTTGCTGCTAGCTCTCGTATGATCATATCTGCATTGGCAATAATAAAACACTTCTTTTCCTGCATTAATTGATGTGACCAATAAATGGCAACAAATTGCTCTACTATCAAGACCTTCATGATCGACATAAGTTGCCGTAGGTCTACGTAGTACGTACATAACATGATAATATTATGCTTATAGAAATTAATCATTGCCTTATCTTGATATCGGTACGTGTTATGCGCACGACAGACAATCCTCGCGTAAGATGACTTTTCTAGTATTTCTGTAGCATCAAGCTTAAACTGTCAAATACTTGATTTAATAATTTATTTATTAATAAATTAATTAATTAGTTTATTACATCTGTATCCCCCAAGATCACTGAATGTTATCCCCCACCCCATTGCTCCCAAGGAAGAATTGGAAGCAGTCTGCTTCCACGGACATGCCTGTAGAAGCATATGCTCCAAGTCGATCCTGCCTAGCTGGACTCGGCCACCAAGCTAGATGTACTGGAAAGCGCATAACAAATGACGCATTCAACTACGCTATTTCCAGAATATAAAACTTTAAAGGCACAGTATGCTAATAACTAGGCCAATGGCCAATGCAATATATTGCCAGTCACATGGAGTCTATGACTCTACCTGGTCTACCATCTTTGTGGAGGCGGTAGTAGTACATGGTCGTTATACGTGACGCATTCACAGCGGAATTCATATAATATGTAATCTGTGGCAATAATAGTAGTCGATGGCGGCCATAACGTCGGTGCTGTCGATATTATCATTTTCCTTTAGAACGACATCAGACCTATTAAATATCTGTGGTTTTTTAATTCATTTGCCGAACTGAAATCTTATTTCCACCGACGAAATTTTCTATTCTTACTGTTTCTATAAGCTGTTTAGGGTGATAGAATTGATTTTGCGGAGACGAGTAAGCCACTGGGTGTCGTCTCGTACGTAGCGAACGGCGCAATAGAAGCTATCGGATAAGGGAATGGATTGGCTTTCTGGACTGTGACGTTGCATTGGTCGGTGTCTCGGAAGTCAACAATGCATTCCGAGTGTAATCACCAGAAAGGTAAGCGCTATAAAGATTGCCTAATTTGCAGTGCGTGTAATTTGATGAAAATGTAATTTAATCTAATTTAGAGTTACAGAACAAATGGTGTTTTTAAATTATGATATTCATTCATTCATTGCTAATATTTATATAGAGCCCTTCAAGACTACTACTCTAGAGCGCTGGCGACACCTGCATGGCTTAAAGGAACTTAAGGCAAGTATAAAAAGAGAATAATTGGAACCTGGGCAAAAGGCGCACTGCGTATGGGAGTGTGTTCCAGAGTGAGGGGTCATCCACTGAGAGGGCACAATTTTGTTTAGTAGTTTTGCATGCAAATGGGACAATGAGTAAGCCTCACTCAGTAGAGTGGAGAGAGGGATGCACTCACAGTAGTGTAGCAGAGTTCATGAAGATCAACAGGGGCAAGACCCAGCAAGGACCATCAGACCAAACAATGATACAGTACGAGATTCGCTGCTGGACGGGAGGCTAGTGGAGCACATCCAGCATGCAGCCAGAGACAAAGCCATATTTCGGAATGCGCCCGACATCTTCAGCCTAGAGGTGACTCAGCACAGCAGTGACATTAAGGACAGAAGCAATCTCAGAATTGTAGATGGTGTGCAGAGGGGAACCCAGCACCAAGCCCTGAGCAAGACCGTAATGGGCAGGGACTAGCGTGAACCTGGAGGACCAATATGCCACACAAATGGAACTCTCCCAAATTAGGCCAACCTGCTGAGAAAGTTACCAGACAGGCCAAATGAAATCTCTTGCCGCTTAAGCAAAATGTCATGATTAACAGTGTTGATCTACATTGTCATGGTTCGATGTGGAGTGTCACCATCTACGCGGCAGGCCCGCCGACTTGAAAGATCATATCCCCGCACCAAGTCGCCTGTCGATCATTCTGTCTTGAGTACGATTCGCACTAGAATGCATTGATGTTACCGGGACAGAGAGCGAACCTATTGGGAAGCGACGATCGTGATCAACCCGAAGGACCCTAAGCATTTGTGGGCAACATTTGATTATTTTCTAGCTTCCTTCACTGTTAAGATCGCTGGTATCTGACAGGATACCGCTGACTACCTTTCCACCTTCCACCCAAATAACTGCAGAGTCTACCATGGTTCCAATTGCCATATAGGTATGTAGTTGGTATTAGCATGAGTCACTGATGAGCATTTTCTCCTGCAAGAAAGAAATCTGCTAGAGCTGTACCGATATCGCTTTTTGCCAATCCTGATTATTGCCGATTATTAATTTGCCGATACCCGATTATTTAGCCGATTATTTTGCAGATTATTTCATTGTGTTTCCCAAGATGACCGATTCTAAAAGATAGACCAACTGCTACTATGTATTGTTGTTATACAAGCAAACACTTGCTCCGTAGGAGGCATATACATGTAGTTGGGGACTAATCCTAGGCAGCCAATACAGATTAGGCACACTGCCCACTGTAAACCTTGCATGATGGAGGAGAGGAAAGATAATCTATGTAACTAGATGCCTTCTTCTAACATGCCAAAGATGCCATTTCCTCCCCAGACAGGCCACTTTTACCACTTGCCAATTTGACCTAAAATGACATGATTTTGCCCAGGGTACTTGAGCAGGCACTATGAGCTGCACAACAGTTGTAAACACTATCCCACAGTACTAGTTGTCTAGCACAATGGTGGTCTGAAGTAGAAGCCCTAGCTCCCATGCTATGGGAAGTGAATGGAATGCTGTCCTTCACAAACCCAATGATGTTGCTGTTGTCATGTTGCTCTTAGAGACTGAAAATAATATTATAAAATGAGAAAATATAATTTTTAATATCGGCGCTGATTATCTTGCCGATATCTGATATCGCCTATATTTCTATAATTGGCCTGCCGATTAATCGGTACAGCTCTAAAATCTGCTATATTAGCTGTGTTTGCCTAGTTACACCCACTGGCAAGAATGGGGAGTAGAAGCTGTGAATCATACATGTGCTAAATCCGGCCTTAATACTTTCTATAGACTATTATTGTGCAATATATGTAATGGGCTCATGGTTTATAATTGACAGTTGTCTGGTTTGTGAAACTACAGGGTGGGACGTAACTGGCTGCAATTGAAAACATTATGAGTCTGTGAAGCATGTAGAATGACAATTTTTTAAATCTCTAAAAGTCAATAAAAATGAGTTTGCTGTTGTAGTAATAGGCTGAAGGATATCTTGGCCTTATGGATTGGCAACTGCATCCATAACTGAAAAGGGTGTCTGATGTTGTTTACGTAATGACTCACATGTGTAGCCCTGTGAAGGAGTTAGTTTGTCATTTATAATATCACACCCTTTGAGTCCCAATGCAAATACACTGCCTATCCTGGCCTAAATGTCATTAAGAACTAAAAGTGTGTAATAATAATGAGAATTTTGTGAAAATTATTAACCAGTGGCAGGCTCATATATGTTATAATTTATGAGGCACCTTCTATGAACCTCACAAGGCGCATAACGGGACGACCTAAGCGATCTGAAAGGGTGCATCATAAGATGGCTTGAAAATGTTTCTTAAGTTTTCTCTCAAAATAGTTAATTGTTTTATGGCAGACTATTCAATAAGGATGGTCCAATGCATTAGAAAGCATGATGCACCCACGGAAGCACTTGACCAAGGTCCAGCAGGTCTTAGGGAGCCACTAATTGTGATGACTGTTGACTGGAATCAGGAATACAGAGATGTGTGATGTAGCAAGGTGCCACACCGACTAAACGAGGCTCTTCCAATGAGGAGGATTTTGAGGGTAATCCTTTCCATAACTGGAAGCCAGTGCAGCATGCACTTTGTTAACATTGGCGTCTCTCGGACGGCTTTAAACTGGTTGGCTTGTTACCTGCTTGAGCGTAATCAATAGGTGGGTATCAGTATCGCTCGATCAGCCTGAGTGCCACAGGGATCTGTCCTCAGCTCTTTAATGTTTGCAGTCTTTATTTCCCAAATCGGTCGTAAGCGCTTTGGAGTCCAATTACAAAAGTATGTGGATGATACTCAGCTCCATATTGTTAGTTCACACACTGATCGGTCTGGTAAGCTAACAATAGAGGAGTGCCTCTCATCTATAGATGCATGGTTCAGTTTCAATGGTTTGGCCATAAACACCGACTGTCTGAGGCAATTCTGTTTGGTTCTTGCCAATGTCTGAGTTCTTTTCCTTTTCTTTCTTGCATTCACATAGCAGGCACTGCTTAGTACTGTCAACAAAACCCTTGACAGGAAGCTCACATTTCAACCTCACCTAAGAAACCTTGTAAATCTTGTTTCTATCACATCAGGGCAGGTTGGCTTAAACTAATATTAGGTCGGAAACCACTTGTCTCCTTTCACCCTGATTATGCTTATTCACTTTTTCTCAGTCTCTCAGACCTTGAACTCAAAAGGCTGTAATGCATCCAGAGCACATTAGCTCCCATAGTGCTGTGTGTCCAAATATGAACATACTCTTCACTCCTTCTACACTAGCTGTATAGGTTTGCTGTTGAATTCATAATAATATTTCAGTTGTTTGACCTACAAAGCCCTCAGCACCAGTACACCTACCAGTCCTACCTATATTCATGCTCTACTTACTCCTTACATCCCTCCTCGTTGCCTGCGATCATCAAGTACAGGTCTTATCGCTGAGCTTCGATGCAGAACAGTTATGGACTCTTGTGCATTCCATGCCTCTGCTCCTATAAAATGCAATTGACTGCCTCTTTGTAGCTCAAATTCGTTTCCTTCCTTCAAAAATGACTCAAAAGTCACTATTCCTCCTTGGCTTTCACAGATTGGTAAATCTAAGTGCATCTTCTCATGGTGACTGGCTATCCTCACCTCAGGTTCACATTTTGGTGTGACATTGCATGCGTTAAAAATTTCACGAATAAAAAATAGAATAAAATATCCATTAATAACTAAAATATATAATCAACATGAGCAATTGCGCTTGGACTCATGGATCCTAAGTCCTAACCATAGAATTCCTATCCAGAGCCGACATAGTTTCTGGAAGAAGTTCCATTAATAGTGTAGAACAAAAGTGAGCAGCAGCATTAGTGGTCCCTTATTGGTGGTTGATGTTGCAGCTTCTGCAAATCCCTTGTACCAGTGGGTATTTGTCCTCTGCTGGTTGGATAACTTACTAGTTATAGTTCTAGGTTGAGATTGCACCAAAGACCTCTGTTGCTTCTCCTCTGCCAAGGACTAATTCATGCATAACTGTACTCACTACTCAACATGTATTATTCCAAAGATATGGAGCACAGCGATCTATTTTCATGCAGTAATGTATGCAAGGATGATATGCAAAGAAAATACCATCTGAAATGTTCTAAATCTACAATAGAAACTAAGTATGATATGAGCATGCAATTGGCAAATGTTCAAATGTGTTATGAAATTGATTTTCATGACAAGTTCCTTATTAAGACAAACACTCTTCAAAATGTCACACAGAAGAATAGACCTGATGACAACATATATAGAGCCTGGCTTGGGTAACATCCCCAGGAGTTGGTTGCCCACTCAGAATGAACTCAGTACTGAAGCTGTAATTTACCAAAGTGTTAGCACCTCTGCTTTGAGCCACATCAAGTATAAGTGTTAAACTTTTGGTAAATTGTGGCTCAAGTACTGAGTCCATTTTGAGTCAGCTGTACAGTGAGTATGAGATGAACAGGTGACAAGGGAGATGACGGGACAGTCATTCTCATAGGAAATGAACTTTTCAACACTTTAGAGACTGCAGGTCAGTGCTTCTGACCTGGCGGCTATGTGTCCAAAGAAGGTTAGTTATCTTTCAACTGACCTTTGAAGGTCAGCTGTCCCTTCAGTTAAGGTACAGCTGACCTTTGGTCACAATTGTCATCATCAAGTAAGCATTACTAACAGCCTGGCCCATGGGCATTTTAATTTCAGTCTTTATTTTCATTATCTACCAAATATGAAATATGTGCTGACTAACCCATGCAGTGGAGCCCAAGTGCAGCAGAAACCCCTTTTGATGACTCGATTACTAAACCTGTCGATGTACACTCAGAGGCCCAGGTAACTGTCTAAAAGTCGGTACCAGGTATGCAAATCTAATAATACTTGATACCTTGCAAGTTCTAAAAATTACCTTAAAGTGTGATGAGCCAGCAGCTATCGGGTTGGGATACCGAACACAGCTGGCTATGAATGAACATTTCTCAGGATGGATGGACTCACCTCAAACCTGGCCAGGCTAGCATCAGCAGCATAATGCAAATACTGTAAATTATCTTAGTGACACTTGTAAATGTAGGTTTGGTCACTTTCATCAATGTCTGGTGTATTAGCCATTGGATAAGGTCAAGCGCTTGTAGCGGTCCTCCACGATGCAGGGCTTCAAGCCACAGTCGTAATTTACTTAGTCGACTGCATTCAGCTGATATTAAAGGTATAGAGCTGATTTTGTGCTGAGTTGTAGAAGACCGAATCTGGTGGACAAGAGTAACATCCTGATCGGCCAATTGAAGGAACCTGCATCCAGGAACAGATGAGACAGAGATAGACAATAAGCCAAGATCAAATGGAGCAATTCCCACCAATCAGTTCCATATGACAGTTAAATCTAAAATTCGACACATTGATGGATAGGCAACCAGTGCAAAGTATCACGCTTGTTGGTGGATTTGTGGTAAAATATTTGGATGCCATTAGTCTACAACAAGCAGAAGCATTAATAACGAATTGTAATTTCGAGGTAAGACTGGAGCCCAGACAAGAAAACAGCTTTTGCTAGATTTATTTTGGAGGATGTGACAGTATGGATCAGTACAGAAGCAACCTGTGTAGTGAGTGATCGTTGCACAGAACGGATCTGATGGAGGTGAAAGTGAGAGACCCAACATACATTGTTAGCGTGGTCATGGAGCGTTAGATTTCTGGCCAAGAATGATGCCCAGGCCTTGCGCAGAGGGACAGAATGTGACGTCGGGAAAAGAGCGGCAGAGGACGGAAGGATCAATCTTGGAGATTTAAATCTGACCACAAAGCCAGATAAATTGGGTCTTGTCAGATTTCATCCAAAGATGGTTTGAGGACATCCTAGTGACAGCATGCGCAATCTGATCAGCTGGGGTAGACGCTGCAACGCCCAGGAAATGAAAATAGAGATTGGTGTCATCAACATGTTAATGATAAGTAACTGTTTTGAGAGAATATAGCTCAAGTCAGTCATATAAAGAATGTGCCAAGTGGAACTAAGACGGATCCCTGTGGCATTCTACGAGTATAGGGACGAAATAGAGAGCATAGACCCAACATTTCAAATGATCTATTTGAGATACTCAACATCAAATTCTTCATTGTATGATAATATTCAAGAATTGTCTTTATTCTCTTTCTGCTAAATTTGTTCTGCTTTAGCATATTAACAAAAATTCTAGAAGCATATCCATAATATAGTCGTCTTGAGGGAATGAGTTTGAATTCATAAGAAGTACTGTTGAATGTGTATATTTTGGCTTGACATTTGCTGTTGACAGTGTTTGCCTATAAACTTGCATCATTATGTACTGGTGTCTTTGGTGGTTTATTTGGCATCTATTCATTGCTAGAGTTTAAGAAGTTCTGTCCTTAAAGAGACAAGTCAATATTAAGGTGATTTGGAGTCTTAAAGACTATACCTTCCAGTCAAACAACAGTGTGGTCTTTTGCGGGCGATGTACAGGCGTCTGCCATTGTAAGACTCAATGCATTACTCATGATGTAATGCAGGCAGGCCTGATGACTTTTAGCCATACTTATATGTCTCCATGATGAGATGAGGCACTAGTTGTCTGAGGGTACATTAATTTTCTGTTGACCAGTGTGTACATAACATAGGTGCCATAGCGAACATTGAGAGTGCTTCATCATTGACTGCAGTGTGAGTGAGACCCCTTTTACCATGTCTAACCAGTGCATATAGGACCCAATGTCACACATAGGACCAAATGTCACAATAGGACCCAATGTCACAAATAGGAACCAATTTCACCAATAGGAGCCAATGTCACACATAAGAACCAATGTCACACATAGGAACCAATATCACACATAAGGACCAGTGTCCTAGAAAACCAATGTTAGAAATAGGACCCAGTGTCAAATAAGGACCAATGAGACAAATTGTGACAAATGTCACACATAGGAAGCAATGTCATGCACATTCAGAAAATATAGAGTGACTACAGTGATAGGCTGCTGATAAATTACTAGGCAATTGAGAACTGTTCTTATGGATTTTGCTTGTATTGTTCCATCACAGAAGAGTCTGAATGCCTTATGTGTGCATTCTTGTTTAAGTTTTTAGAATGAGTTTGGTATGCGGTGTTAATTAAAGTTAGGAGTCCAACATCAGCTTGGTCTTGTCAAGCCAATCTTTGGGTTTGATGGGGCTGTTTTGTGGTTGATTGGTGCAGATGATTTATTGCAAGCTTTACTATTTCCATGGTCTGCTAAATGTTCATTTCTCCTACAGGATGTTGTATGCTTCTGTATATTGGACCAGAAATTTGATAGTAAAGACTTGGTGCACACTTTTCTTCAGCTTTTCTATAGGTATGAATGCTTTCCAACCCTTTCTGGTTCTGAGATTTGCCAATGTTATCATATTTTAGAATAGTTTAAAAACTGT
This sequence comes from Bimastos eiseni, assembly GCA_959347315.1. NCBI lineage: Eukaryota > Metazoa > Annelida > Clitellata > Crassiclitellata > Lumbricidae > Bimastos > Bimastos eiseni. The sequence goes on along the minus strand of OY365813.1, from coordinate 8,849,313 downwards.
CTGCATATTGCCTACCTAGCCATCTTCTTATATCATCAACTTCCATTGATCTTTGTGGTTGAAATGGTGCAGATGCACAGCATTGCCCTCATCAAGTTCACCCACTGCTTCCCTGCAGACTTTGACTTGCATTGGTCATCCCTAGTTGACAGAAGAATAGGAGATGCACACTCTACCAAGCAACATATGAACTAGTAGATACTGCTATTGACTAGAGTAGACACCAGTCCTCTGGTAATAAAGCAAATCCCTTGCAAACCATTAGGATTATATAGTCAATAGTGTCTGCTGTGTTCAACATGTGGTGTTGCCCGGCTGTATGTCTTTGGCTAGAGCAGTTCATTTCTAGCGCTTGGCTGCATCTTTTATTCTGCAAGTATTGTCATTTGGATTGTAGAATTCATGTCCTTGGCTGGACTCGCTAGAGCTGTTCATTTCTGGCGCTTGGTTGAACTTTTTATTCTGCATAGAATGTAATTTGAATTTTAGAATGCATATCGTTGGCCAGACTCCTCTGAGCTGTTCCTTTCACACGCTTGGTTGCGTCTTTTATTCTGCAAGTATTGTAATTTGGGTTGTATAGAATGCAGGATCAACATTAACCGGTGCTTGCTGCTTTGCACGTCCATCTTCGTGTGCTGCTGCAGCGGTTGTGTTGTTCAAGGCATCTCTATCGATTTTCCGGTGCCGTCTTGTGGTGCCGTGTCGTGGTGCCAGTGTGTGTAAATTAGTGGCACAGTGTGTGTATGTCGTTATTGATTTTGTAAGGAAGGCAAGAAGGCAGTTTATTTATACTCTAATACTCTGCCAAATGGTTCGTGAGCTATGATGGTTCCCATTGAAAGCATATTAAGATTATCCATGCACTGCTAATGGTTTCCTATGTCACTAATACTGCTCGGTATTAAGATATCTTTATCTCCTATTAAACACGTGATCCGGCCTGTGCTCCTTGTAGTACGTTTAAAAATGTCTTCGTTGCCTTCATGCATAAAACATTGTGCTGTGACTATGTTTGCATGTGAGTTTGACTGTTGCATGTCAGATTATGCATGACTAGTTGTAGTTGCACACATGTGGTCCATCTGTTTGAATCATCTACACGAAGAGCATCCTTAATGTGGGGGACATGATGATATGGGATTTCTGCTGTTGTTAATTAGTGGAGGAGGTGGCTTTGTGAATAAATTATTGTCGTTTTTCACTACTTCATGGGGCTTGGGTTCAAAAGACAGTGAGAATTAGTTGTGGAGCAGCTATATTCATGTTTGCCCTTGAGCTGAGAGATGGTTTGATCCATCTGAGACCTGGTGTTGAGTAAGGTGAGTTACTCAGCTTGACCTGGTCTCACTGTTAAAGATTTGGAGCTGGCATTCCAGATTTAGCTGTGGGCTCATATATATTAGCTTACCTATTTAGCTGGCCATGATTCAACTCTATAGCCTTCTTCTTATTTCAGCTGTTGACATACAAACCGTTTTGGCTGACTGGTATTGAGATGAACTGAGTGACCTAGCATAATTCAACTCATGAAACTCAGTACTAAGACTCTGCAAGAAATTCAAACTTGGTTCATCCCTAGTTGAGATCTCTTTTGCAATTGTGCCTTTTTGTTTACTGGGATGCATACTTTGTACAGTGAATTGCCATACACTTGTACAACCATACTCTGTCATAAGTGGGAGTATTAGGACGAGGTCTCTCTTGTTCCCCTCACCTGCTGAGGCTAAGAAAGTGAGGTCGGCTACACATCATACCCATAGCTGTGTCTTGTGAATTGGTTATGGAACAGTTCTTTCCCTATATCCGGGTCATCTGTTCAAGTGGTAATCATCATCTTCAGTTCGTGATGCCAGCCTCTTGACAATGATGGGTACAAATAAATGACCTCCTCCATTGTCTTCGGTCATTTGTGAAGTCCAGTGCTCCTCTTAATGTTAATCCAAGTCTCCTTGTTATATTGTCTATCATTTTCTCTCATTCTCTGTAACAAATCTTGTATGTAGTGCATTCCACTTGTGTGGAATTCAGGCCTGCTCTCTACATGTCCAAACCTTCAGAGTCTTCATTTCATGACTTTGTGTTGCAGAGTTGTTTGGATATACCAACTCGTTTCTGATGTAAGGAGTCTCGTCTTTTTTACATGGATTGCCCAGGATTCTTATCCATATTGTCTTTGTCTGTCATAATATCTTGTAGTTATGTAGCAAGTGTTTATTGAATCCTGAGTTATTGGAAGTGGTCTTGAATCAAGGCAGTCTTGATCTATAAAAGGTGTTCATTGAATCCTGGACCAAGGGAAGCGGTTTTGAATCAGCTGTTCCATTCTTTAGCAGTCCATCACTTGAATTAATTGGTCTTGAATTAATTTGTCTTGAACCATAGCAAATGGTCTTGAATCGATTTTGGTCCTGAACTACTGCATGTGGTCTTTTTAAAATTCAAACATTGTCTAATGCAAAGCTTGAGATGATCTTCACTGATGAAGCACAGTAAATTGAATTTATTTTTTGCTGGCCAGTTCAGATGCTTCCAGATACTCTGACATAAGACTTTGAATATTTGCTTGTGATAGTGCTGTGCGAATGTCCAATTGTCCTTGTACCTAGGACAAATCTCCATTTGAGCAATGTTTGGTTTTTGCTGAGAACGTGGATTTATATTTGCTAAGTGTTCATGCTAATGGGTACAGTATTTGCATCCGACCAGAAAAACCAACAGAAGCAGAGCAAGCGTCTCTAAGGAACTCTCAGATGAAATCATGCACATCGGTGCTATCTAGATATGACTGCATCTACTGCCTCCTTTGCACTGGATTTACTATTCAATATCTGTTCAGTCAGTGTATGATGAAGGGCTAGGATCTCCTTGTGCTATGTTTAGTAACATATGAGGTGAGTATGTTAATAGTAATAGGAGTATACAATATACATGCATTCTTTGAGTAGTGTAGTATTCTTTGTGTAGCGTAGAGCCAAGAGCTAAATGCGGATTTCTCCAATGCATGGCATGTTGAAGCAAGATTCTGATTCAACTGTTTCAAGCTTTGACCAGTGGCCTGATATATATGGCATTTAATTTGTTTTATCTTAACTCGTCTTGTACTTTGCTTGCCTGGGTGGACATAGCTTTTGAGATTGGCCGTCTTAACTGTGGAACTGCTTAGAGTTATGGATCTGGGATAAAAAAATGGTCAATTTTTGTATGTATTCTTGTGCTCTAATTTGCTACTTCGTTTTAACTTTTTTTCTCTACTGGACAAGTTCTGTGTTTCTTCATTTTAAATTGCCTTTCTTTCAATTTGTTCTGAAGCACACACACATATTGATGGCACGATTGTAGTTATACTGCAGAGAAACTGTGCGTGAGTGACTTGCTCTAGGTCCCTACACAGTAACTCTTCTAACGAGGATCAAACCCGCATTTTCTGCATTACAGGTCAAACGTTCTGACCGAACGGCCACTGAATTGGCCACTGTGCCACAAGAGACTAACAGTTTATTCTGAATACTCTGCCAGTGTTTGAGAGTGAAGAGCAATTTGGTCTATGATCACTTATGCCTAGGGCAAGGCCGCTTAATTGGAGTGTTTTGGAGTCACTTATCATTCAGGAATTTTACTGTTTGTGAGAAAAGTTGTTGGTGCAGGTTAACTGTAATTGAGGTGAATGGATCTGAAGTCAGTATATCACCAGGTTCTTAATGTTTTTAAGACAAAGATGTTCATCTTCAGAGGTCTTGTGATGTGTAAGGATATCATGTTTGAAATGGTGAACTAAGACATCTTGGCCTCTGTAGAATTAGCCCAATTACACCTGTAGACGGGTCTCACAAACATAAGGTATGTAGATCAGTGTTCATCTGTTCCACTTCATTCATCAGCCCTTAGATGCTGAATGTGCACCTAGTTTATTAGATCAACAGTTCTTTCCCAGTAAGATTGCAGTCTTTTCTGATCTTCAGACTTCTGTCATAATGATTATTATCTATTTCATTGGACAGACATTTGAATTTCCTGGACTGTCAATCGGTTTTTGAGTGAGCAGTTGGTTTTTGAGTGAGCAGTTGATCGTTGTGCTTTGAATTATTATAAGGGTGTCATAGAAATTTTAAGATTAGATCAGATGATGGTTGAGGCAAAATGGAAGTCCAAGCACAATTTTTGTCTGGTTGATTCCACTCGGAAGCATTTATGTTGCTCAATGGGGTGTGGAAATTAATTGCCACTCTCATTTTGACTGCAGAATTATTCAGACCTTCCACTCCACACAGTAGCGTTAAGCAAACATTTTCCCATTTGCTTACTGTGCCACCCACCCTTAGAAGCAGCTCCACGATCATGGCAGGTGGAGGAGGAAGATTTGTGGGTTTCGGCCTAAGCAGCTGAACCTGGAAACACTTGAGTCTGTGTTGCCAGAATTTGGACTTTAACTGCAATATCCTGAGTTTGATATTTTTCAAAAGGAATTCAGTTAAAGCTGTTGTGAAGAGAGATTTGGCTTTCCAATTGGCCACCTAATCTCAGTCTAGCAAACATTGACCTTGTTAATAGCAATGCCATAATATCAATTGCTTTCTTCGTTCAAATAGTTATAATTATATAATAATGATAATAATATTAATAAAAGCCATGCCATCTTTCCATGTGTCTGGCAGTTGTGATCCAATGCTTTTATTCTGTCACCTTTTGCAACACATGCTCCCTGTTGGAAGTCAATTATGATTATACAACCCAGGCATTCTTACAATTTTATATCCTTAGGGATGATATGTACCATTGGTTAAAATGATAAAGATGACAATAACAATGATGATAAGTTCCATGCTGTAACATATTTGAATCAGAGGTAGTCTGTGCTTAGACTGTGCTTTGAGTGGACTGCAACTGCTGGCGTGTATATTGTGATGGTCTTGTGCTGTATATGGCATGTGGTGTCGGTCGCATTTGTATAACTTGTGTGTAGTCTTCAATCTTTCTTTGTTCCTAGCAGAGTTTTGTGCAAGTGGCTTGCTCAGCATGTCAAGGTTTGGAGGTTCCAGTCAATGAGAGTTTGCAAGAAGGCAGGCTTGCTCTAACATGGCCCACACTCGAGTTTATATGGCCAACATGCGATCAAATTTTAGAAAGTGTTACTTTTCATTTTTAGCCATTGTTTTGACACTTTCAGTTGGATTTGTCTTTTGGGTGAGTTTGTTTATGTGATATGTGACCTATATACCTGTGGTGTGTGGACTTGTGGATATTAATATCCTTGTGTGAATGCAAATGGATTCCACCTTCTGCCTAGTTGGCTGGATGGATGGAGGGATTGACTGGGTGGATGGATTGATGGATGGGTGGGTATGGAGGTGAGTGAATGGCAGTGTGGCCAGATGCCGGAGTGTAGGCTGGCAAGTGGCTTTTGTGTAGCAGTCATCTGCTGTGATGGACGGAGTTTCATCATTTCCAGTACAATTTTAAAGATACTGTCTGCTAACTAATGACAGAACAGAAGCTAATGAATGACTGATGTTGATCAGGCATTTGCAAATATCAGACCACAGCTGCTGTGGCCTACAACGAAACCTTTAGTTGGACCTTTAATTTCAGATAGAAATGTCAGGCTATCAATGTACCCTATGTAACATTGACGTTATCGACTACTTCTGAGGGTTTACTAATGGGCTTTGGTTGTTTGTTTTTGACTTTAACATTCAGGTGTTGTTTTTGAGTGTTCCAAGGAAAGTCAATTTACTGGTAGCGGTTCACCAATTTCTGTTTAAACATAAAGTAAGATTTTATAGGAACCGCTTGGGCTTTCTATGACATGTTAGCTAATTCATTTATTTGTATGGGCATATGTAGGTATGGTTGTATTGGTTCAATCCCCCAAATAATTGCCTCAAAATATTTTACATATGTAATGCAAAAAATAACTTTTTATAACTAACTCTATTGGCCTAGGTACTCTGTGACCATGTCCAATGAAAACCCTTTTCCCAAAGTTGTGTCCTGACTATTCTTCTGTGTCTCAGCCTGGTTTATGGAGGAAAATGGCCAGTCAGCATTCGTTGATAGTATGCATTTGATGTACTTGATGCTGATTTTGTAACAGGGTTCACTAAATGGTGCATGGGGAACATGTATTCTGAAACATTTGTCTGTACTGATAGGGATTGAAATGCTGACATCTTGGCTGACAATGAGAATTTCATGCCAGTCTTATTACCTTACTAGCTGGGGCATCTGGCGTTCGCTCGGGTTGAGACAGGTTTATGGTCCTAGAGAGGAGGAAGACGGCAGCTGTGGGTTCAAAAACTTCTCTACTGGGTGTCCGAGGTGTTCCCCAAGTCAACGGTGAAGGTTTCGAGTGAATAGCTCTAAAACTGTGCAAATGCATCGCCAGACAGAGACACACAGACAGACAGACAGACAGAAGAATCTCTTTATTTATATATATGCAAGTTAGTGGATGTGGAGATTTAGTGCCTTGAAGAGAAGTGCTACTCAGTATTACATGGCTGCCCCTTCCAGTATCCAGAATGAAGGAACCTGGCAAAGCTACGATGTTGCATTGTGAAAGTGTGGGAGAACTGTTAGACCTCTTTGCACTGTGTAGTGAAGAGATCTTTGACCAGGTACAGACGACACTCAATTGCCCCGAAAGACACACAGTCCCACAGAAATCTGTTATTGTGCCAGTAAGCCTCAACTAGGTTAGTAAGTAAGTATGTTCTTTTTTAAGAATGCCTGCAGGCACACAGCACGTACATAAAATGGATATTCAAGTGATATTCACTGTTTAATGAAACTTCTCAAAACCAGAATGCTGTCTGGGTGCAAGGGAATTGCTTGAACACATACTCTGAATCAGCTGTGATAAGAATGATGAGTTCCAAATTGGATTATAAATGACCACATCAAGGGAGGTGAAGGCATTTTGTGCTATTCATGTAATATGGCTTGTCATCAGGTGACTGGTTATAATGATGCAGGTTTTGTATAAGTGTTTATAATAACTGCTGTCTTCCCGAAACAGAGCATATATAAATGGTGATAAATGGTGATAATAGTGATATTTCTGGTGGTGCTAATGATTATATTGATGGTGTTGTGAATAATGATTTGATCTTTGTATGGCAATACTGAGAAGAGACTATCTAAGAAAAGACAGGAATGCTTGGAGGGCGAGTGAGAGGTGCTTGCTAATAGTTAACCTTGAATTATGCTGTGCACATACAGATTCCTTCTGATTAGCAGTGGTGGTTTGTTAATTAGTGAGCACTGTGTTTCATAAAAATGCATTAGGTTCCCTGGTGCCTTTATCTGGTTTGTTGTCCCTTGTAATTAAACCCTACCTACACAGGCGAGGACATGCAGTGACTTGTGCAGGTGAGCAGGTGTAACTAATTTACCTTGATCCATTTCAATCCTTTGCTGGCATTGAAATCAATTATGAAAAGGAAATATGAGACTTTTTTTGACTTCGTCTTGGAAGTTTCATGTTAAATCCATCAGTAGAACCTATAGCAAAGACTGCTCAACCACTGAGGAACCTGGGTTTCTTAGCTGCACATTTATGATACTCGCATGGGGTTCCTAACCCTGCTTTAAAGCTGACTTCAGAGTGCTTTAATCCCTTCCAGCTCTTTCCCAGACTGGGATTGCAAGTTAAGTACATGTTTAACTAGCTTCCACAACTTTGAATTGCTAATTCATCATGTCTGATGATGCCATTTGCTAGATGCTAGGGATGAACCGAGTGTCAATTTCCTGTACCGAGTTTTATGAGCGAGTTGTACTTATCTATTGACTACTTGCATACTTGCAAACACGCTGCACAGAGTGCCTGCGCATGTTAAGCAAATTGTCGGCCATATTGAACGAAAACAAAGATGTCATGGTGGAATTTATTTGTTTTTGTTATTTTCAGTTTATCACAAGGAAAGTGATTGTTGCATTGTAAACGTAAAAAAATCTGCTTGTTATCAAAACAGAAAATGATTAGAATTTTGATTTTTGTTACAAGTCTACTTTTATTAATACTCAGACCCATTGTTTGTCCAAGTCCAAGTAATACCCAGTACTACATACTCGGCCAATTCAAGTATCCTAACTGAGTTTCGGTTCATTCCTAATCGTGGGGTGAGGGGCCATAGAGTAGTGGTGAACACACTGGGACACAGAGCATGAGGAATCGAGACCGGTATCCCCCTTAAGGTTAACTCCTTTCCTTCTTTCGCTAGGCGACGGCGTTAGTTAAAAATGAGATGTATAGCGTAATGGGCGCCCTGCGTAGCTGCCGATGGTTAAATTCGACTTCTGTAATAACTCGTCATCATTCGCTCATACTATACTTGTAATCATACTGTGGTTTGTCAGTTTGAAATTGAACAAAGATATTATTATATGATCTACACTGACAAAATGAGAATTGCTGACTGTTGTCTTTACAGCAAGGGAAATTGGCATGAGTCAGCAGCCGCAGTGGGACGTCTGGCCCTCTGGCAGCCCTGATCTGCCCGACTCCATCGTTCCAGAGCAAGAAGGTATGTCTACTTCCTGTACCTCTGGCAGGAACTTTCAATTTAGATACTGCAAGGAGATTAAACTGTAAACTGCTTTTTGATTCAGATACTTGTCAGTCTGAGGTATGTGTAATATAAATATGTGACTGATCGTAATTTAATGCATCAAATTCTTTGCTTCAGTGGAAGTAAATACTAAATTCAACCTGTTGCTGGTGATTCTTTGATCATGTTTCATTTTAAATTTGTTGACTGTTCAACTTCATTGCATTTTTTTAAGTCTTTGACTATTTCTCATCTTGAACACCCCGATCATGCAGGGTAAACTTTGGGTGCTGTACATGATGAAAATGCACGAGTGAACAGATCCTGAAATTCTGTCACATGAAGGATGTCTAGATTAGAGTTATCAGTTGTTCAGTTGTTTCACAGATTGTGCTACAAGAGTAATCCTGCAGCTGTCTGATTTCCTATCACCAGAGAGACATACGTTCATATACTTCTGATTAGGTTGTACTGCGGAGGTGCCATATATGATACAATTCAACATACAAGATATGAGCACCCTTTACTGTTAAACTAGAGAGGAAATTCTTGTTATATGATTGTAACAAGAGTAAGCTGTGGTCAGCACCATATGCAGCAGACTTTTGGATATTAAGGTTGAGGGACACAATTCTGTGCCATTTCAAATGTACCCCTATGGCAGTTTCTGTGGCTTTTGTCTGTGTCCTCCAACCTTCGTGTCTGAATATTTTGAAGTTTGTTTTCCCTGTGTGCTAGGAAGAACCTTGGGGCCCGTGCAGCATAAGTGACCCTCAGAGCCAATGCTGATGAGGTGCTATAGAAGCTGATGAATTAGATATGATTAGATGGAATCAATGGCCATTTGAGTCGAAAGCCCGTCTGTTTCGATCAGTGATGTTTTCTTGTTTGTATGTTTTGTGGTGCTTGTGATCACTGATATTGTCCTTTGCTTTGCTACGATTGCATTAGTTAACTGTACACAGACAGACAGACAGACAGACAGACAGACAGACAGACAGACAGACAGACAGACAGACAGACAGATAAGAGAAGATAACAGGGGAGAAAATGGATGAGAGCAGCAGCAAATAAGTGATGTGAAGCTGGTGAATTGAATCAGGTTCTCAGTCCTTTTCTGAATGTGAGATGATGAGGAGGACCATGGCCAAGAGTATAACAGTGAACCGGATTAGCTGGCATGGTCCCTTGATGGCTCCACTCAAACCATGCCTCAGTACCTTGGTAATATACTTACATGGCAGACCTGTACAACTACATGTATCAATCATGTGGCTGAAAGGAGTTCTTTGCTCTGACCACAAATCCATGTTTAAGTGTATTTCTATAATGTTTTTGGGGCAGATTTGGTTTGAAAGGAATGTTAATAAGTCTGCATGTCACATATTTTTACCGTTGTTTAGATCCCAGCCAGACATCTTTTTTGGGTTTTGATCGATTTTCCAACTTATGGTATATATTTTATATCTCATCAGACACCAATGAAACTGTTGAAGTGTAAACATGGGTTTGTTCATAGATGAATTTTGAACAAAGTCTATATCTTTGTCTTTATCTTTCCTGGTTTCATATATAAACCATCAGTGATCAGCACTTTGCTCACAATCTGCATGGTATGCAAGTCTCCAAGGGTAATATATGTCAACCCCATCAGTAAAATAAATGTCTATGGTTTTTTCAGAAGAGAGGGAAAAATGTGTCTTGTTGATGCAGCTATGTCCAAAAGTATGTTCTAGTTTGACTTTCATTTGTTTATTATTTGAAAAGTTTTTTAAATTCGTATTAAGAACAACGCATACTGTACCAGTGGTCCATGCTGGTCCAGTTGTCATCCTGGACTAAGTCTGTCAAATTACCTTTAATTACCAAATTTTCAGTCTCGCAACATGATTTTAGATCATTGAAAGCAGACTTTGAAGTCTAATATGCTGTAAGTATTTCATGCAGGTTTCAATGACTAATTCAATGGTTGTGGCTAATTTATGATTGTAGCCTATTTATTGCTCTAATTGACATTCAAGTTATTTTCGTAGAATGGTCCAGTATATGCGCATCAGCTGTTGACGGAATCTTTTTTGGCTGGTTCCACACTTGTGCTTGGGCCCACCTTTAGTGTATCTTTCAGCATACTGTGCACTTTTTTGCTAACAGTGATGTGACAAATTCGTTAGCAATTACATTTGGCATCATTTAGGGTAGCACCGAGTAGATATCTTGAAGGGGCACTATATAATTGTTTGATTACCTTACATAAATTACATTACTTATTATGTCACTATTTTGTGCCTATGTACTGTTGTAGATGTTTAACAATGTCACAGTTTTGCACCTTAGGAACCAATAGAGTTTTTAAGTGCATCTAACAAAGCTTGTGAGTGGAGAGAAGTATTGTATGCCGGTAGTATAACTATTGTTGTATAAAAGGCTCCTTATATATTTACTTGAGTTTATTGGTTGTTACTTTTCTATGGATCACTTGGGGCAAAAAACTTAATGTGTGTTTTATTATGATTAGTATTTCTATTATTCATTGAAGTCCTACATTTTTCTGGTATCAGTTATTTCTAGTCCATTATGAATACTAGTCTCTATTAGTATCTGATCAGTTGTGTTCCTGTCATCTTTGAGAGTCAGAATTATTTGTGTGGTCCATGAGATCAGAGTTTCCATTAGGAGAGTAATTATTGCTGTCATCGGATCAGGTGCATGTGCGTTGATCCTGGCAGACTCCTTCTTGTCTGGCCGTTGATCCCAGGTGTTGATCCCAGAAAACAATGTGCAAACACCAGCAGCAATGACAAACCAAAGAGATGGAATGTTAGCCAAAGTTTGTATCAGTCTGCATTTATATCAGTCTGAGTTTGCTTCAGTCTGGGTTTTTATCAGGCTGGGTTTCTTTATGTGTGGGTTTTGGTATGAATCAGGGTTTGTATCGGTCTGGGTTTTAGTATGATCTGGGTTTGTATTATTCTGGGTTTGTTTGTGTATGGGTTATAGTATGAATCTGGGTTTGTTTGTGTTTGTATCCTTGGGTTTGTTTGTGTATGGGTTTTATTATGAATCTGGGTTTGTTTGTGTTTGTATCATTGGGTTTGTTTGTGTATGGATTTTAGTATGAATCTCTGTTCCTATCAGTCTGGGTTTGAGGCAATAGGATGAGGCAATGGCTTATAATAATTGCAGGTCTCTGTCAGCAGAATAATAAGAGTGTTTTGTGGGATGGATAAAGATCCGTTGGCTTAGGTCCAAATGCAATCACTGACTATCCAGTCACTAATATGTATTATTCAAGTCTGAATATCTCTACAATGCTGACATTGCTGAGGTTCAATTAAATGTTTATAATACACAGCATTTTCTGTAGTGGACTAATAGACTTGGCCCTGCTCGTTTTTCAATGAATAGGAATTGATATAGGCATTATTAAGCACTGGGGTCTCTGTAGATTGGGTATTTTCCTCATCCCCAGGCCATCGATGAGGCGATGGCGGTAGTCTTTTACACCGTATGATTGGAAGAAATCCTTTGGTGCCAATTACACTTTTTTGAATTAATCAGTGAAATTGTGATGTTTTCTATATCAACTTTTATAAAGTCCTTGTGCAATGTTAGAGTAATGATTGTGAGGTTTATTGTTACTGTTGATTACTATATAAGATGTCAGAAAAAAATTTTCATTATGCATCTGCATTGAATTAGTTCCAAGGCACAAGTCTTGAGAGTTGAGGGATCCTTTTATAAATAGTAAAACAGCATAATTTAAAATTCTATTGTAGGTGTACAGTAGAGCTGTACCGATATCACTTTTTGCTGATTATGCCGATACCGATTATTCATTTGCCGATACCCAATTATTTAGCCGATAATTTATTTCCAAAAGATAGACCTACTGCTACTGCCTGTTGTTGTGATTTGTGATACAAGCTAACACTTGCTCCGTAGGAGACCTATACATGTACTTGGGGACTAATCCTAGGCAGCCAATACAGATTAGACACACCGCCCGTGGTCGAACTGTGCCCAGGGTAATTAAAGGCCAAAGAACGGCTGGTCAGTTCACATCCACCCATCTAGTCTCAGGCGACTGAAATTTTTTGGGGAGATCTGATTAGCAGCTAGCATGTATTCATTAGGCATGCCTCCACAATGTATATTCATCGGTTTCTCTGTTGAATTGGCCAGCCGTTCCTTGGCTAGGAATGGCTAGCCAATTCAAGCCAAGGAACGGCTGGCCAATTCAATTATCTTGCGGATATCCCATATTGCCGATATCTCTATAATCGGCCTGATTAATCGGTACAGCTCTAGGTGTACTATAATCTATGCATGTATAGTGTACTTGACCTACAATTCTACATGACAGAAAGCAGTTAGATGACATTAAGCATTTTGCCATTCTGTTATTCCGTCTAACGTCAGGGATGTAATAGTCATTCCCACATTACATATGGAACTATGTCATTGCTTTGGTTTACCACTACTGCTTTGTAATTACAATTTTTATGGGACTGACAGTGTTTCTCTCTGTCTCTTCCTGTGCATCCGGTGGTTGGTTAATGTGTGTCTGTGTCCGTTCGGTTTTTCAGTGTATCTGTTTTTATGCCTTCTTTTTATATGGTGTTGCCAAATAGAGTTATTTTTAAATGTCAATATCATCTGGCCTTGTGTACAGATCTGAACCATCAACTGCAGTGATGGTTCAGATCACAACAATACAGTGAATACAATGCAATGTCATTAAATTCCAGCAGACTTAACTACTGTAATTCACGTCTCATTGTCATCATTAAAGAATGTTGCATAAGCTACACATGGTTCAAGGCTCTCGTGTCAGGGCCAAAGACCCCAAAATATCAGCGTATTATGCTAAAATTGCATTCATTACACTGCCAGCCTACTGATCAAAGAATCCATTTCAAATGCGACCTCACAGGTCAGAAAGTACTACATCTTAACCAGCCGACTAAGCTCTATTCTATGTTCATCCATCATACAGATAGATGCTGCATTTAATCAATGAATGCTCTGTCCATCGATGTGTGGCTCTGTCCATCGATGTGTGGTGCTCCAGAACAGGGTTGGTCTCTCTGGGCATTTGCATTCGATGATCTACATGTATATAGCTGTGCAATTCTCTGCTCAATCCATTTCGTTCTTTTATGTCGTTGAGGTCTTCTGTACTCATAACTTGCTTCTATCCGCACTAGCCCTCGATTTTCATTTCTCTGTCTACCAGGTTTCAACCTGGCTTATGGATTTTGACTTTCAATGCAATTTGCGTCCACCATCGACTGAAGTCTTGGGCATTTTATTATAGTGCAAAAGAAGCCATTAGATTAGAGAAATTCTTAATGGATTATCTTAACCTATACACTGATTTGACACTGGATTTGTGTGGCTTCCTTTGTGCCCAGTTGTGCTTGTGAGCTTGCTGTTGTCCATGTGGCATTGTGGATAGCACTTGGCATGGGCTTTAAGTTATCTAATATCCATGTCTCTGTTACGACTGCCCGGTTGGTATTATCTTTGTTCAGTCATGTAAGGGTGTAAGATTCAGTGCGGCCTCCTCTCTGTGTTTTGTTGTTCTGCTTGTCTGGCCAAGTCCTTCCCTCTGAGTGCTGGGTGTTGTTTATATGTAAATGAGAGAAAAAAGTGTGCATATCTTGCAATTCTGTATTGGCAGCGATGTGATTGCCACTTGAGCGATACTTACGGAATTATTCAACAGATGTGGTTTTACGTTAAGCAGATGGTCGTGTACACGGTGAGAGTGGCAGAGGCTGTGGCAGATATGTGTGAATATCTTGGTGTGAATATCTTCGGCGTTTAATGGTTCTGTGACAGAAGCATTCCACTGTATCCGATCTGTTTGGGTGATAATGCTTTCGCTTCAGTGAACAGCTGGCTTCTCTGCAAACAGGGAGCTGACTGGTACCTGATGGCATTCCTCCTCTTCACCTGATGGAGAACCAAAAACTCACTTTGGGAATTTAGGTAAAGTCGGCTGCAGTGGCTGGAAATCCGGATGCCCCTTAATGGTTGATTGGCTAAGGATAAAATTGATTCCCAGATTGCCAGTGTGTGTTGTGTTAACCTGCTTTCACACAATAATAAACCGTTCAATGGGTGTAGTGGCGAGTCCTCCCATTGAGTCAAGGGTGCTGTGCTCTGCCGCACCTGGCCTTCTCCCATTCTCACACACTGCTATGCTGCAGCATCGTGCCTTCTCTGTTGTGGGCCTTACCACTTGTGATGGGCTTCATAGGACCTCCGACTTTTACCTAGGAACTCATCATTTTTTTCTTATCTTCTCTTAAATCTGTTCTCTTTAGCTGTGGATGGACTGGGAGTGCCTCTGAGTAGTAAGTAGATTTCCTGAGGAGACGCTTTATTAAATTTAATTGATTGATCGAGTAGCAGACCAATAATCCTAGCATGATTGTCTACTATGGCCTGTTGTGTTTTGCTTGAGCCCAGTTGCATTGGTGTCTTCAGTGTTTTGGTGAGCCCTGTTTAAGGTAGTGTACACTGAAATGGGTCATGAGTCCAGATTTATTTATGTGAATCGATTGTTGTTTTGTCTCCGCTACAAGAGGCCGACACTTTTCCTGGTTGCAGCCATTATCTTGTTATGGCTTCAATCAGTAATAAAACTACATCTGTGTACTAATACCACATCTTTTGCTTTCTGTCCGAGTGCTGAGATTTATGTTGTCAAATGTTGACATAGATCTGCAGTTCCTACATGTAGATTAGAATTTGATCTTATTTGTGAGGCCAAAGTCTCAACCTGAAAGCTGCAATGCAAAGACAAAAAGTGACCACCACTGAAACATATCATATTTCAGAATTGATGGGTGCCTTATCAGTATCTATCAATTATTTGTAAAAATGTCTCAACGTTTGATTATTGTGTGTCCCCAAGGAACTGGGTTGAAACTCTTGTATCAAAATAATAGAGCTTATTATATTAAGTCAAAGTTGGATAGCGAAGTCTAGACACAGGATGGTTGGCTGAAGTAATGTAATAGAGCACTTATATAGCGCCCCTTCAAGATATCTAATCAGAGGCTGAGTATATATAATTTTAGGTGAAATTAATTAGCTGTCAGACTGGGATGAGAGGCAGTCTTGCCTGAGATGTGATTTATCTGTTTGCACTTGTGCTTTGAAAGGAAATTGGGTTTTGGGATTACTACTGAAGAAGAGGTTGAATCACACTGGATTTGCATATGTATGTTGGTTGAATTTAATTTAATTTTTAAGCAGTATTGCTGATTGGAAGTATAGTGAACAGACTCCAATTTGCTGATGACTTTGAACTCCTCACAGTTCATATGCAGGCGGTTCAACGGTTCAATGAAGTACATACACATTTTCTTACTTACTAGAAGCAGATCAGAGCCACACAGATTGATGAGACATTTGGAATATTCAGCCTCATTACCAACACAGAGAAATTATCTTAAACATTGGTGACTGAAAGACCAAAGAAATAATCATTATCAAGGGAAAAGATATTGAACAAGTAGAACAATTTGTCTATTTAATAGGGCAATCGAACACAGGTGGCAGCAACGAAAAAGACATACCGTGGAGAATTGGATACACTACACAAGCATTTGGAATAATGCACAAGATATGAATTGAAGCGAAGAGTTGACAAAGAAAATCCAGATGAAAATATACGAGATGATGATACAACAACTGATTTTCGTATATGGTTTGGAATGTTGAACTATCACGAAGCTATATCTGCGAGATATAGCAGAAATTCTTATAGCAGAAATTCTTATAGCAGAAATGAGTTGACTGCGGAAGATTGCGGTAATTTCAAGACTATGGAAAACAAGAAACGACTGTTTATTTATTTAGCTTATGCACAATGCACCGAGCCATTTAACAGCAAGCTCATCAGCAACATACAATGCAGGCAGGCCATGAAACGATGACATAAGAAAATCAATTGGTATCCAGACAACTCTGCTAGACAATTTTATTCAATGAAGACTTCAACGGTTGGTATGTTGACGGAGTACCACACAATACACTACATGGATGATTCTATGGAAAGAAATAACAGTAGACCAATATTATGATGGATAGATAATAGTAAAGAGGACATAGCAGCACTTGGAATGATGTTTAAGGGAGCACTGTATTTGACAAATAATCGGGGACAATGTAGGTAGTTGATTCGTACTCGTTGACGCCAATTGTCTGGCGTCAGCTTATGACAGATTATTTGTTAGAACTGTGCTGTCCAACCCACCACCTGGTCTATGAGCAGATTTTGCAGGATGAAACTTTAATTTGTGCAAAAATTTAAGTAAAGGATATTCACTGGCCTACTTGCAAAGCTATTTGTTTGTAACTAGGGTTATTTTAAATGTGTGGTTCCCAGTGTGTGCAGGGACCAATGAAATAGCAAGCAGAGCTCAAATCTGAATATCCCCCTAGAAAGTTGCTTGAACATTGATTTTGATTTATAAATATATTTTTTGGAGATGAACTATTATAAGGTCATAAATTGGCGTACGTATCAGCGATCATTCATTATGATTATTACATAATAAATTTCATTGTACAGTTAACCATTTTCAATCAATTTTAGTCATTGCATTTGAGTTTGCTGGTTTGGCCCTCGGCTTGAAGAATAATTTCTTCTGTAGCCTGCTGAGTCAAAAAGGTTGGACAGCAACGTAGATTTGCATAGAGCACTACGGGAGCTGAGATTCCAGTCTTTGCTGCATTGGCTATTGTGATTCTTCTGAACATTGTGGATGTTAATTGATATTTATGCATGGCGTTGAGGTGGTTATAATCTGAAGCTTTATCCAATATTGACGATGGTGATGGAGGTGGAACAGACTAAGTCCGGCCGCCGTCCATATGGTTCCAGTTTGCACCAACGTCTCCTGACACAGTTCAATACTGAAGCTGAGAGGAATTTTAAACATTGGCAGTGCACTTAGAATACAAAGAAGACCGGAAGAGTATTAGATATCCGTGACTGGATCTGGCAAGACCTAAACCATTTTGGTGTTATTGTGGCCATGAAGTGCAGGGCGTGTGCTTTGGGGGCCGGTATGGGTTGAGGTGAGTGGTGTTTTCCCAAGCTGATAATTCCTTTGAATCTGGGTGGGGATGGTCGCTTTCCTGTGTTTCAAATGAAATGACATTTAATTGTTAAGCCATGCAACCTGTGAGGGGAAATGCTGCATGGTTACTATACTGATGCATGTATGTAAATGGGAATTCTTCTGTAATATCGCATTGCAGCTCTGGTTTCGCGTTGCATTCTTGGTTGTGCTCCATCTTACTTGCGCTCCATCTTACTTGCATGATCTTTGCCGTCCATTGTCCAATGTTGCAGCGGGTCGGGTGCTTTGCTCTGCGACAAGGGGTGAGCTTCTAGTGCCACGTGCTCGCCTGGCTATTAGGCAGCACCATGCTCTCTTGGTTGTGGGCCCTACATTGTGGAATGATCTCCCATTTGAGCTCGGCTCATTATTTGTGGCCCGGCCGTCAAGTTTTTGCAAGTTCCTCAAGTTCTTTTTCTTGAGTCATGGCAGGGGGTGCTCCTGAGTAGGTTCTTGAAGGGCAAATGTTCAGAATGAATGAAGAATGTGTTTACCAATTGCACTGCAGTTGCAAGGCCTGATCAAGAACTTTCACAAGGGGCATTTTGAAAATGTAGAAGATCTTAGTTAGGAACTTATCAGAAACCCTGTCATAATTAGCAAGGCCTTTAGTTTATCTGTGCAGATTTTGCTCATTTTGTGCATGTTGAGGACTGTTTGAGTGCTATGTGAGCAATAACTAATGAGCTACAGAAAGAGCTGAGTTGACCATTTGGGGGTCACTTGAGATCCTCATTATCGGCTGGTCTTATATAAAGATAAAGTGTTTTGGTTTGGGTTCCAGACAGAATGGAACAAAATGGAATCATGGCTGATCCTGTAGGGGAGGGTTTCCATTAGGGGAGAGAGAGAGACAGACAGACAGAGAGAGAGAGAGAGCAGCACAGACCAGGTCAAAGTTATTTTCCCATAAATGTCCTTTATGGATTCACCTTCCCACAGCTGTAGCAAGTATAGTCAACCTCAGTCAATTCCTGATCAAAACTGAAGGTTATTTTACTAATACTTTTTATATAAAGCGCATCATTATTGGTGCCATCAGCTGTGATGTATTTGCCTGTTGGACTCTTTAATAATGAACATTTGAACTGTAACTGTCTTATTTTCTTATGTGCTTCTGTTCTTCATAAAATGTCTATTATTTTACTTAAACTGTTATGTCCAAAAATTAAATTAACTTGTATGGTCGCTATAAGGAAGTTTGGCAGTAGGCCAGAGCGCCGTGTGGGTGGTAAGATGTTTTCAGTTGGTCTATATCTATTGTTGCAGACTACGTTGGTGTAAGGTTGAAAATTTTATTAACAACAATTCAATTTTAAGGCAGTGCCCTCGCTGTCCTGGCTATGATCTGATGAACCTGCTATGACAGTAGCTTGGGTGATCTCCTCTGTGTAGTGACAAAATCACAGTGGTGTTGTTTGAATAGTGGAGGCAATTATTTAGAGCACTCACCTTGTAATGCAGAGTGTACAAGATTGAGCACAGTGTATGGGCTGTGGTGGAGTGTATGGGTTGTGGTGGAGTGTATGGGTTGTGGTAGAGTGTATGGGTTTTGGTGGAGTGTATGCCTTTGAGCATCCTCTGATACAGTTTCTGAGTAGGGGCCTTGAGCAAGGCTTTTACTGGATTAAATGGTGTAGTTAACAAATTTGAAAGATAGTTATGAAAACTTATAATTCTCTCACAACCTCTGTATCATCATATTCAATTGTCATTCAGTCACTACATAGACTCCATTAATTACTATTTGTATATTGTTGGTAGGTAAAATTCAAAATGTTGATGATGGTACTAATTTCTTTGCACATCTTTGTTACTGGTATTTTCTGCTTCCTTGTTGTAGTGGCCCTATTGTCATCGACAGAAGACTGTGGAAAACAGATCCAGCTTCCGAAGCAGCTGGAAGCAGTGCGCAAGGCGAGCGAATTTCCCTTTGAGCGCCATCGCTGGAACACGAATGAGGTTTCCATTGATTTCTGTATCTAGCTGTCAAGGAATTGCTTAAACGGTCTGCTATGCAAGGGTCTTTGGTTGGTGTTGCCTGATGCTATTTGTTTTTCATTGTTTCTCTGGCCATTGTTTTGTTATTGCTGTATCAAAGGCACTAAGGTCAGTCATGAAGAACGGCCAGGTGGCTGTGGAAGTCTTAAAGTCATGTTGTTGATGATAGAGGGGTGTAACTGATCAGGCTTTGGACTTGTGTTAATATTTATACAGTGATTCATGTTGGCTGTGTGATAGGAATGTTTCCTACTTTAGGGGACAGACAGGCAGGGAGACAGACAGACAGACAGACATGACAGATAGACAAGACATACAAGACAGACAGAGTGAGAAAGAGAGACAGACAGACACAGAGTGAGAAAGAGACCCTTGCACAGTGGATATCTGGGTCAAACCATGAAATCCAACATTATACTTATGCTTTGGATAACTTTTGTTAGCTGCTTGTATTCATCCAGTCTGTGCAAACTCTAGATAGTCATTAATGTAGACTTTGATTTCCAATAGATCTCCAGCATACCCACTGGTAATTTTTTTAAATCTTTATCTTCTAAGTATCAGTTGACATGTGTGACATACATCAGAGGGCAGAGGAGTGTGACAAACATAAACTTGCAGTAGCCTTGTCCGTTTTATTCAGTTTCTGTCAATCGTTATGTACTTAAATATTGGTGTGTGCAACTAGACACTCTGTGGTCAGTGCCTGCTGTCGCATTGATCCCATCACGGATAATTGGAGAGTAAATCCAAAACTGTGGTGTTTTGAGAAATTACCTTCAAGTGTGATGAGTTAGCAGGCATAGACAGGTCCTGCTTACCTGAATGCAGCTCCATTCTGGCTTTTGTCCATGAGTGAAATGAGCTCAACGTGGAGTTGCCACAGTCCTATCAGTATCTGGATGCCACTGCCACAACCGGCTTCAGGGGGAGTGGATGCTGTTACCTATTGGAATGATATGGGTGAATATGGGTTTGGGTTGAAAAGGTGTGGAGTAAGAACATTGGAGAGAAAGAAGGAGCAGATGAGATCTAAATGAAGTGAACAAGATTATCATTGGAGATGAAGCATTGCATTTGGAGAGGTTCTTTGAATTAGCTCCAAAGGAGACACAAGGAGAGGTTCTTTGAATTAGCTCCAAAGGAGACACAAGGAGAGGTTCTTTGAATTAGCTCCAAAGGAGACACAAGGAGAGGTTCTTTGAATTAGCTCCAAAGGAGACACAAGGAGAGGTTCTTTGAATTAGCTCCAAAGGAGACTCAGGTATAAATTATTTAGGAAGCTGAAAGGAACATTAGGCAGACATTTTTCGGTGCAAGAGTTGTCGACTGGTGGAATGATTTGGATGACAGTGCAGTCTCAGTGGACACAATTGTGGCTTTTAAAAGGAAACTAAGTAAATGGACCATTAAGCATGTTCCAGGATTGTTTGCAGTGGTTTCAGCACAGACTAAGCATCTTCTGAACCACTCAAGATCTTTGTTGTGGATGATTTTGCATTGGATAGATCAATGAATGGATGGGTGGATGGATAGATGGATTAATGGATGGATTGATTGGTTAATGGACAGACAAGGCGTAGAGACAGACAGTACAGAGATGGATAGGTGGTCTAATGGATGGATTGATGAATGGATAGATTAGTTGATTGGTCCATGGATGGATGGGTGAATGAATCAACGGATTGATTGGCGTGTTGATTGATGGATGAATTCTTTGTCATTGCTTCGATCGAGTTTCTATCCTGATGTGTCCGATTTGCGTCTGATGTACAGTTTCAACCAAATGTCGATCTACTGTCTTGTCTCTCTTGTCTGTCTGTCGGTCTCGTCTCTGTCCTGTCACACAATAACTGTATTCTGTTTGTCTTCAATAATTCTACCTACTGAAACAGAATCAGATTCAACCTTCCAATTTGCCTGACTATATTAATTAAGACTTATGTCCACCTCTTCTGTTTCAAATATCACCCTGCACCTGTGCTGCAATTTGTTCTCATGACCTGTGACCAATGCCGATAAGGAAACAAAACAATGTAGGCTGATATCTTTGTTAATATCAATGTGACCCAGTCACCCAGTTAACCACCCACCAACCACCCACTCATCCATCCATCCTCTCATCCATCCATATATCGATATCCATCGGTTATTATCTATCCAGTGCCATCCTTCCAATGTTATCCATCCACTTTCATGTATCCATCCATTTCCATCCAGTCACCTGTATTCTCATCCATCCACCCATCTATTAAGATTCATCCATACATGCATCCACTTCCATCCGCTCATCCAACCATGCATCTACATTTATTATTTTATTGATCGATCTATTATCTACTCGTATCCAGCGATCTGCCCAATGAATGATCCATCATTTTTCATGGATATTATATATATATATATATAATGAATATTTATATATATATATGTATATATATACGCATATATATATATGTAAATATATATATATAGATAAGCATCATCTACTTGTATCCAGCCACTTGCCCAATGAATGATTGATCATTTCACATATACATATGTAATTATATATATAATTATATATATAGATAGATAGTTATGAATAATTGAATATTTATATATGTAGATGAGCATCTATCAATCCTCCCACTCAACTGTTCATTCATATCCATCACCTGTCCATTCATCCATTTTACAGGTGTTTGTTTTGATATCTGATAGCACAGCTCAGTCTTCTTTTAATAAGTGGTTTGAAGTGAGCCTGTGATTCATTGAAGACTTGAGTTTTATTGTGGCACTTACAACAGTCCACCTACCCACAAGTCATGCAGTGAGGAGTGAGCAGGTCTATTTCAAAATTCTAGACTATGGGGAGGGAAGAGGAGTCGTAGGGCATGCATGAAGAGGAAGTGACGTAGTCACTCTGTAACAGAATTAAAATTAGACTTTGACCATAAGCATTACATTGTAACATTACTCAGATCATGGACCAAAATCGTCTGGAATAACAGAGCAGCAAAGCCTATAATAAGAAATAAACAATTGAATAGATTGGACTGTTAGCCTGTTTTGCCTTTGGGAGCGCAGGGACAACATGCACAGGCAGAGTCTGTAAAGGCTGCCACAAAATAGCCCAATTAGCCCAAATAAAAGAAACATAAAAAGCCAGACATTTTCCAGGTTTTCAGTTTTGCTTGGAGGAAATGAGACCAAAAAGGTGGACATGTCCTCCATTTGCTTGACGTCTGTCAGTTCTTGCTTTGTGTCATCCATAGATTGTCCAGGTTCTGACCATCTGATTCCTCGAGTTATTGTCTCTGTTTTCTTGGAGAAGGTCGGTTGAGTATGTTTCTTCGGTTCTGTTGATTTCACTGGAATTGAGTGTTTCTCTCAGCTCAGACTGTGTGTTTCTGTGTGAAACACTTGCGTCTGCTTGGAAGAAAATTGGAACCCTCCTGCTGAAGGACAATTTATTGTTGGCATGTGGGTAGGGTGATTGACAGTTGATTGATTAGTTGATTGATCATGTGTCTGCCTGTTGGTCTTATATCTTGGAAATGAGTCTTCACTTTCTTTGATAATGTTGATTGATGCTTTTTCATCAAGCTGGGTTCACAGGAAGCTTCAAATAAGAAATAAATAATATGTTTGCACATGGCAGTCTGTTTGCCTTCCTAGGCGTGTTTCAGTTGTTTTCACAGAGGTGATTGTAACAGAAGACTGTATAGTTTGGCTTTAGACTTGTTGTCAGGTTTTTCTGCTTTCTTGCTGAATAAACTAGGGAGATATTGCTTTTTATTTAGTGTCACACGATAATTAAGCAAGAGACACGCGACAGCTGAGAAGGACAGATAGTTGAGTGGGCTAATGTAGAGGTCCTAACCGAGAAGGACAGTCTGGCCAATGTAAAAGCCATGGATGAAAGGAGGCTAGGATGAAGGTAACTTGTTGTTTTGAGCC
This sequence comes from Bimastos eiseni, assembly GCA_959347315.1. NCBI lineage: Eukaryota > Metazoa > Annelida > Clitellata > Crassiclitellata > Lumbricidae > Bimastos > Bimastos eiseni. The sequence goes on along the minus strand of OY365813.1, from coordinate 8,825,675 downwards.
CTTGCATTGTATGAGCCTTCTCTCAGATGTTTACTGCACATGTACTGTGTAGGGACCTTAAGCAAGTCTGTCACACATAATTGCTCAACACCATGGATTGGTTTTTGATAATTATAATTACACACTAGTGTTCGATATATGTATAATCACACACCTATATATACATAATTAATAATGATAATAATTGTGAAGAGCTATGATATTATGAGCTATTAAATAAATGAATATATGCAAGGTCACACAAAAGTGCAAATCTGAGCTTTAGCCAGTGGTGAGCAGTTAGATATCCAGACATTTAAACGCCAATTACATATAGTGAGTTTTTAGTCATTTCTTAAAGGAAGTGAAAGAGAGTTCTAGCATAGAAGAAACATTGACAGTCATGAAGAGCCTGTGACAGTGGTGTATGTGGTTCAACCAAGACACCCATATCCATAATCACAGACTGCATGCAAGGGGGACGGTGGCCGATTGGCTAGAGCGGTCGGCCCGCAACGTTCAGTATGCACTGAGTGTGCGGGTTTGACCCTGGTCCGAGGAGTCACTGTGTAGAGACCTTGAGCAAGTCCTTTGCACACAATTGCTTTGCAGTACAACTGCAGTTGCGTCGTTGAGGTGTGTGCACTTCTGAGTAAAAAATGTTTGGAAGAAGGGCAATATCAAATTTCAGTTGTAACATAGGGAGATGGTTGTGGTTGAAGGAATGCTCGTTGTTCCGGTTATCGGTTTTGAAACCGATAATCGATAATCGGTTTCTGTTAAATTATTCATCTTGCCTACCCCAGATTTGTTCCCATAGGAAGGGGCTAAAGTCAGTCAACTTCAAAGGTACATACAGGGTTAATCGAAATATTTCCCAGCAGCATCTTCCAACAGGGTAATAGCTGCCAGTTGCTACTGAACACCCCTTATGTCCAGACAAGCCTAGTGGGAAAAGAGAGCTATGGGAAGGGTAACCCCAGCCGACAACAATAAGCTCAGGTGAGAGAGGGGCGACTGCCAGTGGGGGTTTTATGGGGGAGAGTGTGAGAGCAGACCTCTGTTGGCTACTGTTTCTTCCTATTACTCACAATGTGACTTAAACACTCTGGTATTGGTATCGGTATGGAGTGTTGACGTTGTATTGCGAAACGTAATGCATAAAATAACGTGCTTGGTTGTGCTATATCGCAGTTAACAATATTTTTAACAACACCAATAAAACTGATAATCGGTTTAAAATCGGTTTTTGAAATCCGATAATCGGTTTGCCTCAAAAGCCAATATTAAGAACCCTAGTTGTTCCAAGAACTAAAACTACTAGGTATTTACCAAATGCAATACATCTAGATTTGTGAATTCATGTTCCTATACATGTACAATCTCCTTCCTCCTTCCATCCTTCATATCATTCTACGAATGTTCCTCTCATACCATTAATACCAGAAACAACGGTGATTAGAGAAGTATATTTGCACGAACTGATGTTATAAATTCTCTATCAAGGTGCAAGGACATTTAGTGTGGAGGTTTATACAGGCAGAAGAAGATCTTTCTGTCACTTTGTTTCTTTTATATAACAGCTGCTAAGTTTTTGTTTTGTGTTTACATCCCAGCTATGTCTTGTTCAACTGATCCATCTTTTTCATCACTGTGTGTACACTAGTAGGACAATGTCTTTTTTGGGTCACTTTTGTGCTTCCTTGTTTCAAAAACACAACTAGAATTAGTATGTGTATCTAGGCTGCTCAGACCTATACGCAATGGTGTGTGTCTAAATTTGTCTGGGAACATTGAATTGAATTGTTGGGGTTTAATTGGTAAGATAGGATAGTTTAAAGTCATTTTATATTTAATGAGAAGCCAATGTAGCTAACCAAGCAAGGTTTTGAAGTTTGTGTACCAGATGATGCAGACAGCACCACCCCTATTGATCCTGATATGTCAGGTTCTTGCTGTAGGGTTTCAACAAACTGGCTACAGCAGATCAATTATTGTGGGATGAATGATATGGAAAGTGTTGTGACTCTTTTGAGACATCCGTTCATCAGACGATAAGGGCGGATCTCAAACTGTTTGTGAGGGTTGTGTAAATGAAATGATAATGCAGGTTGTGATAAATTAAGGTTAAGGTTAAATATGGAATGCAGACTGCCACAGTGCCGCAGCTCAGCCTTGTCGGATCACTTGAAGTTTAACTAGGGCACTGAAGTTTTTCCTGAGTGCACGATGGTGTTATGATAACTATGGTTTTATATCTGTTCTATAGTGTGATGTACATAGCTTGTTTTATTGTGACTTCTAATGAATGTCATCTTCTGTTGCTGTTGTAGGAAGTGGCTGCCATCCTGATAGCCTTTGATAAACACGAATCTTGGGAGAAGCAGGAAGTCAGAACCAGGTTGACTTTCTATTTTTAATTTATTGTGATGTGATTTTTGTAACAGTGGTGCTTATTGTTGTCTGTCTTATGGGACTGATCTTGTAGATATTGACCTGATAACAGCTGGGTTTTGGTGTCCTATGAGTTGTGCATTGCTAATGAATGATAATAATGATAATTGCAGCCAACTGTGTCCTTATGTGGAGCCATTTCATATTTATAACTCAGCATTCCCATAAAACTCTTAAATGAAGTGGACCTAAACCGGTGATGTAGCCAGATTACAGATGAGGTTAACCCTTACCACTCCTGAGGCCGCTCACATAGACCAATTTTAATGCGTTTGATATAATAATAGGAGGGGTAAGGGTTAAAAATTGCCTTAAACTGTTGATTGACCCGGATTACAGAATAAGGTTAAGACGTTCTAGTGTTGAAGTTGACCTAATGTTAAATGAAGAGCTGCCAACTGCTGCACTAAGCTCTTGTGCTGCAACAGAAGGAAGCCTGTCTCAGTCAACCAGGCATCAGGTCAGCAGCCTCTCTAGCAGAGCAGAAACATCTGTGTGGCCTCAAGGAAAATGACCTATAGATGTAGGATCCTGTGTTGTGTCTCTGCTTATATGCATATATTTGGCTATTTATATAGCACACTTGGTAACCTGTTGAAGCTCTGATGTTAACAGATATCCCTGTTTAGACGAGATTGTCTTACTAGGGCTGTTTAACGACCAGCGTGTACTAAAGTGTAAGGCATAATCAATAATGCTGGTCGTTAAGGGGTTAAGTTGTAATGACAATTTTTGGATTAAGATAAATATAACTCAATTTATTTGAGATTCTGTCAAAGGCTATTGTTTCAGTTCCAGTGGCTGACATATTTAAGGAGCATTGTTTCTAACTTTTATGCTGCTGTGCTGAGCGTTGCTGCTGAATCCTGTAGGGGTAGGGGAATAATTGTGTGCATTAAATTAGCATTCATGGCTGGAATACTTTAGAGGTATTTAGTTGTTCTACCAGAAAAGTTAATGCAGATATGTTGGAATGTCATGAATTTGTAAGTGTTTTGCAGTAATGCAGAAAAACACGAGATTAAACCCCTCAGGTGTAGCTTATAAACAAAACAGATTTTTTTATCGGATAAATAAAGAGTCATTCTTTCAGCAATGGGTTTGCACATCGGCCACACATTGTTTACCCATCTCAAGATCTACTCATTGGACTGTGTTAAGAATACACAGCACTTCTGTTATTTCATTTTCTGTTTTTTTTATGAAGAGAAGTTTGTGCGATAATTATCAACTAATGGTCGACTGATTGGTAAACTGGTGTTTATCAGATGGAAATAATGAGATTCCTCAGGAAATTTTGATAGACTAGCAGTGGAATTTAGACTTCGAAAAGATGGTATAGTACGTCGTCGTCGTTGCCGCCGCCTTCATCATTGTTGTTGTTGTCCTCATCATCATCATCTTCATCATCATCATCCTCATCATCATCGTCGTCGTTGTCGTCCTCATCATCATCATAATCATCATAATCATCATCATCATCTGATGCCAACCAATTAGCATCAATGGGTGCCAATAAAAAACTTCACTTTTAGGTCCCTTGATCCTCATAGACTTATGTCTGATTATGTCTTTGTTAGCCTTAGGACCGTTCTTTTCAGCCGGGGTTGGGTCGACAGCGCTTCTGAGTAGTAACCTTGAATGGCCACTATATAAATTTTTTAACGAATGAATTTGTTCTTGAGTTGTTAAATGTGGTGAAATACATGGCATTGTCAAAAGACCGTCGTAATGTAAGGAAGAGAACCTAATCAGCTGTTTCCAATATAAAGAAGACAATAGTGATTAGCTTGGGATGCTGACTTCCGAGCTGTTGTACCCTTTGTCTCAAATGACTTTCCTCTGTATCTCGGCCAAGTTTCAACTTCAGCAAGAAGTCCTGGTGCTTGCATAATGTAGTTGATTGATGCTGTTCTGTGATTGCTAGAAAAATTATGCAGAAAATGTTATCAGTGAGTGCATACTAAACATTGGATTACTCGTGTTGCATTATTGTGCAGCAAATGGTGAGATGCAGATCAGCTGTGACAGATGCTGTGGTATGCGGCCAGCCTGGATGAAGGCTTACACTAGAGCTGTACCGATTAATCGGCCGGCCGGCCGACTATTCGGGCCGATTATAGAGATATTGGCAATATCGGATATTGGCAAGATAATTGGCACCGATATTAAAAATTATTTTTTTTATTTTATATTATTTTCAGTCTATAAAAGCAAAACGACGACAGCCTGTTTATGGGCCAAGGAACGGCTGGCCAATTCAACATAGAAACCGATGAATATACATCGGGGAGGCATGCCTAATGAATACATGCTAGCTGCTAATCGCCTGAGACGCTGAGACTAGATGAGTGGCTGAGAATAGGCCAGCCATTCCTTGTCCTTTGTCCTTTAATTACCCTGGGCACAGTTGGACGGCGGACGGTGTTTCTAATCTGTATTGCCTGCCTAGGATTAGTCTCCAACTACACGCATACGTCTCCTACGGAGCAAGTGTTTGCTTTTATCACAACAATAGGCTAAATAATCGGCATAATCGGCAAATGAATAATCGGCAATAATCGGTATCGGCATAATTGGCAAAAAGTGATATCGGTACAGCTCTAGCTTACACACTCAGAAACAGTTACATTTCAGCTATAAAAATAATTGTCTATTTTTATTTTATAATTCAGTCCTAAGGATCTGATTTCAGTTCTATTTCTATTCCTGAAAATAACTCCTATTTCAGTTCTCATTAAAATTCTTGACTATTTCAGTTTTTATTCAAATTCTGAAGTAATTTCGGTTTTAATTCTAGTTCTTAAATCATTTCTGCTCTGGTTCAAATTCGGTAATAATTTCAGTTTTAATTCGAGTTCTAAAGTAATTTCAGTTTTAATTCAAGTTCTGAAATAATTTCAGCTGTAATTCAAATTCTGCTGAAATAATTTTTTCAGTTCTAATTCAAATTCTGAGGTAATTTCAGTTTTAATTCCAGTTGTAAAATAATTTCAGTTCCAAAACCAGTTGGCAAATAATTTCAGTTCTAATTTCTGGAAGCATTTTTTTTATAATTTACCTCTCAAATTAAAACAAAGAAAGAATACATCAGATACAACAAAAGTCATGGCTTGTTACATAATCAAATATTTATCATGGCATTATCGTTTCCATTCAGAAAAATTTCTATTGTTATTTTTGTTCTCTGTTGCGTATATCAATTCGCATTCTATTTTTGATCCCAAAATGATTTTAGGATTTTCGTTCCTATTCTTCTCAATGGAAATTGATAATATTATATTGTTCATATGTCCAACTGTCCAGCCTGACTGTATGTATGTCCAGCCAGACGTCAGTCCATTTGTTAGACTGTCGGGCATGACTGTCATCTGAATGTCCAACTGTTTGGCCTGACTGTCCAGGCTGACTGTCAGTCCATTTGTCCAACTGTCTGTCTGATTGTCAGTTCGTTTGTCTGCCTATCCGATGTCAGTCCATCCAACATTTGTAACAAGCACACTCCTTCATTAATCATATTTTCCACTGTGCAGAGCTTGCTGTGTGCTTTGGCCAAAGCACCTATTTTGGGGCAACAACTATACCACATTCCGTTTGTCACAACAAATTACTGATTGTGGAGGCTACACCCTGATAGGTCCTAATGAAATAATGGTTAAACGGGGGAAATCTCGCGTTTGTCACTAGAAGCAGATAATAGATTGGATTTTGTTTTTGGCCAGGTGATGTGACAGATGTCTTTAATTAAGTACCGTAATTATTTTTCTGGTTAATTCTTAAAAACTAATTATTCTACATTTGTGATGCTATCCCTTGGTACTACCATTGCTTCAAAATAATTGAGCATCGTCATTGTCGTCATCATCATCATCACCATCGTCGTTGTCGTCTTCATCATAATCATCATCATATCGCGCCTCTGATCAGTGTGCGCTGTTAGAGGCGCTATATAAGTGTTTTGATACATCATGATGCAATCTGTGGCATGGTTCTCTCTGCAGCATTACTGTTTTGCACAATATGTAGTAGCCAGTTTACAGTTTTCCAATCTCATATCTGAACTGCTTGACAGCCTTTTTCATCTGATTGTTGAATATTGCTGATATGATGAGATGCCCCATAGTGTTCAGGTTTCAACACGTGTGGTCTGGCATGGCTTCAGTTAGAAAATAATTATTTCTGTAAGTTCTATGAAAACTATGCATCACAATAAAGGTTTAAGTTGTTTAATGGTAAACAGTGCATTTGATGAATTCCCTTCTTCCAAGTCCAGAAGTGCACCTCACGACAGAACGTCGATATCACTGGACAAGGTGAGTGAAGGACTTGCTCAAGGTCCCTACACAGTGACCGCCCAAGTGGAGCTTCGAACCTCGCGTTCCACGTCATGGGTCGAGTGGTGATTCCGTTCGGTTACCTTGCCCCAGCAAGGCCTATCCAAGGCCTATCCAAGGCTTGCGTCCAGCTGCCATGAAGTGACTCTGTGTTTTATTTCTAGGCCACCTTCAGGAACAATGCTCTTGTACAGCCGCAAAAAGGTTCGCTATCGGAAGGACGGTTACTGTTGGAAAAAGAGGAAAGATGGGAAGACGACTCGAGAGGATCACATGAAGCTCAAGGTGCAGGGCATTGAGTGCATCTACGGAAGTTACGTTCACTCTGCAATTCTTCCGACATTCCACCGACGATGTTACTGGCTTCTACAGGCATGTGGCACTAGACATTTCTTGGCATTTAGTTTACGTGCAATATTACTGAGCCTTTATGTGGACCTGTGTAAACTAATGCCTTACAATATTACTGAGCCTTTATATAGATCTACATATATTAATGCCCATCTTGATGTTTTGGTTTCAAGAGAATGACCTGTTCATAAAACAGGAACCAGTGGCGTAGAGACGGGGGGCGAATCGCCCCAGGTGGCACTTGTCCTAGGAGCGGCATTTTCGGGGAAAAAAATAAAAAATTATTTTGTGTAACTTGCACTCTTCAAGATTCTTGCTGCTCTTGTCTAAACCTAAAGCTTTTATGCTATTTCTCGGCTTAAAACTAACATATACGATATACCGAAGGACCATCGAATGGCACCTAGTGTCAGTAGACAGGCTGCAAAATGACAATGCCGCCCCTGTCTATCTTGCCATGACTTTCGCACCTATAAAATGAAATATATTTTGCAATTATAATAATGCGCAAACTCTTAGATTGATGAAAAATCATTCTTTCCTAAGTAAAAAGTTGGATTAATTAGGGACAATCTCTGCTTAAATATAAATTGATTTATGAAAAAACTTGCAAAATGCATCATGTATTGATGCAACTAAAGTTTTATGAAACAGAAATTTGAGTAATGAGAGACGTTTTTGCCTACTTTGAGTGATGGAAAAATTAATGCAAAGTTGGATTCACAATTGAAATCTAACTTAAATAGAAGTTGGATTTAGCAAAAAATCTTTCTTAATTAGAATCTGGGTTGATGAACGAGTTATTGCCTAAACAGAATTTGAACTTTCAAAACTAAAACTAATTAAAATAAACTAATTACAACCTACTTAAGACCCACAATTACAGAATCACTACATTCCAATTTAGCAAATCTTTCAGTTGAACGCTCTTTGACAAGCACAATTAACTATGACAAGGTTATTAGTCATTTTGCTGCAAGGAAAGCAAGAAAAGTAAATTTCTAAATTGCAACAGTTGACAGGTATAATGAAAGTATGAGACCGTATCCGTAATCCGTATGATAAGTTCATTCATTCATTATGAAAATTTATATAGCGCCTCTTCAAGGTAACTTTACTCGTGAGCGCTCCAATTAGACAAAGTTACTAATCTATTCTAAGTACCATACTTACTATGGTCTCACCATGATTAAATTATTGTTTAGGCCTAGGACTTTCTTTTAAATACGTATAGAGAAAGAATAGGCCCTATGATTTGTATTGTTTTATTTGAATTTTATTTTTATAATTTTCGATCTAGCCTGCAAGACGTTTAGTAACTTTATTGTGAGGCTTGCTTTGTTTTTTTGTTTTATAACTGGTTAATTTCTTAATTAATACAATCTTATTCTATTTTCATATCTTTATATCTGATGATAATGCATTTTAATTAGTCAAAGGACATACAGCTGTAATGTCGACAGTGCATGCTGATGCTTTTACTAACTGTAAGCCCTACAATTATTTGAATACTGAATAGAATAATCATAATGTATATAAGAGCTTAATGAAAGCACTCAAAACAGTCGCCCTTTGCCTATCCTCTTGTGCATATCTTGGGGTAGACCTATAATATACAAGAACGAAGTGGTGGAAAAATAGGCAGGGGCGGCATTTTGTACCTTCGCCCCAGGCGGCACTTTGCCTCGCTACGCCACTGGCAGGAACGATGCCCCTTTAGAACTGAAACTGCTCTCTGTTTATAACTGAAATTGTTGTCTGTTTAGAACTGAAATTGTTGTCTGTTTAGAACTGAAATTGTCCTCTGTTTAGAACGGAAACTGTCCTCCGTTAGGAACTGAAAATGTCCCCATTTATAACTAAATTGTCCTCTGTAAACTCTGGATGGTTTGCTCATTGAGCAAAGCCTCTGAGTCAGCAAAATATCGCAAAGACCTTTAAAAATGTTATTTGGCCATCTGAGACTGAGCTCCCTTAAGCTGCATTTGCAGGCGTGAGGTTTGTGGGTAAAGGCGGAAGACTGTGTTTGCTGGAAAGATTTTCCAGCCGTCATGGAGTCCTTTGGATGAGAACTGTGAGTGAAGAGAGAGAGAGAGAGAGAGAGACAGAGAGAGAGAGAGAGAGAGAGAGAGAGATCTGTCTCTGTTTGTCTTTGCCTACAGAAGGGTTGTTCTCAAAGGCTGAATATAGTTTGTTATTTGTTGGTGTAATTAACGTCAGAACTGTTCAATGATGCTTATAATACCCATGTGGTGCCAGGACAAGAGGCGAGAACAAGGAGGGGTTAACTGACGAGACAGACAAGCAAGGTAGACACAAGTGTATCTGAGAACTCAGGCAAGTGCATTGTTGAATTGCCGTGTTACTGCTTGGACGCAATAAGAGCTACGAACTTCCGCACACTAGAAATGTTTGTAATAATAGAAATAATAATGAATGAATAATTGAATGGCCACACCTTCAGATATTTGATTAAAAAAATCCAGGTCTAGTCTGCAATTACTGTAGCCTTTCATGAAGTTCGAACCAAAGGTCAGACTTGAGATAGAGGAAAATCTTATGCTAGAAATCTATAGGAATTTATAATTAATAAACATCTGATGGCAAAAATCTCTCATCTCTGTAAAAATATTAAAAAAACGTTGACTCTTATCACTCGCAATATATGATGGAACGAAGTTTCTGCTGTGAGCAGTAATCAGTATTCAAAATCCCTGCTGATCACAATTACTAAGAGCGCCTAGGATTTTTGCGAAGTACCGCGAGATATCATCATACATAATAAATTGAAGCAGACAACACCACAGAATTCTATTTCTGAGTTGAAGCGATTGAAAAGAATGTTAATGATCTATTTGGAAAATCCTTTGATCTGTTGTGGTTTATGCTGCAGTTTTTAGTCTTCATGTGACATGCTCAATGTTGCTGAGGGTAATGAAACAATGCAGAGTTCAGTTAGTAGTTAGAAAGTCGCTTTGATGGGGCACCAAACTACTTGCCACCCACTTGGCCTTCCATTCTTACAGAGTTTCTACATCTCTGCTAACCTGAGTCAATTATTTTATTTATCTATTCTTTGAAGAGTGCTTAGTAGGCATGCTGAGACCTGAATCAGAGGGGCAGATGTACATATACGGTTGGAGGGGGCCTCGATGAAGTCTTGCAAAAGCCAGAGTAATGGCATGAGTGTCTTTACATGTGATTGAAATGGTGATTGTGCCTTGTGTGGTAGATGATTTCTCACATGCAGAACATGGCAGCTATAAAGGCACGTGATCTGCCTTGTGCCTAGATTGTACAAAGGGTTGTCCTGGAATGCGGGTTTTTAAGAGGCGCCATGTAGCGGAATTGCTGTTGTGTGTGCTTCAGCTGGGTGATCAGTTTACTTCAGGACAATAATTCTCAAATGTCTGCTGAGGCAATTTTTAATTTATTCTTGAAATTTGATATCACCCTTCTTCCAACATCTTTTGCTCAGAAGTGTACACACCTCGGCGGCGCAATTGCAGTTGTACTGCAGAGCAATTGTGCACAAAGGACTTGCTCAAGGTCCCTACACTGTGACTGACACCTCGGACGAGGGTCAAACCCGCTCACTCAGTGCACACTGAGCGTTACGGGCCGACTGCTCTAACCAATCAGCCACCATGCCACACGTAATAAGTGTATTGCCTTTTTATGTTTCCAATACTATTTATTACTGTATGTTGTTTTAATCATACTGGAACGAGTAAAAGAGTTAATTTTAAAAAAGAAAGATGATTTGAAGTACAATTCTTGTGATGGAAACCATATAGGGCCAGACCAGGCAACGACATTGTCGTAATGATGCACATCATATTAGATGGTTTTCTGTATAATTCACTGTAAATTTATCTGTTTTTAAAGTATCGAAAACATAATTTTATAGTAATACATTGCAGATTATTTCTTCATTAGTTGTCGTATAAGGGTGGGATCCGGTGGGTATTTGGATGGGGTTGGCTGAGGTGTGTCGATTCAGTGCTGACATGGGGTTGCTTGGTTTTATCACCACTTGTATGGCATTGTCTAATAATAGTTATTTTTGCTCAACAAATATTTGCACTGCTATGGCAGTAGGTTGATGTTGTTCATCCCAGTTCGTCCCAGTTGGGCTTAAAGGCTCTGATGATTTCTATTGAAATGGAGCTATATAAAATTGTCATGGGATGTTTACCTTAGAAATTCATATTTGGGTCTGATTCAATTTATGTATGGCTCCAGCAGAGCTCTATAGAATAGAACACTGTTATAATTTCAAGTCCTTATGTCAGGCTAGTATGTGAAATCATGCCTGAAAGTTCCATCAGACCATTTGTGTGGGACATGATCTAAGTAAGTATGTATGTGTTTGTGAGTCAAGGCACTCATGGATCAGTCAGCTGATAAGACTATGTAAGTACCTCTCAATCCGGTGCGTGTTAACTCTCAAAAGCTCTAATGTTGCTGAGATCTTCCATAAATAGAAATCTAAACGGCCTAGGAAGTAGAAGAAGAGCAGTCACTTAAGCTTGCATGTTATGAAGTGTTAGCGACTTCATTTTCTTTGTCTTGGCATATGAGGGCGGGTGGCCAATACTCTCTCTCGCTGTCCACTGCCTCATCTTCCCACTGTCAGTGTATTTGTCATAGCTGAGTTGACTCTAGGGGGCAAAGGTGGAGCAAAAATTTCTTCACACGTTTTTGCCAAATTTTTTCTCAGATTTTGGCACAAATTTTCTGCCCTGTAAATTCAGGGACACTTATTCTTATTCTTTTTTTACAGATGGTACAATTTTGGCTGGCTGGCTGGTTGCATGCACAGCAGCAGCAGCCTTTTAACAAATTAAGACCAGGTAGCTGACTTTCTAATGGGGAATGAGATTTTGATTGCATAATTGACATCATTCAACGACTGAGCTCAGTGACCACTGAATGATATCTTGGTCAGTATGGTGACAGTGGTATTGAAGTCATTATATCAGATAACTAGTAGACCTATCTCTGTTGGTTGGATGATGTAGATAATTGCATCCAGTTTCTACATGTCGGGCTGGATTCGAACTGTAGGTGTTGTGGTCAAAGGGTAACTTTTGTATTAAGAATCAGTCACTAGGTAAAGAATCAGTTAAGTATTGGATGAGTGGTACTCTGCAGAAAATAAAGTTGCTTACACTAAATACAGTGGTTCTCTGTAGATATGCTCTGATATTAAATTCAGTATTCGTCAACAAGAGATGCCGGTGCATCATGAGTGTGATTAGATGTGTTAAGGCAATGTTACCCAAACTGTGTTTCGCGGAATCCCCAGGGTTCGGTGAAGCGAAGACAAGGGGTCCGCGGAAAAACTTTCAGTGTGAACAATAAACTTCACACAATTTAAAATTAAATAATTATAAGTTTCATAGGAGGTTTTTTGCTTAATATCTGTGTATAACTTTGTATGAGAGATAATTCATGTCATTGTCATCGATATTTCTGTTATGATTAACCTAATCAAAACCCAAACCTATAATTGTCTGTGCATTCTCAGTTTTTTTTCTATATAACAGAATACGTTTTAGTTGTTGGCAGGAGTTCAGCCAAAAATATAAGATCAAAAGCGTTCCACGACCAAAAGAGAAACACTGTGTTAAGGTCCCGTGTACCGGTGTGCAACTTGCGGAGTGTTCCATTCCTTTTTTCTCAGGCCCTAGCAACAAACATTTAAGAAGATCTGGATCCATGACTGGTGCACTGTAGAACTTACTATTTACCTCCAGGAACCTACCAAATTTTATTGTTTGGTGACAATTTTACCATTTACCTCCTGGCATCTACCAAATTGTATTGATTGGTGACATTTTTACCATTTACCTCCAGGCACCTACCAAATTTTATTGTTTGGTGACATTTTCACCATTTACCTCCAGGCACCTACCAAATTTTATTGTTTGGTGACATTTTACCATTTACCTCCAGGCACCTACCAAATTTTATTGTTTGGTGACATTTTACCATTTACCTCCAGGCACCTACCAAATTTTATTGTTTGGTTACATTTTTACTTGCTTGCTACGCTTATATTACATGTTGGCTGTTGTCGTTTCAGAATCCTGATCTGGTTCTCGTTCACTACCTCAACGTTCCACTGACAGATGACAACAAGATCTGCCTTCCTCCGATCCTTCAGGTCGACTGCAAGGACTGGAGCCATGACGACCTTGTCTCTCAGCTTCGACCCATGTGTCAGTCGCACATACCCATTTATAGTCCTTTTCTTGGCATTATACTGCTACATTATGGGTTGGAAATTGACCGCATTGCATGATTGCAACCTGGATTTAGCTACAACTATCTGTTTAACTCTTTAACAATATGGATGCACATACTAAGAGTGACTGCAAAACAATCTTTTTGCTTCAATTGGTGTCTCTCTGAGGAATGCACTTTGGCCATCTGTTCGCTCTAAAATTCTATCTGGCAGTCTCTCATCCTCTTTTGCTTTTCTCGAAACTTACTTCTTCTCGCGGGACCTTTCGCACTGGGAGCGCTTCTGAACGGTTCAGTGTTCACCCTACCAGAGGCACTTTATACAATACAATGCCATTCATCTGTGAAGTGTTAAATAGTTATGTAACTGGTCACAGGCTTTGCCACATGCATCTAAGGTTGTAGTTTTTGATGGGTAGCCCAGCTGTGTTATTGTTTCAACAGGCAATTTGTGTGACATTGTGTATACTGGATTTGCTGCTTTCAGTTGCTGCTAGCTGTCTAATTGTACCAATGCCATATTTCATGTCTCTTTTGACTGATTTTAATTAAAAATTAATTGTTTACAGGTTTATTGCTGGGAGTCAGCTCTGCTCTTTATAATTTATGGATTTTGTGATTTGTTGACATTTGAAGTGTTAATTTCTTGATGCTTTTCTGAATTTTGAGTGACTTATATATAATATCTTAATAGTGTGTTTTCATTTTCTCTTATTTGCTTATTTTTTTTAGTATATTTCTTAATTTAAACACTGTTTTTTTGTTGTAGTCGCCAGTGTCAAGCATTTTGAAACAGCAAGCAATGTAAATGAAACAGTGGGTACTGATGATTGCTTTTAGCTGTGTACTGTTGTCTTCTTGAGTCTTGTAATTACGACTATTTATTTAGCGCCGTCGGTAGTGAGCTACTTCTAGGGTACTTTACAAGTTAACCTGACAGTTCACTGCAATTATAAAACTAATTATCGACATTACACAGAGAGTACAATTTTAGCTTTTTTTGAGAGCAGGGAGGGTCTTGGTTTCTTGAATGGCTGCAGGGAGACTGTTTCATTCACATGGGCTGGCAGCCCGAATGGCCCGATCGCCCATTTTAGTCTTCGTTCTTGGAACAAAAACATTGGAGGATCTGGGCTGCTTTAGAATTGTTCTTATCATCAATCAATAGCCTTATTTATTGGTTGCTAAATGTAAGTTGCTGTGAAACCTGTTTTTATGGAGGTAATTCAATGTTTTTTGCTTTCTGAGAGAACAATTGAAAGAATAATTAATATGCTATTGTTCTGTTATCTGAGCATACGGTTTGATCTATGTCTTGTGTTATGTTTAATTATTGAACTGAGAAATGAGAATCTCCAAACTTCTAAAGCGCCACTCGAAAGCAAAGCACAGGGCATCAGCTTATTCATGAGGGGTTGTCCAGAGGGTAGTCCAGAATTGGTTAAGGTCCAGTTGCCAACATTTTAAAAGAATAATATTCCTCTGGGTGCGAAGGTTGTTCATGTAGTCGTATATGAAAACTTCCATTTACTCTTTCGCAAAGACTTGGGAGATCAATCAACAGAAAGCAATTGATGACTGACAGAAAGAATGACTGCTAACTTTTGATACATGCTGTAAAACGGAAGTAACAATAAGTTTTTTGACAAGTCGTGCAATCACTGAAGTTCAAAAGTTTTGCCACGGGTAGTTGTGTGCCAGGGAAAATGACTGCTGGGTTTTAGGTCAAACAAGGTCATAGGTAAGGGGTTGTCAGTTATGTATGTCTGAGGTATGTGAAATTGCTGATCTGTTCAAGTCAAGGCTTATTTGCAGGATATGACTCTGTTATTTTGATGAATTCACTAATCGTTGATGATTTGGGTGTTGCCATTCATGATGTTTATCTTAGGATTGGCTTGAAGCCAGAGTTAATGCATAATGCATTGGTGCATTATGATTTTCTGGTGCATTGCGATCTGTGACTTGAAGCATCAATCAAATGTCGCTTTCTGCACATTATAGCATATGGTATTATTATAGCATATGGTATTATAGCATATGGTAGTATTTTAGCATATGGTAGTATAGCATATGGTAGTATTATAGCATGTGGTAGTATTATAGCATGTGGTATTATTATAGCATGTGGTATTATTTTAGCATATGGTAGTATTATAGCATATGGTATTATTATAGCATATGGTAGTATTATAGCATATGGTATTATTAAAGCGTATGGTATTATTATTATAGCATATAGTAGTATTATAGCTTATGGTAGTATTGTAGCCTATGGTATTATGATAGCATATGGTATTATTATTATAGCATATGGTAGTATTATAGCATATGGTATTATTAAAGCATATGGTATCATTAGTATAGCATATGGTAGTATTATAGCTTATGGTAGTATTATAGCATATGGTATTATTATTATAGCATATGGTAGTATTATAGCAATTGTTGGATTGGGTTAAGATGATGTTGTGCACTATGTCTGAAAATGGTTGTCAACCTTTGAAATCATTTCGGACACTTTCCTTTTGGTTGTGTTTCTTTTCAAGGCGGAAGATGCCATCGAGTCATTGGTCAAGCACATCTTTGGCAACTCCACTGGTTCGGGTGGCTCGAACCCAGTGCATCTGACAGCCAGTGCAATGCCACGGACGACCGTCGAGACGCTGAGGAATACCTCTGACCAGAAGATGGCACCATCGTCTGCTCCAAATACGATGCACAACCGACTCCTTCAGCTCATCTACAGTCACAAGATTTCGCCAGGCGCCGCTGCCTCCGCATCGGTGCCGTGCGTAGTCGGTACTGCGGGTCACCAGCAGATGTCGCCGAGTCAGATCGGGTTGGCCGTCTGCGAGCCAAACAACGGAACGACCGTTCTGCGAGGATTAAAACCAAACGCGACCTTGAGCTCCAGCCACAAGGTGTCGCCACACAATGGACCGCTCATACTGAACGTGTCTCCGCTGCCTGGAAGCAAGGGCCTGTTGATTCTTAGTAGCCAGGCAGCCCCTGCTTCAAAGGGTACACTGTCGGTGCTTCACCAGGCGCCGGTTGGCGGTCGGATCGACGTGGCGACGTCTAAGGAGGCGGCTGACGGTTCGGGGAGTCTCCAGGCGGATTACGTCGACATGGCAAAGAAAAATTTCCAACCGATTTTCTCCGGACTGGGCTCTGAAAATGTTCGTTCCCACCGCGAATCGACTGCTGTCGGAAACAAGGCAGCTCCTTGTTATGGTGTCGTTTCGGACTTTCTCAATCACGGCGACATTCTCGGGGAATTCGACCTACAACAGGTCATCAAGACAGAGGCCAAGGACGGTCGACTGCACAGCAAGACGACTGGGCACATTCCAGAGTTTTCCAGTGGCTCGTGTGTCGCTGAGTTTTCCAGGGGGTCCTGCGTCCGGGAACCAGGTTCCGTGGAGGAATCTGAGGCTCACGACCTCAACCAGATCGGAATGGATTCCATGGAATTTCTCTTCGGGGATTCAGGGTTGGCGGATCCACCGAGCTCACTGATCAGTGAAAATGACATAAAATGCGAGTTCTACCATTTCCACGAGTCATCGTCGTCCGAGGTTGGAAACCATGGCAACTCCGAAACGATCGGCAGCGGTGCCTCTGCTGGCGCCTCGTGCTTGGCCGACACCATGGACACCTCGTTGGCTGCACACGAGAAAGACCTTGATGACATAAAGGCGCTGCATGGAAACGATCTCATGATGGACGAGCTTGAAGACATTCTGCACATTGTCAGTGAAAGCCTTGGTTCGTCTATCGATCTGACAAATACGTTTTCATTGTCGGATGATCCTGGTTCCAGTGCGAATGCCATGTCCAGTCTGTACCAGTGTGCCGACGTTTCTGGGTCGGGCCTCTCTGGGTCACGTCTGTCTGTTGATGAAAAACTGAAGACTTGTCTGGATGTCGTGCAGAATGAGACAAGTGATGACCAGCTGTATGGTTCTGTAAACAGCAAAGTTGGACTGTTGGAAATAACTGACTACTGTCCAGAATGGTCCTACACGGAAGTGAGACTTTCTTATTTGATAGAATTTCTGCACTATCATCTACTTGTTATTTCCTAAAACACCAGAATTGCTCTGTTGCCTCTGGTGGACTTCATGAAAGTAAGCACATTTTGTACAAATGCAGAGCTTTGTAGAGTGCGTTATCCTCTGCAACTGCAAAATGATTCAATCAACAATCTATGGCCTGTGTGTTAACATGCTGTAGTGTTAACTGAGATGTCAATATTTGATGTTTTGAATACTTAAAAAGTCTCTTTCTCTTGATTTTTATTTTGGCAGTTTGCACCATTTTCATGAATTTTTTGGTTTTGCCTCAGTTTATACTACGAAGTAGTAGCTAGCAAGCAGTACTAGCAACAATACTTGTGTTTGTAGTTAGGTTGATTGTCATTTTGTAAATTTAAAAATTTGATATTTATTTTCAAAGCAGAAAATCAGAAAGCTGATTTTTATTCAAACTCACACTCGTTGTTTGTCCGAGTCCGAGTAATGCCGAGTCCTACGAAACTGGGCCGAGCCGAGTTTCGGTTCATCCATACTGATATGGTGATTGTGTAAGTGCCTTGCTTGAGCTAGTCCTCCTTCATTTGTTCAGTGTATCAATGCGTCATTGTATGATGATTTGTGCACTTCTGGACTTAGGAGGAAGAGCAATTACATGTGCAGTAGTACAGTTTTGTATAGTTCTTCTATTTTGGCTGTTGCAGCCAAGCTATCCACCTGTTTGCTTTTTGAATTATATTGTAGTGATGTATTGTATCTCTTACTATTGCGTAGGGTGGAACAAAGGTCCTAGTCACTGGACCTTGGCATCAGACATCATCTTCGTATTCTGTTCTCTTTGATGATTTGAGTGTTCCAACATCCATGGTCCAAGGTGGAGTTCTGCGCTGCTTTGCACCGGGTAAGACCTGCAGTCTTTCAACACTGCATCTGGAGTTGTGATTGTGGGTGGTGTTTATATACTCCAAAGTGCGAGTCATCTTTTAAGAATTACTTAAAACAGGAATTAGCAGACTTCATCTACCCTTGGCAACTTGTGCACTGGTGACGAATTTTGTGTGTGTACATTTTGAATCAAGTCTCTGCTGGTGAAGTCCTGCATATTTTTCTGAAGAAGACCTAATTATGGAGATGGGGTGATCAACTGAATGCTTAATAGAGTCCCTGCTGAGGCTTTACCTTCAGACATTTTATAATGTTGATTTATTATCTGATGTATCAGGGTTAGGGCATAACCGGAAATTGCTGCGGACATTCGCCCCGGCCGAGTGTCCCGTTTTTCTGTACAATTCCGAAGTATTGGCCTCAGCAAATAATACACACACATATAGTTAAAAATAACTTTTTTTTAGTTCAATAACTTTTTTTATAAACATTCAACAATCGAACAACGAAAATAAAAAATGTAAAGCCATATTAGTAGTTATTACAGGCACAAACATTTATTTTGCTTATTTTTCATTACATGAAACGGTGAAAGTGACAACAGTTGCAAATTTTAAGCTTTGTCTGCGGGTGGTATTCGCCAGGCCAGAGCAACAACTACTATTTGGTTTGTACTCGGATCCGGCAAATAGTGAATCAAAATACTCAGATTCGGTACTTGGTGGAAATTGTCTACTCGGTTATGCTCTAATCAGGGTGTTAACAGAAACCTGAAAACAGTTGAACAGTGGGGGTAGTAGCCTCACCTTGGAACGCCCAAACCAATAATATGCCTGAATAAATGGGAGAGTTGAAAAAAATGTTTGCAGACGTGTTGCCCATACAAAGAAAGTGGACGGATAGCCATGGCAGTTGGTTTAGCTGTCAATCCTCCTTAACAGCCACTCTGCCTCTGATGACCTTCTGGCACACAGACTCTGACCTCTCACAGACTATCCTTTGGACAACCCTTCTGATTTGATGCAGCGCTCGTGAATAAGCTGGTGCCCTGTGCTTGGCTTTCAAGTGGCACTTTAGAAGTAGGGAGATTACAATTACAAACTCCTAGATA
The DNA here is from genome assembly GCA_959347315.1 of Bimastos eiseni. Classification (NCBI taxonomy): domain Eukaryota; kingdom Metazoa; phylum Annelida; class Clitellata; order Crassiclitellata; family Lumbricidae; genus Bimastos; species Bimastos eiseni. The sequence goes on along the minus strand of OY365813.1, from coordinate 8,806,272 downwards.
GTCTATTCCCTTGTAAGCCATGATGTGATGTGACATCTGATATATGTTATTACATAACAATAGACTAATATTATCATCATCGTCTTCATCGTCGTCATCATCATCATCAATCAGAAGATGTAATCAGAAGATACAAAACTTGTTATGATATCTCCCAGTGAATATTATCTGAGAAATGATTCAAGTGTGTATTGGATGCCTTCAAACTTTCAGTTCATGGCAAAGCTGATGATGATGATAATGATGATGGTGATGATCTGGATAACATGGTGTTGGGTTTAAGTGTTAATAGGATCATATGATATCATGTGATGTCATGTGGTGTTGTTGATATGTTAAACACAGCCCACAGTCCAGCCGTTGTCTGTCTTCATGTCGCCTTCAACGGTCAAGTCATCTCAGAGCCAAAGGTTTTCGAATACAAGAGTCGAGATCAGGTGGAGACAGGCAATGAAACAGACTGGTTCCTCGTTCAAGGTAGAAGCAGTCAATAATAGATGAGTGTCATTTCAGTTAGCCGGGAATACTTCAGGGTGCGTTTTCAATTGTTTATTCAGAGTGAATTAATGCCACTGAATTGTTGATTCATCTTGATGATGTTTATCTTTACATTGGTTAAACATGGCATGAAGAAAGCAGACTGTGTAGCCATGGACTGCCTACCAGATGAGTTACAGAATGCATGTGGAGTTAGTGGGATTGTTTATGTGGCTGTATGACAAGTTTAGTGTCTGAGATCCAATGCACTTGTTACAGGACATGCTTTAAATTTCCTCAGCGTGACTGAGTGTCAGGCCTGGCCATTTGGATCCAATTATACAGCAGTGTCTTTAAATGACATTGCTTCAAATAGATTATGCACCAATTAGAAACCCTTGAAAAATCATTGTTGGCTGATTGGTTACTGGAAGGGCATTGATAACTGTCAGATGGTCTAAAAGTGCCCATCATGACCCATCTGCCCTGTTAAAGAACTGGCCCCCATTTTAGACTATAGACCAGGGGTGTCAAACGTACGGCCCGCGGGCCAAATCTGGCCCGCCGACAATTTATTTCTGGCCCGCGCACCATCACACCAATCCAAGAAAAATTTCAATAAAACAATGCATTCTCTCATTAAATCACTAAAATCATCTGTGTCTAAGTATTATTCATATTATTTAGCGGCGCACAAATCTTTAAATCTCAGTTTCACACGTCATCGAAAAAAAACATTGTTTCCGGTTTGTTATATTGGTTATCTACAAATTTTAAATATTTAAATTTAAAATGAAATTATTCTTAAAATGTTTTCAAAATCGAGCAAAAAACGAAAAGTCGACAGTGAGTGCAGAGCATTTAGAGATGTTTGGACTGAACTTTACTTTTTCATTGAGTATAATGGAGATCCAGTTTGCCTAATCTGCCACGAGAAGGTGAGTGTGTTAAAGGAGTATAACCTTCGCCGACATTATGAAACAAAGCACAGTTGTTTGTATGACACTTTCGAAGGAGGAAGTAGACGAGAAATGGCCGACGAACTAAGAAAGAATTTATCAAAGCAACAAAATGTGTTTAAACAAGTTAGAAACCACTCGTTGTTGGCGGTTGAAGCAAGCTATGCATTGTCTCACAAAATTGCCAAGGCAATGAAACCATTTTCGGAGGGAGAGTTTATTAAAGATTGTATGTTATCTGCTTCAGAAATTTTGTGTCCGGATAAAAAACAGTTTTTTGCGAATGTTAGTTTATCACGCAACACTGTTGCACAGAGAGTCAACGAGATAGCTGATGATATGACAAAGCAACTGTGCGAAAGAGCTAAGACTTTTGCATTTTTCTCCATTGCTACTGATGAAAGCACTGATATTACAGATTATGCTCAGATAATGTTTTTTGTGCGTGGCGTAGATGACAATTTACATATAACTGAAGAATTGGCGCAGGTCGTTGCATTGCACGATACTACCAGAGGACTAGATGTGTATGAAGAATTTTTAAAAGTGTTGGCCCAATTACATTTGCCACTGGAAAAACTTGCAGGTTTAGCCACCGATGGGGCTCTGTCAATGATTGGGAAAAATGCAGGATTTGTATCACTTGTGAAAGCAAAGCAACGAGAAGTTAATTCACCAATAGAAGCTATACCAATCCACTGTATTATTCACCAACAAGCTTTATGCAGTCAAATCGCCAACTTAGAAAATGTAATGAGTGTTGTAGTTAAAACAGTAAATTTCATCAAAGCACGAGGTCTCAATCATCGGCAGTTCCAAAGTCTCATGACAGAACTGGAAGCTGAATACACTGACGTCTTATACCACTGTGAAGTGCGATGGCTGAGCAGAGGCAATGTGCTTACAAGATTTTTTGAGCTTCGAGAAGATTGAACTGTTCATGGTTCGCAAAAATAAACCAGTGCCGGAATTATCTAATCCAGAGTGGATGGCAGATTTTGCTTTATAATAGATATCACTGCTCATTCAAATACATTGAACTGCAAACTGCAAGGCAAAGATCTTGTTATCACTGAAGCATTTGATCTGATATGTGCGTTTGAAACAAAACTGCATCTGGACATCTCAGCTTGAGCAAGGATGTTGCGATCACTTTGAACAATTGAACAAGGCTAAAATTGATGCTCGTAAATCACATGTTGTTTTTGATTCTTCCAAATATTCAAAAAAAGTGGTAAGCATCTGTGATGCATTTAGAAAACGTTTCTCAGCTTTCCGAGAGAAGGAGGCAGAGTTTCAGCTGAAATCAATCAAAGTTTCATTTGAAATCAATCCCAATACTGTCCATGATGCAATACAGATGGAGTTGATTGATTTGCAATGCAATACTGCTGTGAAAGTAAAATTTGCATGCACAGACACAAAAACATTTTACCAACAACTTCCAAGGGAAACCTTTCCATTTCTGCGAAATCATGCTGCTCATATTTTATCTCTTTTTGCGAGTACATACCTGTGTGAACAAGCATTTCCAAAGATGACGCTTGTTAAAACAAAATTACGATCACGGCTGACGGATGCTAATCTACATGCAAATCTTAGAAATATCTGGCAGCCGATCTGCAACCTGATATAGCTAATTTGGTTAAAAAGAAGCAATGTCAAGTTTCATCTGCTTCTGCAGGTTCCAATGCAAACTATTTTTGAAACAGTAGCTCATGCAGTAACTGTTACCTAAACTTTTCCTATAAGTATAAGACTTAAAACTATAAGACTAAGTTCATGTTGAATCTGACTATGCTAGAACAAAATCACTAAACTTAAGGAAATTATAGTTTAATAACTTCAATTTTTGAGCAGCTAGCTGCTAAAAAATTAAAATATTTAGGAATGTAATTAATAACAAATATTTAAAATTCAACATTTACCTTGGTAACTGTAGCGTAGCCTACCTACCTAGCTAGTTTTAGTAATAATGTAGTAGTATTTAAAATTGTGAAATTTTACAAAAATACAATACACTGGGACTACAGTTAGCATTGTTTTTTTGGTATTAACCTCATTTACATACTTTAGTCTTCATATTAATATTAAGCTCTGGCCCCTGAACTGTTACAGAAAAAGTGCTATGGCCCGCCTAATGAAAAGGTTTGACACCCCGGCTATAGACTAATACTCTGTGGAGTGGCTTCCTGTCAGGATGGTCTGGCAGCTAAACTGTATTGCACATGTTTATGGACCAGGGGCCACGTGCACGAACTCCCTTTAAGTCAGTCGTAAGTCCCAAGTCCGGACCAGTTTTTGCTGTAAACCCTACTAGAGAACTAGATCAGCGTACACGGAAACGCCTAAGTTCTCTAAAAACCGACTAACGCTAGTTCACCTGGCAGGCAGGCGTAAACTCACTAGTTAGACTTAGTGAAGTAAAATTTCAGCCGTCGTCTCGGTTGGTCCACTTCGACGAAGTTTCAGACTTCAAGAAGGTTTTAAGAGAAATCATAGTTCACTCTGCTGTTGTCAGACGATAAACTTAATTATGTTCTACGTTTTCGCTGTCACAAAATGATAATAACGGTGATCTTCATTTAATCGGGAGTTTTAACACTGGTAAACACATCGCATCGCCGGACACACGGCCTTTAGCTTGCAATGGTTGAGCTAACTTTTCCCCACTTGCAAGTTAGGTAATAGTTGAGTAAGGCAATCTTAATCTATGCATAGTGATTTTTGCAGAGGAGTAATATTGCAATAACAGCGAGATTTGTGTTTTAAAAAAATCGTCTGTTAATTAAAACAATGAGCACAATAAATTTCTTTGCTAGATCATGTTCAAAAATAGCCTATAAATAGCTAGCACATGCGCAACTAACCATAATTGCGCGATCCATTGACGTTGGGTTTTCCCACCCCCATCCAAGTATCTGACCAGCAAGTCTGCAACCAATGGATCACTCGTGCACGCTATTTTCCCGTGGTCTCAAAAATCAGCCTACGAAGTCCGTCTTTGGGCCCAAGGCTGGACGAGACTTACGACCGACTAAAAGGAGTTCATGCACGTGGCTCCAGATGTGTTACTAGTTGGTAAAATATGGCCTTGGTTTCCAGGTCTATTCTAAATGGACATTCGAATGCTCTGGTCTTCTTGGTTATTTTCATAAGCTTACTCCATGTTACTCCATCAAAGGCCTTCTCATAATTCACATCGCAAATGAACAAATCTGTCATAGTGATATCTACCTAATGAGTCTAATGACTCCCATTGCATCTCTTTTGCTCCTTCGTCACCTTCTGAATCCATACTGATCTCCCATATTTTGTTGCACTTCTGTTTGTCCTTATCTTCCTAGTTAATACTTTCAGCACCTCTTCCTTCACCATCTGCTTTGACATTCCAGTCTGACATCAACACTTGACAATCTCTCTCAACATCAAACACATTTCTGAATGTTATCTTCGTCTTATTAAGTAAGTTGTAAGTAAGTAAGTAAGTTGTGCAACTGTACATGTGTTATGACAGTGTCAGTCATTTGTGCCTGGAGTTGACAGCCATTATTATGCCTCCCCATGTTGTTTCCAGCAGCAGCACACCTACTGTCAAATGCTGCTTCCTCTGTGAGTAGGTGATCCTTACTACTGCATCTCTGGTGAAGTCTACCTCACGTACAAATCAAAGGATCTGGATTCCTGTCCTTCTCTCCCTCGTCGCAATTGCCAGCCTTCCAATTATTTGCCCTGATTGTGCATTCAAAATTCTTATCTGATTTCGTTGAGCCAGGGTTTCAATGGTTGATTTGATGTCTTATGCCCTGCTGAAGGCGACCCTTCCCAGAGTGGTCGGAGGAGTCTTGTTAGCACTGTTCATGTGGTTATTGATGGTACTCAAGGGAGGCCCATTGCCTTGCTTCTCCTGCATTCATGAGTTTCCATCTCAAATGAATGCGTTAATGAGCTCAATCAGCCAGCCGTGACTGACGTTGTTTACCGCTGAACACATGTATTTAACATCATGACAAACGGTGTTCTATTCACTGGTCTACTTTGTCTGAAATCCAATGATTGTGAGTCTTTTATTACTCTCATGGAGAAGTTGCTTGCTCATATTTTTCTCTGTAATCAATTAAGCAAACTTTTGTATCGACTTCGGCAGGGAAGTCAGGGATGCACTGACAACATGCCTAGGACCTTATGATTTATCCATTCTGGCTGAAAGGCTGATGAGCAGGAAAACATTGCAGCTCTACTTTACTGATTCCTCTGTTGCTTTTCCTTCTCTAACTTATTGAATCGCAAATCGCCTGTTGTGCATCGTCTGTTCTGCACAGCTGCTGTATTAATGTCACGTTTTTGTCACAATAGAACGGCAACTGAAAGAGTCGTTAGTTCAGAGATTTGTGGAAGTGGAGAATAGTCTGATGGACGACCAGGCAGTTTCCTTGTCGACATCACTTCCACTGGAGGTCAGTCAGTGCAACTGGCAAAACATCTGACAAAGAATGTTGTTAAGCTAACTTTATGAAGTTAATTTGCTCAACTTACCCTCTTCGGATAATTTATGAATGTATTTGTAAAGTATGAAATGGAATGGCTTCTGGGTTTTCGCCTTTTGTGATGTTTTTCATTCATTAATTTCGAAAATTTATATGGCACCTCTTCAAGAAGAAGTGTTAGATAAATTCAGAGGCACTCAAATTACTGAAATTACAAGGCATAATGAGTATATATAGACTCTGAACATTCATGCCATCTGTCAGCTGTTGACGGGAATCTGTCGGTTGGTTCTACGTTTGTGCATTGACCAACCTTGGTGACTCTTTAAGCTTACTGTGCACTGTTTTGCTAACTGTAGTAACAGTCGTTGAAATGACATTTAACATCATGTAGGCTAGCGTCGAGAGCGCCTCTGAGTAGATTTCTTGAAGAGGAGCCATTTCAAGTTTCATTCATTGATGTAGAAGGAATCTGAAACGCAAATCTGTCTCAACCATAGCATGTGTAACAGAGCGCTTCTCTAAAGTCTATGGAAGGTACTGACTGCTCTGATTAAGAGTGAAGAAGATAGAGTTGATCATTGAATTTTGTTGGTAGTGCATTCCATGTTGGCAATGAAATGACTGCGATCGTTTCAGGTGACAGAGGGTTGCCTGGTTGGCCTCGTTGACCGGTTGGCTGAACGACCATCTGCACTGCACTGTTCTCCGCCGGTGGAGTCTCCTACACGGATGACACTTCTTCATCTTTCGGCCGCACTTGGCTTCAACCGACTTCTCTCGGCCCTCATCAAATGGAGGTGAGTCTGTGTGACCAGTGCTTCTGCTTCTCAGGAATTGAATGCGCTGTATTGGTTGCAGCATTTTATGAAATACTGTAAATCCTGTGGTGTTTATTTGGCAAATTTTGCAGTTATGATCAGGTGGTGACGACAGCTGTTATGTTGGAGACATGAATTACAAGTTTTCAACTTTTTCAAAATGCAAACTTTTCTGGTGCATAAAAATTGTATATTCCAATTCCCAAACTTTGATGGATTTACAGTATATGAGCAGTCTGGTGTAATGAATAAGTGTCAGAGGACGAACTCTAAAGGGAGCCAATGGATTGTTCTATGGATATTAATTAGACAGGTTGTCACTTCATATAGCAGTTTTGTAAATATCATTTTTATTTCAAATTGAAGTTTATATTTGATTTGTAATACTTTGAGGGTCACTATTTCAGTTGCATTTTGCTAATTGTCTTGAAACTCATTTGTTTAAATCTGTTAGTCATAGGTACAGCAATTTTGTTAGGTACCTAGAAATGCACGATGGTAAGTATCCGGCTGCACACAACTGGCCCATTTTTCTCCCAAGGTCACATTTATATACAGTATGATTGAGGTTTGTTTTTTGTAATCTGGGAATTAAAAATCTTATCAGTCCTGATGAACTTTTATGAATTCTGACAATGCGATTTTTAAAACCAGTTGTGCTAATATGACCGAATTGTCCAGCTGTTCTGTGGCCATGGTTCAGTTTGCTTTTGGCTGCAGGATTACCCAACAACCCCTGGTGGAGGACCACTCATTTTGTGAACCTGTGGTTATGAAGGCATCCAGTCTCTACCCATGCTATTAATTAGAGAATTTCATGGCATGCTGCATGTTACATCGGTGTACTGTGTGACGTTGAACTGGTGAGGATGTTTGACCAGAGGTTGTTCTCTTTTTCAGAAACAACAATACATGTCTAGTCCTTGAACAAGAAGTTGATTCATTGAGTGTCGATTCTAAAGGAAACACTCCACTGGTGGGTGGTGTCAAATGTCTTTCATCTGCAACACATATATGTGGAATGAGATGATGTTGTGTGGCAATGTTGTGATGTTGTGTGTTGTAGGGAAGGTATTGTGTGCTCACTAAGAGCCTAAGACTTTTGAGGATCTTGTTTAGAAATTAGCTGTTCTCTTTTTCAGAAACAGCAATACCTATCTTGTCCTATTTTTACCTGTTAATTTACAATATAATAGTTAGCATAAACTTCAAATTATCTTAACATAGAGAAGACTTACCGATTTTCTGTTAGAATTTTCATGTAGTTTAAAACTTTTTACTGTGAGCGGTCTGCAGTGGTTAGTTATCCCATCTGTGATGATAGTGAGTCTGTGGTTGTGGGGACTTTTCACTGTATGGTAACCGAACCGTATGTGACATGTGTGGTGTGGTTGCAGATGTGGGCGTGTGCTAGAGGCCACTCGGAGTCTGTCGCGGTCTTGGCACACTGGAGTCCTAGCTCCCTGCTCAATTCAAATAAGATGAACTGGCGTCCCATGACGATCCTCGAACACTTTGGCCACCGATCCATCGTCGATCTCCTTCAGCAGATCAATGCATCAGGCCAAACGTCGTTTCTCGACAGTCTGACCGATGTTGAGCAGCCGGATTCCTTCCGACAATTGCTGACGGACAAGAATTTCAACGGTTCTTCTGAATCGACAACAGCCACCGATTATGTGTCGCTTGATGGAAAGCCCGTCTTTTCACAGTTGTTCTCCGGTTTGCCGTCGGGCGGAAGCGATTCTGCAATTCCAGCCAAGAGGGAATTTCCTCGACCTTGTGATTCTGGCAAGAACGGCGAGTACTGGCGTGTCGTAGATGTGCCGCCACAACATTCCCTGTGCAGTCCCCAGGCAGCGCCACCGGCAGGGACGGACGTCGGCGACTCGGACACATGTCCTCTTGTGCTCGTCGGAGGCACAACGAAGGGCTCGGGAGCGCTGAAACGCACGCGTCTCATGAAGCGCACTTCCGTCGACATCCTTCCAGATTATCCGCAGTTCCACAACGATCTGCCCAAACTGTCGCGGACGGGGGCGCATCCGGACGGCGACGAGGACGGGGACACGTTTGAGGGACAAAGCCAGATGGATGAGCACGCCTACATGGCCGGTCTACGAGCATCAAGCTCTGACCCGCATCTGACCAATCTGGAGAGGTCGTCTCCGCTTGGATCTGGGTCGGGCGGTGACCCGATGATATCGAGGATCGACCGTGACCTCAATTCTCCAGTTCTCTTTCTTCAGACGAGTGCAAGCTTTGACGAAGACAAAGGACTGAGTCTGGAGGACATCCAGAGGGAAACGGTTGCCATGGATATGGGTGAGTGCAACTAGGATGCTTCTTATTGCTATTTCTTACATTTATATAGCTCTGGTATGCAGTTACAGGTAGAGCTGTACCGATATCACTTTTTGCCGATTATGCCGATACCGATTATTGCCGATTATTCATTTGCCGATACCCGATTATTTAGCAGATTATTTTGCCGATTATTTAATTGTGTTTCCCAAGATATCCGGTTCCAAAAGATAGACCTGCTGCTGCTGCCTATTGTTGTGATACAAGCAAACACTTGCTCGGTAGGGTATGTATGCATGTAGTTGGGGACTAATCCTAGGCAGGCAATACAGATTAGAGACACCGTTCGCCGTCGAACCGTGCCCAAGGTAATTAGCGGCCAAGGAACGGCTGGCCTATTCACAGCCACCCATCTAGTCTCAGCCTCACAGGCGATTGGCAGCTAGCATGTATTCATTAGGCATGCCTCAACGATGTACATTCATCGGTTTCTCTGTTGAATTGGCTGGCCCGTTCTTTGGCTTGAATTGGCCAGCCATTCCCACGGTCTATACTAGCACAGTGGGTGGTCTCACCACTGCTCTGAAGAAGACATTGGCTCGACGACACGATATGGGAACGGAACTAAATGCCGCCCTTCACAGACCCAGTGATGTTGCTATCGTCATTTTTCTTTTATAGGCTGAAAAGATATTATAAAATAAAAAATAATTTTAATATCTGCGCCGATTATCTTGCCGATATATCTGATATTGCCGATATCTCTATAATCGGCCGGCCGATTAATCGGTACAGCTCTAGTTACAGGCTTCATTTTGTGATATTTATAATGCAAGCATGATTGATGGTGCTGAGCGACTGTGCAGTGAGGACTTGCACCAATGTCTGCTCACCAGAACTGTATGTTTTACCTAGGTGCATACATGGATTTATTATAAACAAATTATACACAGATATGTGCATGTGTAAAAAATATGCATGTATTATTGTATTTTTTGCATATGGTACCTTTTATAAAGGACCCCAGAGTGCTATGAATGTGACTGTCGATTTGGGCTTCATTTGTCAAGCATACTCTAACATTAACAGAACATTTATATAGCGCTTTGTTTGAATTTTGTAGAAGTTTGTGCTGCAGATTTGTTTGTTACCTGGTAAGTTTCTGATTCTGTGGCTTTATTTTGTGTGCTAGATTCGCCTGACAACCTTGAAGGTCTTTCACGTGACGATGGGTCCGAGATGTTGCAGTCGGCCTCAGGTCAGTTTCGACGCCTCAGTTCCACCTTTGGCAGTCTGAATGTGACTAGTCATGTCAGAGTATTGATATCCATGTGCTGATTATAATGAATGAGTAGTTGAGAGCGACAGGTTTCACCAGCTGAGTGCTCTTTTGGGTATATGGTAGCCAACCCATGTAGTGTAAAAGGGTATTTAATTGTTAAGGTACCTAACATATGCGCAATACACTGAACAGGGTGCTGTTGTCTGTGTATAGGGTGTCTTAACCTGGCTGAAGAATACTTTGGTTGCTTTTTGCGAATAAATTGCTGTACTTTTTAAGTTTCAGACCCAGTTGAAATGTGTAATCTTAACTGCTGCATTCAAGATTTATATCACAGTTAGAACTTGGTTGTTCATGTTATACTTTAATGACTGACACGCACTGAAATGTATGGGAAACCTATCTGGTTGGTTATTAAAGGGTTACAGCATTAAATATTTTTTAAAATGTCATTGAGTCATCTGATTTATAAGGAGTAGGTGGCTCAATGGATGGCTCACTGAATAGCTCATTGAATGGCTCATTGGATGGCTAATTGGATGGCTCTTGCATAGTTTGTGCTTTTGTTGGATTTGTTCTCTATAAACTGTTCAGTTCATTATTTTAAATATCCTATTCTAAGATTTATATAAAAGTTTTTGATATTTGATATATTTTGATAAAGGTTACAGCGTGAAAATTCTTTATCGCAGTGATATCGAAATGATGAAGATGTGAACTTGATTCTTACATATTTGATTCATTGGGTCGCTATCGTCATGTTTGCACACCAACCAATTGATCTTAGGAGGACCAAGACCTTCTCTAGTTTTATATTCTCGGGCATGTTACTTTATGTAGCGGCTTTATGACATACTTAAAGTGCACCATATTAAGTGATTTGATATATACTTGCTTGCTTGCATGCATGGATGTATTAATTAATTAATTAATTGATTCATTCTTTCATTCATTATGCATATTTATATAGTACCCCTTCAAGGCTGTTACTCAGAAGTGCTCCTCCTGACCCCAGCATGACTGAAAAGAACAGTTTTAAGGCGAGTATAAAAAGAGTATGTTGATAATGCTTTGTGATTGCATAAAATGACGATGATTGATCGGTGATTGTATTGTCAACTCCAGTTGAGGCAGATGATCATTCCAATCAAATGATGACCCTGGCTAGCCAGATCATAGCTGCAATGCCTGAACGCATCAAGATCTCTCCAAGTCACAGCAAGCACCTGCTTATGGATGAGATTAACTCACGCCGTGACCGCACGAGCTCCTACGGATCGTTCAGCTCCTGCAGCTCATCCACTCCTCCGGTCTGCATCACCGAGGATTCAGGAATATCAACACCACTTGAAGGAATGTCTTTCTTAGAGTATCGGTGAGTTTCCAGCACAGACCAGTGACATTTCAGTTCTAAAAGTTATTCCCAAATTTCGTTCTAACTCAGTTCTAAGAATTGAATTTCAGTTAAAATTCTTTTCACATTCTTAAAATAATTCCCATTTCAGTTCTAATTCAAGCTCTGAAATAACTTCAGTTCTTACTAAAGTTCTGAAATAATTTCAGTTGTAATTCAAGTTTTAAGAATAATTCTTGTCTTATTTCAGTTTCAATTCCACTGCTAAAGATATTTTTTCAACTAATGTCTACTGAGATATCCAATAACAGTGCAAAAGCACAAAAGCTGATGGACAGTTCCAGCTTGGTATGCAAACATTTCTTTTGGGACATTGCTAGATATAAATCAGAGGCATCTTTGTGAATCTGCCGGATATGCACCATCAAATAAGTAGAATTCTTGCCGGTAAGCGATGTCCCGCAAACAACACTGGAGACTGTCCAGCACATTGCAAACCAATTTACCCGAATTAAGCCGATTGGGCCGATTTCTTCTGGATATCAGATATCACATTTAGGCATGACCAGAGAAAGAATATAATCAGATGACCGTGTGGAAACATGATAAGTATTGGGATTGGAAATGATTTAAAATAATTTGGCTGGCCAGAGTTCTAGGTCTTATTAACTATGAGTCCCAATTTGTAAAGATTTAAGCATTTGAAGATTTGTTATTGATCAGTTCTAAGAAATTCTTGTTGTCTGGTGGTGATATCTTACTATTCAATTGGCATTCTCGTAGTTACTCTGACATGGGAACTCCCACCTCGACTCTAAGTCCGACGTCAACGTGCATGCAGAGTCCATACAGCTTCGGGTTGGACTCTCCGCCTCCTACGACTGCTGAGTTCACAGAGTACTTCAATGCGCCAGCAATGTACATGGAAAAGGATTTCTCACAGTTGACTCTGTCAGGTTGAAATCTCAGCTTCTCTTTCCTTTTTCAGAGGTTCTTCAAAGCACATACATACAATCAGCGGTGGTTTGGAGCCGGTTCGGTCAGGTTCGTGCGAACCGTTAGTTCAAAATAATAAATATGCCTAAAATCAACTAATAATTTCAAAAAAATCAAAAATTTTTTAATTGAAAAAAATGTCCGTTTCTACAAATTTTTATATAAATTGCATAAATATTACTTTACAGTTTAGCCTTTCGGCAAAAATATAGTGAAATCCAGCTCTAAGCAAAAAACTTGCTCCATTTGACGTCAAACACTTAAAAATGCTTGGCGGATGGACCCGAAACTCCGCTGAAGGAGCTTCGTGGGCCCAGACGCCAGACCCCCTAATCGTAATTTGACTGACTGGCGGTGACCGATATGGCATAAGGGGACATACTAACTGCGAACCCTTTGTTACAAATTTGGCAATACACCGCTGCATACAATGTCATACATGCATGCATGCATGCATGCATACATACATACATACATACATACATACATATTTACATACATACATGCATACATACATACATACATACATTCTTACATACATACTTACATGCATACATTCTTACATACATTCTTATATACATTCTTATATACATACATGCATTCTTATGTGCTTATGTATATGCATGATATATGCTTTAGGGCAGTGGTTCTCAACCTTTTTGACATGGGGCCCCACTTTGCAGCATCTAGATCCTAACGATACCCACCATTTCAAAATCTGGCAGCAAGTATACATATGTATTAGGCAATTTACATAGCACCTTATAAGAACCTCTCAAAGGCGCTAAATGTAGCTACCCAACAGATCTAAATAAATGCGGTTTGAGTACTTTAGAAAAGTTGGCTACAAGCCGTGCAATGTTGCGAAGTTGTAATGGAAGAGCGTTCCAGAATGATGGGCCAATGCACGAGAAGGCACGGTCTGTCCGCATCGATGCACGGGAGCGCGGGACCATCAAGTCCCCACGAGCCGCATCACGCAAGGATCGACAACGTGGCCGGCTGGAGACGGGGAGACAAAGCTCTCTGATGTATTCTGGAGCTACCGATGTCCGTCCCATGAGGATGATCTTGAATGTGATCCTATCCTCAACCGGGAGCCAGTGCAGTGTGTCATGCATATGGCTTGAAATATGCGAGTATTTTGGGAGATTGGCAACGACTCGGGCGGCGCAGTTGAGAACGGGTTGAAGCTGTCTTATCCGGAACTTTGGCAAACCCGCAAGGACACCGTTGCAGTAGTCCAGGCAAGTCAGCACGAAGCAGTTGACAAGAGTCATAGCGGCGTCAATTGACAGATTTCGTCAAATGACTAATCTGGCGCAGTTGATAAAAGCAAGATAGGCAAATGGAACTGACGTGTTCCTCCAAGGACAGGTCTTCATCCAGAAGAAATCCCAGGTCCCGGACGACGCGTTGAGCCTTTAAATGAGGAAATGCTGCTTTAATCGCCCTTGTCATCCCCGAATGCGCTTATCTCGAGCCCAGCCACATAAATTCAGTTTTATCCGGGTTCAATCTTAGACAGCTGGAGACGACTTTAATCCAGATTTGCACTTACTCCACAATTGCCAATATTTTTTAGACACACTCCAGTGCCTCTGATGGATGGCATGCCAAATACAGTTGGGAGTCAATGCCATATTGATGAACCTGAGCTCCAAGAGCACATATGATCTTTGTTAAATCATTAAGTCATGCATCAATGCATTCAATGACTAACCATGATAACGTATAACAAGACTATAAATGAATGATAATAAAATTGCATAATGTCAGAAATTTTTTTTTTTTAAACCATCATTATTTGACTCACATTGAGTCAATGTTAATGAGATGGCAATGCTTGCATTTTGGTCAGAAGTAGGCCTTAGTCAATACGTGGGCTGATGTTGGTTAGGCACAATCATTATTTACACAGAGCCTATTCGTATAATTATTTAGTTTTTATCGTAATCGTAGCTGAACAGCCGGTCTCACAGTGGTAGGTAGTTTCAAATCGCAGCAACACATTGACACGGCTTTGATTTATCGAAAATATAGCGCATTACATTCACGTGACAATATTATTCAGTGGAAAAAATGCGATTTCGAAGAAAAGTTGGCAACCCACTTGGATATCCTTTGTGACCCACTTGCGGGTCGCGACCCACAGGTTGAGAATCACTGCTTTAGGGTAAAGCTTGAGACTATAAGAATTTAAAAAAAATTTAATTTGAAAGTCTTAGACCCATAAAGTGTTCCTTTTAAACTAAAAACATGTAAGTAAGTACTCGTGTAGGAGATTGCAATCAGGTTATTTTTCAATTTAAAGTAATGAAAACAGTTAAATCTGAGTTCAATTGCAATCAAGGTTTTGCCAATGTTACATTGTATGAATTTAAATTGTTATGTGAATTTGATGATATAAATTTGAATCCTATTTTGGATTCGTGTTTGTTCAGATGAGGAACAGCGACGATTGTACGAAGCGGCCAAGATCATTCAGAGCTTCTATCGCAAGTACAAGGACAAGAAGGAACAGCAGATGCGCCAACAACAGAAGGAAATTGAGGCAGCCATCTTGATTCAAAGCTATTATCGTCGATACAAACAAGTAAGCTTCTAATGAAAAACAATTGGCATAGATTTAGCTTAGCTAATTCTTGATTGATAATTTATTAGCAGACATTGCAGAAATTTGTTGCACTCCACATTGGGATATTGTTGAAGTTTTTCCTCTGTTAATGACTGGTCATCAGTTTGACAGTGAACAATGATGATGTTTGTTTGTGCATTGAACATCGATACACTTTGCAACACTCACTTGATTGATCAGAGGGTTTCTTAATGTGCCCTTCACCTCAACGGGATTTTGGTATTGCACATCTTGCAGTCTGAATTGCTTTTTCCTACATTATCTTCTTAAGTAACAGTTATGTATATTATTAATAATAATAGTAATAACAACACCGATTTATAAGGCGCCGTAAACGCATCCCTAGTCACTACACAGGCGCTGTACAACTTAAAAAGAAAGTAATCGAACAGGGTAAGCCTTGGAAAACAGGGTAAGCCTTGGAAAACAGGGTACGCCTTGGAAATCAGGGTATGCCTTGGAAAACAGGGTAAACTTTGGAAACTAGGGTAAGCCTTGGAAAACAACTTTAAGTTAATAAAATATCCTGATGAAATAGTATTAAAAAAAATAATCCGCTACTTGACTGTTATTTGTGCTACTTGACTGCTAAATTCTTGAGTAATTGTTAAGTATTTTTGATTTACAATTCGTGCTATGTCTGCTGAGTAAATATCTCGACTAATTGAAGTAATCTGAGATGTTGTATAACTTACAGTTCATGTACTACAAGCGAATGACGCAGGCGGCCGTTCTCATTCAGAGTCAGTTTCGTAGCTACTACGCACAGAAGTGCTTCAGGAGGAGCCGAGAAGCGGCGACCATCATTCAGAATCGCTATCGTGCCTACAAGGAGCACGAAAGGTACAAGAAGAGTCGAAATGCGGCCGTCATCATCCAGCAAAGATTCCGGTCGGTTTATTTCTGCTCTGTCTGTGTTTCGTGTCGTTCTATGCTTTTTTCTATAATTTCATTTGTAACGTCTGAAGAGACCTTTGCATCTCTAATCTCACGTTTTGCAAGCTCCTATTCGGCACTTTGAAAATATGTGTATCTGGATATTCATATTATGATTTTTCTAATAAGTAAACATTTGTACATAGGAGTTGCTTAGAATTTTTCTTGTGATTGTATATGTGATTATAGTAGTGCATCTTCATAAAACCTCATTGGAGATGTTCCCAACCACACTACATTGACCATGATGTATGAACAGGAAACACATATGAAAATGCATAGGAAACGTTTTACTTATGCTTTTGCCTAATATAACCAAGCTGCAAATCTTGCATCATGGTTTAACTGTGTTGAAGTTTAGACATAAAAACTCAGCATCATTTATTGGATTACAATTTCCAGTCAGTGTACCAGCCACTGATCAGAAATTAGGGCCTTACAATCGATCATTAACATGGGTTGAATCATTTGTTCTGCATGACTGGTTGAGTGACTTCTACAATAATAATACTGTCACAATGTATCAGATGTAATGAATGTTCTTTTCTATAAACACCTACAGTGTTTAAAGCTCTGAAACTATTAATAATAATCCATTTGAACCCAGAGGCTTTAGTCTAGTGAGGCAGGATGCAATTGTTGAGCAATTGTTTGTTGATGAGCTTAATGTGACGGGCGCTTAGTTGTGACGAACACCATTTGTGCGTTTAGGAGTCATTACCAGCGAACGTTGGCTGGCAGACAGTTGAGTCTTGCGAGTACAGTGCACAAGATGATGGCCGACAGCGACGTCAGGCAAGTCACTCTCTTCGAATTATTATCAGTCAATTGAAACGTGTGCACGATTAACTAAACTGATAGGTATCATTTGAATGGACTGTTGCTAATCTCTGATATAATCATTTGTCGGTTTGACTCTCCTTGGAGGACGAGTTGTTTGGGATTTTGTAATGGGTGAGATCTGATTTTGGTGTAGAATAACTTAAAACTAATTATGATGAGAGCCTATTCACTCACTCAAAGGACCAAGGCCTTTCGAGAAAAACTCAGGACTATTATGATGAGAGGCCTATTCACTCAAAGGACCAAGTCCTTTCAAGAAAACTCAGGACTAATATGATGAGAGGCCTATTCACTCAAAGGACCAAGGCCTTTCAAGAAAAACTCAGGACTATTGAGGAGTACAGACAAATACAAACAGATGCTAAGGACAAATTCTGTGATATATGCTGGTACAAAGAGTTAGAACAAAGGCTTAGGACAAAGATTGAGGACAAACAAAGACTGAGGACAAGCAAAGATTGAGGACAAACAAAGACTGAGGACAAACAAAGTCTGAGGACAAAGACTAAAAACGATAAGAACAATTTTGTAATTGCTAAGCACAAATGCTAAGGTGCAAACACATTGGCAAACAAAAGATTAAGTAATGTAATAAAGGCTTATAATTACATTAAAATAACAGAGTGAGACTAAGGACAGAGACAGATTGGTTGATGTCGTTACAAAGCTTTTTCAGTTTGTTTGTTTAAATGTCTCATTATATGTTTGTTCAGTTTGAAATTTTGTGCGTTCAAAAGTTAAACATCAATGAGGTATGATAGAACAATCTGACCTTTGAACCCTACTCATGAAGAGAGGGTTTGTTTAACGCTTCTTGCTTTTAACAATTAGGATTCTTTCAGGGTGTGGCTGGCTGCTTCTTGCATACTTCAGGTTTTAGTATCAAAATGGAATCAACAGGTTCTATTCTTCTCTTCTCTGATTATTGGCTTTTCATTTATACTAACCGCTGTATTTAAGATAAATTGGCGATTTCTGAAAATCATAAAAATCATTTGATTTTGAACTGTGTGCTTTTGTGAAAGCAATTCTTTCTTGATTTATTTTTTAATGATAATTTGACTGCAAATAAATGATTTCATAGTTAAAACAGATCTTTTACTGAATATTGACTGATGTAATCAGACTGGCTTTATTTCTGGTATCAGGCTGTTTCTGCACCATTTTTTCTTTATTGAGCTTTCACAAATATGCTTAAAATAGTGCTTTTTGATACTATCTATAGATTTAAAACTTATGAAAATCGTATTGGTATTTATTAATGAAATAGAATATATGACAGCTTATTATATTACTTTATAGTAATAAATTATTGTATTGTTATTATTTCTTTATAATGAATCAATGAAATCTTTTTCAGAGGCGCTTTCTGCACTAGCCTAGTTAAATGCCATTTCAATGACTGTTAGAACAGTTTGTAAGACAGTGTACAATAAGCTTAAAGAGTCACCAATGGTCGGCGAATGCACAAGCGTGGAACCAGCCAACGGATTTGCATCAACAGCAGACAGATGGCATAAAGCCAACGAACTCTAATCACATATGGAGGTCATTTTGAACATTATATCAAGCCATCATTCAGTCCTGGGCCACTTACTTGGTCTACTGATTGTTCCAATTCGAGGAGTCTAAAACAGATATGGGGGGTTTCTTGTTTGAATGGCGACTGATAATCAATCAATCAATCAAAAATACTTGATCTATAGCGCTAGATAAGTGCTAGATTGGATGACTGGTGTCGTGCTGGTCACCTGTATCTGCTGAGATCCTGCCTCTTCTATCTCTCGTACAAACCCTAGTGACTTGGTGTTCCAGCTTCCTGCATTTTTGATTGCAACCTCTGAACCAGGTCTATTACTCTGTATGAATTTAAATCGTTATGTGCTGATGATGGCTGTGGATGCAGACAGTAAGTAGGCTGTTCCAGATGGAGCAGCAACAACAGAACTTTGTGGAGCCAAAGCATCTTCCTATCAATGCTGAAACATGGAAGTCAGTAAGTTGTTGAACTCGGATGATACCAGTTGTGGACTGAGGAGGAAATCAGTGAGCATAATCAGGGCCAAATAGTAAAATCATTTGTAGATAAGTTGGGCCGTTATGCACTTTAAGTGATGACTAATAGAAAACCAATGTAGTTCATTATGCATAGTTTCAGGGATGTGGTAAGAATTTTTCTTGTAGGTGATTAGGTGTGTAGTGGCAAACAGAGAGGACTGTATTTCTTACAGGTGTGATGCTATCAGACAGAGCCTTCTTACGGTTGTTTATGTATTTGTGATGAACACATAGATTGTCAGATGTATGTCGAATGGTAGAGCTGGTGGAAGCAGTGGGAAGAAGACTTTTCTGATGTGGGGTTGAAATTCCAGTTTACGATCAGTTGGAACCCAATGACGCATAGCTTTGTATGTTGTTATTCTCAATTGTTACTCCTTCACCTCTTGAGTTCAGAAATTTTTGGTAGAAAGCAGGAAATTCGGGTCTATTCATTGTATTTAGATACTTGTATGTAGTAAGGACGTTGTGAGTGCCAAGAGATGTGAAGTGCACCAATAGAGTAGGTTGTTCTTTGCTCTGCCACTTTCTTGCATCGTCCAGGATCAGTAAGAGATTCTTGAAATTTGATATCGCCCTTCTTCCAACATCTTTTGCTCAGAAGTGCACATGCCTCGACGGCACAATTGCAGTTGTACTGCAGAGCAATTGTGTGCGAAGGACTTGCTCAAGGTCCCTACACAGTGACTGACGCCTCGGACGAGGGTCGAACTCGCTCACTCAGCTCACACCGAGTGTTATGGGCTGACCGCTCTAACTGATCGACCACCGTGCCGCAAGAGATGTTGCATAGATGAAGAAGATTTCAGTTGTGGGATCAATAGTTACTTCTGTTGCAATTTTTTCCCATTGAATGATGTAAATATATTTGAATGAACTTTTATATATGTGTTTTTGTGGAACAAAAACTCTGAAATTGGGCTTATCTGGATTGTGAAGTGAGTGAGCTTCTCTCATGGAACATGTTATCAAAGGTTTTGCTAAGTTTGAATAGATGTCTAACGATGGATGAGATTGATAAAATATTGCTGAATACTGTGATCTGTTATTCATTTTTACATAATTCCCTACTTGTCTGCTTTGCATGCAGCCGGCTGTGGGACCTAATGCCGTCGGTTAGGGTAAGACTCACAGCACTGAACAGTCTGCTTTGGAGTACATCCTTAGACTTCATTGGCCTCATTTCTTCTTATATTTTTATTTGATCTTCGTTGTTTTCATGTGTCGTGGGTCGATGGGTGTTGTGTCTCAATTTCTGATGTAAGGAGATGTCGTCTGTTTGTGTTTGAATAGGATTTCTCATTTAGAATTTTTACGGAGGCTGAATTACGACTGGCAACGGTTGTTTCTCGTGCCTATGCACGTCTTCGATGAGTTTTATTATTCTCATTTATATTGTAGTCGTTTGTCATGAGTTATTTCTGCTCATTTAAGAGTTGTAGATAATTGTTTTGGAAATTCTTTCTTTTTTTGTGTTCTTTTGGTTTTCTTATACTTAAGCATCATTTATGCAGCATTATGAAATACAAACAAAGTAATATGTAATTATTTAATACAAAATTTATATATATATTCAAAGTTCATGTGATGTGGTGGTTGTCATTTGAGATACTTCAAGTTTCAGAACTTGATCATGTGTGCAAAATTTCTTAAGTGAATATTTATCACCTAGGGGATTTTTTTATTAATTTAATTGTTGTCATTCTATTCTAATTAGCATCATTTTAGGTGAGGTAGTTGCGCAGTGAAGAATAGACCTTTGATGTATTGTTGGTTTGGTGTTGATGACTCTTTTAACTAAAGACCATCATTCAATCATTTAATAACCCTCACCAACGGGGTAGCATTTCGTTTCTGGTGGTATGCTGTGACTTTGGTTTTGCGGATCACCATAGTCTAGGGGTTATTGGTTAATGTGGTTTATTATTAGACCTTACTTTACCGCTATAAATGTGGAAGTTCGAAGCCTTTAATTATCTTATCACAGTCTTAATTGTTGCTTTTGGACTTCAGGTTAAGAGTTGTTTAATTTTAAAGCTAAGTTCTTGTGGCTTGTTGATGGCAATGTTTTCTATTAATGATGCATTTAAGTGCATTCTGAGTATGTTTGCATTAGCATAGAATAGAATAGCTGCAGATATTATTATTATTATTATTATTATTAAGCCATTATTGAATCACCAACAACAGAGCTTACAGAAGAGAAAATTTCGGAAGGTTATTCTGTTGATGTTGTTGACAGGACAACCCTAAAGGGCAAAGAAATCTGCTGATGTGGGGCTGTTCCCTTTCTACTAAATGAGGTTCACATAGCAAAATGATTTTTATTATGACCATTTAAAGAAGAGAATTCCTCAATAATGAACTGGGAACTCTTACTTGAAAACTGCTGTATATTAGCCCAAGCACCAACAGCTACATAATTACATAATGTTACAGTATCATGATTATGCACAGTATTAACACTTCAACGACCAGCGCATACTAAAATGTACGGGAAATCAATCTGGCTGGTCGTTTAATGGTTATGGAATTGGTACTCAAATAATGAAGGAAGATGACTATTGTGGTAATGGTACATGAGTGGTATTTGAATATTTTTAATATCATCCGGTCTAAGTATGTTGTGCTCCTTAAATACTGATTTATTACTATCAGACCATTCCAATGGGCAAGTTACACGAATGGTATGTTTATGAGGAATATATCTAGTTTAGAGAAATAATTTGGATCCAGTATATTTTAAGATAAAATATAGATAAGAAAAGAGCAATACATGTGTAGTATAGTCGTCGGTAAATAGCTTTAGGCAATTACCGGTTAATAGGATGCTTGAGTCATTCAGTTTGGTCTGTTCAGTTTGTTTCTGCTGTTGATTTATATATTCTGGTATAGGCAAAACATTTATAAAAACACTAGACTTATGAATTTGTGTGTAGATTATAATTGGTAGATTTATTTGAGATGATGTCTATTGCATTTATGTGTATATCGATGAATAGTTGATGAATAGTCTAAGTAACTCTCTAAACCCGATGGAACAAGCCCTTCTGCTCCATTGAAGAGCATGGGTGTCATGGGGTGTCATGAGATGGGCAGCTGACCGGACGATGAAAGACCGTGCAGGACGTGAGCGGAACCTGAGAGGACATGTGCATGATACAGTCCATGGAACTTCGCTTAGACAGATCTTAGCGCCTTTTTACATTTCAATCTACAGAGTACAGTCTGGAGTTCAGAAGCGTCAGTCCTTTGTTTACCTTTGTAGGGAAAGGTCATCCTAGGAGGCCATCTTCCAAGAAGATATAATAAAACCTCAGTTTCAAGAGGAAGATCATTGTGAATTCACAAGTGCTGATACTTAGTAGGATAATACTAAGTATCAGCACTTGTGAATTCATAAAAAAATTTCTAATCATCAGCTTTATAAAAGCCGGCTGCTGTTTTATTGTCTGTCTGTCTTTTGTCTTTCAGCTCGGATTCCACAGACGTTCGGGAGCCGGGCATCGGCGATACAAACCCAAATCAAAATTCTTCTGACCAGGAAGAAATCCGAGTGACAGCAAACGAAGATGTCAAGACGAGCGAAACTGTTGCGACTGTGGCTAGCAACAAAAGCTCAGACTGTAGCAGTTGCAAGAAGGAAATTCCGTCGGTAAAAGACGACAAAACGCAGAGATTGTGAACCAATTTTTCATATGTTATGGTTGTGCTGAAGACTGCTTTGTTAAATTTTTTTGGCACTGTGCCAAATGGAATGTTTTTCTGTCAAATTAAGCGATCGTTTTCCCAATTCCACAGCAAACGATCGATTGAAAACGAATGCTGAGCTTGAAATTTCAGTGCAGAATTTCAAAGATGTGCTAAGTTTGTGTAATGATTGGTCATTTCCTGTTTGTGTTTGCTTCTCCTGATTGTAACCGTCTTTTGACTGGTGTCTGCGATGCTGTCCTCCCCTCTCCCTTCCCTCTCCCTTCCCTCTCCCTTCCCTCTCCCTTCCCTCTCCCTTTTCTCTCCCTTTTCTCTCCCTTCCCATCCCCCCCTGGTGTGTTGTGCTAGACTTTGTGATTTGCTGAACTTGGTGTTGTTTTGTTCTGGCCTGCAAGTAAGAAGTTCTTTTCAATATGTTTGATTGGAGGGTGTGACCCTTAACACTGGCCTATATCTTGGACATTGTGAAATATATCTTGGCCTATATCTTGGTGTTGTCTTTCACCTATGTAACCTATATACTGGCGTTGTAATTCACCTGTATTTTGGCATTGTTGCTCACCTATATCTTAGAATTTGACCTATACCTTGGCAATGTCATTGACCTATATACTGGCATTATTTTGTGTCAGGTTTAACTTCGTTTGTTCCCCATATAAGGAACTGTTCAGTTTTATGAATGCTGTTGAGAGCATTACTCTACATTGTGCTACATATTAAATATGATATACAATAACCCATGTGAAACACAATTAGCTGATGCATTTATTTAGCTCCATAACACAAGTGAGGCAGAAGAGAGAACTCTATATTCATCTAAACTGGATAGAATTAGAGTTTGTCTTCTCAGTTCCTCAGAGTGTGTGTTGGAATGTCAATGTATTTCCCATATGGTTTCCGGAAGAACTCGATGTAAGAGATATATGCAGTTTCTTAGACTGCATTAGTTGCTAAGCATCAATGTGCATCTGCCCGCATATCTATTGGTTGTTGTACAACTGTCAATATCTGCTCAATTCTAGAACTATATGTAAAGATTTAGTTACTTAGTGCATGCAAAGTGTCTTAGCAAACAGGCAGAATTTTTTTTACTGGGATTCGTGTTTTTTATTAATACATTGTTGGTTTTTTGTCTATGTTATAAAACTCTGGTCTCATAAAGCATACCCTAGTTTTAAACCTATATTAATGGCCAACAGTGTATTAGGATTTGCATCGACCTCTTTGTTTGTTTAACCATCCGAAATGGTACCACGCAACAAGTTACAAGGACTACTAAATTAGATTAAGTATTGTAGTATAGAGGACTTTAGAAGACAAGAGTTTTTAAACTGAGATGAAGCTGACCTAGGCTTTAGGTTTCAGAGCCTTGTATGCCATAAAAAACCTTGTAAACAAGCTTACCATCAATTGTTTGTGTATGAGGAGGATTTAGCACATCATGAAAATTTCAAGAGATCATTCAATGAAATCGTGGCTTTTGATGTTTGGACATGTCACAGGGTCACCCTTTGCACCTTTAGCCATGATGCTCTGCTGCTCCAATGAGCAGGCTTTGGGGTATATACAGTATGGACATGAACCGAGTAACAGAGGTGCAAAAAGTGACCCAACGACAGAGGTGCAAAAAGGTGACCTAGCGAAAGAGGTGCAAACGGTGACAGATGTGCAAAGGGTGATCCAGCAAAAGAGGTGCAAATGTTGACAAAGAGACAGAAGTAGATCTTCACTTTTAAACATCTGGATCTACATAGATTCATTGAATGAAACTGATAGGGGTCATTGCATAATTACATAACGCTGAAAATGGCCGTTTTTGACCCCCCCACCCCATGTAACGCATCGTAATATTTCCATAGATCCCGCACCCACTATTTATTTGGAGCAAACTCAGTGTAGTTTTACCTGGGCCTAAATAGTCCCCCAGTCTCCAAATTTAACTTCCATCAATGGTGGATAATATTTAATATTATGTTTTGATGATTTCACCACTGTGTGTAGGCTACGAGGCTAAACACTAGCAATTAATGATTAATAACAATCCCCACCCAATCCAATTATTGGGGATTGTCTTCATTGTCTTATTACTTATTGCCCATTCAAGCAGGCATATGCCAGTTGGACAGTCTTTCCTTGTCTGGCAAGATATATGGAAGTGTTCATGTGTAAGTACCTCTCAAAGGTGCTACAAACTGGTATGAAAACTTACCAGGATATTGATATGAATTTAGAGAAGGATAGGTTGATGGGATGTATTCACTGAAAATAGTCGTTCTGTTCGACTTCTTCAGAGAAAATCAGTCACACTTTGGGATGTCCATTAAAGATGAATGCGTGTTGCACTGTTCATGTAGTCAGAATATTCAACAGCCTTGCTCTAAGAATTTTGCTGAGCTGTATCTCGAAGCTGTTCATTCCCATTTGATTCAGCAAGTAGCTTGATAGCTTCATTGCCTGCGCTCCACATCTGCTAGTGGTCATCTTCCTATTTCCTATATGATGCTGTTACATTTCTGTTTGAAAGAACTTCGAAATGCTGTAAGAGATGTGTCCACTTTAAATCTTTTTATTTTCTTTTGTTACTTTTTCAACAGTATTTTAATCCATAGAATGAGTGAGGAAGGCAGATTTTTCTTAAGGAGTTTGAGTCGTGTTTGCTTGTTGTAGTCTTCAGAATGAAGTGGGGCATCAATTGAAATTGCCCTCCTACCATTAGCAATTGTATGTGAATGATTTGCTCAAAGGTCCCTCTAAGTGATTGCTTGCTAACGGCTGAAGCCTATATTCTCCACATTATGATCGGCTGTCGTGACCGACAATGTTGTTTTAATTTGCAATTGAATCGTGAATTTAATTCCAAATGTTCAACATGATTTTTTGCATGCACTGTTAATAAACCAGTTGGGAAACTGGTCACCATCCAAAATGTTGCGTTCTTATTGGTTGGTTTGGTCGATACTAGATTTCAGAATACATTGTGTGCCATCAGTAATTTGTGTTTGGAATAAGCTGCAAAAGAATTCAAAATTGGCCAAGTCATTACTATCATTTCAATCACTATTTAAGAAGAATCATTACTACTCTTGCCTGTTTTTGCTTTCTGGTTAAACCTAGGATTTGTCTGGGCTGCATTGTTGAAATGCAGTGCCCTGGAACTAGTTAAGCTGTTTCAAATCTAGGCAAAATGAATTAATTGCTTTTGGTTATCTAAGCACTTTTCTAGTTATGTGAACATTTGCCTTATTGGCTGTATCCCAAAGCTCAGCCATTATGTCGGATATTGGCTCCTATTCCCGCAACGGATCTCTTACCGGGTCTCTTCATTAGCATGGCGCTGCATCGAGGAATCATCTCCCAGGGACCTGCGATAACTGCTGTTCTACCCTGGGTGTCCAACGCCGAGATTAATCTTTAGCGATCAAGCTTCTTGTGTCTTTTTAAATGCTTAGATTTCTCAGTTGCTGGCCATGCAATCTAGAATGAGCTCCCTGTTCTGTTGCTCTTTGAACCACTTTTCATATTTATTGAAAGCTTGAGGAAAATTCAGAGCAGAAACTTTGTCATTGGACAACTAAATTAAACTGGAACTCAGTATGCAGTTAAGTGTGCTTTCTAGAACACAGGCCAGTCGCATTGCAGGACTGGACATTTACTTGAAATCACAGCTGATGGTCTGTTTAATGATGGAATTATATGTATGCGGACAATAGGTTGTGAAATCGGGTCCACTCGATAGTTTTTAATGTAATCTTTGGTCTAAAGACATATCATGCCACTCTTACAGACCACCACAACAATTAGAGTTTCAATGGGAACTCACTGCAATCTATGCAACTATACTGTCCTTGGTAAAGACACTGTTCTTTGGTATTTGTTAGCATAGACCATTTCAAAGCTTGCAGAAGAAAGAGATATGTGTGTGTGTGTGTGTGCGTGCGTGCGTGTGTGTGTGTACTGAACAAGTGAAAAACTCAAATATATTTTGGTATAGATAGCAGTTCACTTCTTTTGATAGTCGTAGTAATGCCGCTTTGCATTTGACTATGCTATTAGCCAGAAATCATTTCAGATATGGTATCAAAATAATGAATTCAACGATAAGTATTCTTGTTGGGCTTCTTTTTGCCCTAGTCTTTTGATTGTCATTTTGTCTGTTCATTAACCAAGAGGTCCTTTGCCTTAGGGACCGTATGCTGCATTGATTGATGTCTTACTGTGAACCGAAGAAGGAGATTAATATATGACCTCAACTACAACTGTTTTCTAACTGATTGGCCCTACAGTTAAATTTTACTGCTGTTATAACTTGTAATCATCTGTTCATGCTGTAATCAGTTTGAAATGATAATAAACATGACTATTATGTTAAAGGTAACAGATTGATGTGCTTTGCAATCTCAAAACAAAAGATGTTATTTTCTGGTTAGAAGTACTGCGACACTTGTAGCTTGAGACGATTACAAAGTAGATGTATTAGTTAACTTTTACAGTTTGCTATAATTAATGTTATTTAGTTGGTATTGGTTGTGTTGTAACTTCTCATATCAGGTTATTTTTTTGGTAAATGGCTAACTCTTTAACTAAAAATTCATTGTTTTCATTTTATCTTTTTATTTATTTTCCGTGCGAGTTAGAATTATCAATCGGTAATAACAAGTTAATCAGACTGTTATTATCATGATTTATTTGTTATTTATTCTTTTATTTATTACACAAAGTTGAACAATTTCAGGTGATAGTTATGATGGTTCCTCTCTGCCTATGTTAAGGTTTCTAGTATACCCCTGAGTTTAACTGCTACTGGGTCAGGAGTGCCTTCAAGGTTTTGCAGCAATTTTATTCAAAGCTTTTGATGCCTGTAATAATGAATAGTAAGATATAATGCAGAGTAGAGAGTTAACTTCTGAACAGCCAGTTTCGTATTTTCCTCTTCTAAAAACTTTCTGCTGCAAACTTTCTGGTGGTGATGTACGAATGTTGGCAATGCACCAGGATGGAATCATTTTCTTTAGTTAGCATTGTATTGTAAGGTACAGTGAGTGCACAGTAAATGTAGCACTCCTGCATAGACTAAAAGTGAGAAGAATGTTGTCTGGTGTTGTGCATTCAGTGAACAATCTGACAATGTTTGAGTTTTGTTGGTCAAGGAATGTGATATTTGAACTTTCCCTTTTTTTATGAAATATTCATTGAGGTGCTTAATTTCATTAGGCAACCTTTTCAAGCTACTGATGCTATGGATTCTTGACTGAAGTCTTTATTTAAAAACATCAAAAGTGTTTTGTCAGTTTTACTGATTGTTGGTGTTTAGAAAATGTTAAATACACGAGAGATTTATGACTACGGTCATAAACGATGTCTGTAATGCAATGATGTTTATGATGTGTTTATAAGAAGAGTTGTGGTGATAAGTTCTTTTCATAAATTGTGATGTGTATAAGCGATGTTGTTGATGCTGCTATGCTTTGAATTTTTGGTAATTGACTAAGCTGGATTTTGCCATGTTTGTTTTGTGATTTGTGAGAGATCGGTATGCAAGTCTGAAGCTGTTGAGCATCAACGAAACTGGGATTTTTTAGATTATATGTGTATCCTTATTTAACAAGCATTTTGAGGACCTTATAAGCTGAAGAATGAGAGTGCAAATACATCCCACATTGGTTTAATAAGTGAAGAGAATAAGAGATTCTCTACACACAAACTAACTTTGCCATATGAAGGAAATTGACCTATCTACAATAGGTTCCTGGATCCTATTGTAGATCGTAAGGGTTCATATAATTGGATTTCAGTGTTTATTCTTGTTTAAAACTGGTGGTATGTTTAATGTACCTCTGGCTTGTGTAGTTCCTGTATCTTGGATGAATTGTACTCTATTTACTATGGTCTGTGTTTGCGTATAGAGTATCCGTCTGATGTATCTGCACACATAGATTTCTTATGTGACTTGATCTGCTTTTTAAAAACTTCTTCACAATGTTTTATAAGAATAGCTGCTAGCTCGATTGAGTTCTACTACTCAGAATATATTACCAAGCGTTTTGCCCATGTGTCATTGCACAGAGGCTATGGTGGGTGGGTGAAAAGTTATAAAAATACCACAAGTCAGACAATTTTTTCCTGTATACATGTAGCAACTGTGGAACATAAATTCAATGATTGAAGTTTGATCCAAAAACTATGGTAAATAAATGTCTGTATCCAAACTGTCCATAAAGAAAAGAAGAGCGAACGGACTTCGTGCAGCATTTCTAATTTAATGCCACTTGAACACCTAGTTTTCTTGTAGATGGATTTTATTTCACTTTGATTGCCTGTTACTCTCGTGGTGACATACACGCTTGTCATGATTTCATGAAATTTTAAAGTGATTTGTAAAATGCTTTGATGTAACTGGCCAGAAAACTTTGAGACCTTTTGGTAGACCAAGGCACAGCCAAGGGACATCACTTTCATTCTGTAGTTGTTTTGTCTCGGTTAATGACATGGCTTGCATATTTTTCTGTCATCGTTCTTTTCATTAGTTGTCGTCGTGACGTTTCGTTGTTACGATCTTTGCAGGAAGACTGGTTTCTTTCGAGTTGGAATTAATGGGACACCGTCGTTTCTGTTGGTTGTAAATTGAATCTTTGCCCATTGCTCAGTTCTAGCTACGACTAGTTTTCTTTCTCAATTTTTTGTGATTTACTGCCGAACAATTCGCTGTTTTTCTAGTTCAGTAGAAATTGTAACATGTTTCAATATTTTAGATAATCTAGATTGTTTTTGCCATAAACATAATAAATATATATATGTAAATAAATATATACATATATAATGTTTGTGCATATCTCCCTCTTTAATTCTTGTGTTAAATCAGACTCGATAGTTTTGTTATGAACAAATGCTGCACAATGCATCCGTTTTAGTGGCCTGCACAAGTCTATCAAAAACTGCAAGAAAAGAGATTGAGTGCTATAATTGCTCAAGACAGGTCCCTGTAGCACTCCCACAGTGCAAAGCAAAGCGTAGGCATGGAAGACAGAGTAGTACCGATGCATGGGGTATCGCGTCAATTGATCCCCATCAGTTGATCCCCTCAAATCTCTAGGCTGCCCATCACAGACTTGTAGCTGATACTGTCAGTAAACAAAAGATTGATTTTACAGTTTTGCAAAATAACAGTAACAAATTAATGCCCAGGCTTCTTGTCACTCCACGCTGAACCGCTTACGACTGTTCAGAGATTCTTTTGTAACTCCGAGCAATGGATCATTTATCCCATTAATAGACGCTTATGACTTTATTCTGATAAACTAATCATATCATGACTCTCAATTAGGCCATCTACATTTATTTATTTATTTTAATCATTATTTTAACACTTTTAGCTCTTTTACATCGTTCTTTTAGTAAATGGAGAAGGGTGCAAGTGGAACATGAATGTTATAACAATTGGGTTGGGTTCAACAGGCATAGGATCAATTGACTAGGGGACAAATTGATGGGGGATCAACTGACTCACGAGGACTAAAGGAGCTGGGGGAGGAAATCACCTGACATTTCATGATAGGCATCAGAAAAAGAGGCTGCATGGTGTCCACAGAAGTCTCCTATTTTGAGCCTTGCAGCCAAAATTTATGTCCATGGGCAATATCTCTGCCCTTCAAACACAACAAGTTGGTACAGATTTAGCAGGGATGCAAAAGGTAATCAGCATAGTGTACAGTCACTTAGATTGGTTCATGGAGTCCCTGCCAAAGTCAAAGAGGAGTCATAATAGCCATGAGCAACTAATAGCCAACAGACACATTACAACATTGGTTCACAACCTTTTCCAGATCACAGCATTCCTAGTGATGCAAGGGCATTGGCACCCATGGCCTTAACTTCAACTGCGGATAGTCTCCTTGTCAGACGCAGCTTAGAATTACTCGTATCTCTTTGCTCTCAGTTCACTGCATGTTCCCTAACACTACTCTGACCAGCCATAAAATCTACCAGTAATCAGATTTACCTGGGGCCATTAGACAATGCAATCAGAGCTGCGGAAATTAACGACTAATTAATTAATTATTTTTAATGATTAGTTGTTTCGATTATTCCGCCCATCACTAACATGTACCGGAAGTCTGAAAGGAACATAAACCATATACATTGCAAAATGGCAGCGGATAGTAATCGAGATATTAAATATAAACATATATCAGGTCGATTACATGAACGTTTTGGATTTAAATTATTGGCTAATGGAAATATTAAAAATGCTGATAACATTTTTGCATTAATTGCGACAAATAGTTTGCATACCATGGATCGAACATGGTATGAGCAAGAAAACCGCTCGTGTTATTTCCCGTTTGTAACTAAATTCAGTAACTGAGAATTGTAATTGAAATGTCATTAATTTGTTTGACAAATGTAATTATACAAAATTATACAAATTTTTGTCATTTAATCGAAATTAACTATTAATGAATCGTTAATTTTTCAAAAGTTATCTATTAAAATTAAATTAATTGTTAACAGCCCAAACTGCAATTGCAATGTCTTGCTGTTTAACTTGTGTCTGTCTGATAGTGCACACAAAATGTTATAACGACCTATTTAATTATTTAAAATTAATAATATTCTTCAATTCACATATTTTTATTAAAAATTCAGGGGAAATAGTCCACTTTCCCCAATGTGTGGTCACTCCTTCTGGCAGCTACATTAAACTGTTAAAGTAGCCACTAATTGTAAGTAACAATTATAGAAAATTGCTTAATATTATGAAGTTAAAGACTTGAAGAAGAGCCACAAAAGCAAGAGGAGTGGTAGTAATATTGGACATTTGAACCTGTTAAGAGGCACAGAACTGGAAGAAATTTGTAGTTAGAAGCTTGATGTGCAAGCTATTAAATGAAACAAGTTTGCCATCGCAGAGGAATCATTTTCCGCCCATGAACATCAACACCACTGCAGACATGGTTTCCACAAAAATAATACTCATGAACCAAAACAGAAATTTTTAGCAAATACTGACATCCAAGAGAGCCAAAGAAGTCCAGAGTATTAGCCTTTAGTAAGCGTATTGATGATGGCGAATGATAGCCTGCTACGTACAAACACGTCACCAACAGCGTAGAAAACGAGACGTGGACCAGACTCGACTGGTTGTTCTTTCATTACTATGCAAAACCACTTTAGAAAATCATCACATGTAACAGACAGAAAACAGACTTTGATCGACCACAACGTCACTCAACACAAGGAGCCAACGTTGTTCGCTTAACCAGTCTATGGTCTATGTCCATCTATCTCACAACATTTTTTGATTTTGGTGACGTCCGGAAATATAGTCTTCCAAGTTTAGGCAACATGTGAAATCCCACAAACTACATTACACAGGAATTGAAAAACCAGACAAATTAACCAACACAGGGCAACTAACGACAAAAGGTCAAGGTCGCAAGGTCAGCTGTTGCCAAATGAACGGGGTGAAGAACGTCTGCTCATTTGAAGAAGCAATAACTTAAGCAAAACTGAACGTCAGGCTTGGACGAGGAGGTCTCGGTACAGGCCGCAGCGGCAGACGACAACGACCGAACGATGTCGTCCGACTACTGACCATTCACCAGACTCGATGATTTGCTAAAACTGTTTTCTACGGGTGGAGGAGGAGAAGTCGGACAACTTTTGCCAACGGTGCCATTGTTGGTGGCGCCGGCCGCCTGTCGAATCCCAATTTCCATTTCTGAGCTGTGTTTCTGCACACCGCCACCAGAGGGAGCAGCACCAACATTGAGGTCGCCTCGTCCTTCGTCTTTTCCAGTTGATAAGCCGTTGTTGTTGGCAACCGGCTTGGATCCCTCCGTGCGTGGCTCCGCGTGCGACCGGCCGGGCACGCCCGAACCTTTTGGGTTGTTGCGAAAGCGGTTGGCTCCGCCGCTCGGGTTGTGCGTGTCGGCCGAGGGTCGCCGCGTGGCACCAGAAGAGCCATGTGCTGCGCCTCGGCCGACGTACGACTGGTCCTGAACAGCCAAGTGGCTGTTGGCACCATCTGGCACAACCAACAGAATTCCCTCTTACAATTGTTTATTTATTGTTATGCATCATATAGAGCCAAAATCTAATGACCAGAAACCAATTGATGATGTTGAGCAACAGGAGATTAAAGGCTCACCCAAGGCCTCCCCCTCATACGCAGTGACCGTCTGGAGAGGCTTGAACCCGTACTCCTCCTCTTATCAATCGACCGCCATATCCCTCATCGCATGGGGTATATATGTTGTCATGTAATACTATCAATAATTGGCTAATTTTTCAGTGCCATTACATATGCCACAATAGCAGACAAAAAACTTAATGAAACAGGAAAACCCTGAGTATTAATGCGCTCTCACCGATACAAATCTGTAATTTGCTTCCAAGATAACACAGACAGCACAGAAACTATTGTGGCATAAACATAATTATGTGAAAACAACTTCAATTGCATCTTTTTCAAAACACAGGGTCACCTGAACGAGTTTCAATTTGGACAAAGTATCATACGATATAAATGAAAACGAAAGCCTTCTAACATAGACATAGAAATTGAGCCAATCACCTTGAGGCTGGAGGTGGCGTGGGCCGTTCAGACCATCGTGGTTGTCCGCATCGTGCTGGCGATGGCTTCTTCCCTCTTCACCAAGGTCGCTATATGATGCTACCAAAATCAATCAATGCAATTACAGATATACCATTCAGTAATTCTACATGATGGTCAACTTAACCTAATAGGTGAACTACGCATTCATGACAGATGGTTGTGACAAAACATGGCCACAATTATTGTTTGCTGCTATTGCATCTAGTACCGTATATACTCGATTATAAGTCGATTCAAGTATAAGTCGAGGTTGACTTTTTGAACAAAAATAACGTCCAAAATTGACAGCTCGAATATAAGTCGAACCCATAAAATCAAAAACGAGTGATAAATCGAGTGGTATAGCTTGATATCTGCTGTCTTTTGGCGGATTTCTCCGCGAAATATATATTTTACTATGGGCAGTTCAATATTAATGCTTGCGGCCGTGATAAATGGATTGGTATAGGCTGATATCTGCTGTATTTCAGCGGAGAAGTTTGGTGGATTTCTCCATTAAATATATATTTTACTATGGGTGGATCAATTTTAATGCATGCGGCCATCATAAATCAAGAGGTATAGCGTGATATATGCTGTCTTTCGGAGAAGTTCGGCGAATTTCTCCGTGAAATATATATTTACCATGGGCAGATCAGTATTAATGCATGCGGCCATCATAAACCAAGATATATAGTTTGATATCTGCTGTTGAATGTTGAATATTCGGTCCCAAAATCTCCCATTATTTTGCCTCTCTCGCAAATTTTCACAAAGCCTATCACGATACTAATTACAATTAAATACAATACGATGTATTCATAATACGATGTATTCATCATCTGCTCTAAACGCAATTTAGACAAGGGACTTTTTCTTAGATCTTCATTTAAAAATCATTGCGTTCTGCTCGGATGTCCACACAAAAGTGTAAACCATTTATAAAATGTTGCACACGCTAAATTTATTGTGCCATCCCACAAATTATTATCTTTCTTAAGGTGCAATAGCTTGTTTATATCCCACTTTTTTCAGACCATGAGATTAGCATTCATGCTCACAGCACAATGGACTCAGAATGATCAGTTATTACAGAATATGACTGGGACAGTGGCAAGTTTTCAGCCATAAAGATCAAATAGAAACTTTAGTCAACTTGCAGCTAATTGTCCGACGAATAAAATTACTTTTGTTCTTACCGTATCGCCCGTTGCCCATACGATTGTTGCCACCCCGGCCTCTTCCCCGGCCGCGCCCCCGACCACGTTCGTCGGCATATTGCTCCGAACTGCCTCTGAAATCAATCATTTCAATCAATTCAATCTTTTTCAAATCCATTCCACAGTTGTAAGTATGATCAATGAGTATCGTTAACTATAAATGGTTGTAAAAGTCAATTATCAGTAGAAAGAATCAGAAAAATTATTCTTGAAGCCTAGGACATCACAAGAGAACTCAAAAGCAACGACAAAAATTTATTGACAATTATTAACTGTGTTAAAATAGGTTATGAATTATGTGATCACATTGTCAAATGATAAGCCAAGTAACGAACAAATAGCCATGCAAGTATGACAGTGACTGTCTTTTACTTCATTAAAAAAACTGCAAAGAATTGAGTTCCTGATCGGCTTGCAACCCAGTTGTTGGAAAGCACTTGTAAAGATTGCTAAAAGATGCTGACTCAATTGATAAATATACAGATGGCTCATGGCTACTTGGGATTAGGGAACCTAGTGGACATTTCAAAGTGTGTATTGTGATGCTTACCGGTTGTACCTTGGAGGCACTGAAAACGGTTCACGTGATGCTCCAGCCAGACTGCGCATCTCGGCATCAAGCTGCCTCTTCTGTTGCATCAGCTGTTCCACCTCCTTCAGCAACCATAAACAATATTCAACTACCTGAGTATTGCATGAGAAAATGCACTGTAACCAGCACTGCATAAGACGTATACAATGTGTCGTAACGTACAGAATGAAACAGATTTTCTTGTATGCACAGACTAGTTAGACCTCTTTCACATTGTAAGTAAGTAGTATATATATGAAGCCTTCATCGGAAGAACTGTGGAAGTCCATTTTCGGTTTATTGATAT
Organism: Bimastos eiseni; assembly: GCA_959347315.1. Taxonomy (NCBI): domain Eukaryota; kingdom Metazoa; phylum Annelida; class Clitellata; order Crassiclitellata; family Lumbricidae; genus Bimastos; species Bimastos eiseni. The sequence goes on along the minus strand of OY365813.1, from coordinate 8,770,714 downwards.
ATCCCCCCCATAAATTGTTTAAATCTACAGATATATTATATCTGTAAACTTTACAAAATTTTTAAAGTCTAAAGACATAATATATCTGTATAGTTAAAAAACTTTTTGGGGGAATATATCAATAAATCGAAAATGGACTTATAGATATTCGAATATGAATGCATGGAGGGAGTTTAAACACTCATATGCAACATTTAACCTAATTCAGTGAGCCCTTTCAGCTGCCCCTTCTTACTTGCACTAAACTCTGCACATTGAGCATAACATCTGACTACGTGTCATATTCTCATTATGTTGGGTCTATATGCAATTCAGTTCACTTCCAAATACAGAGCATTCATATCACTTCTTCAAAGGATTACAATTTCTTACTAAATTTTCACTAGAAGCATAAGCTCTGATTGATATATAAAAAGAATTCGATGAGCTGCTGACCTTGAGGTGGTTGATGTGGTAATCAAGAAGAAGCCTGGCATTTGCGATGCTCTCAACGGTTCCCACAAAGATGAACGGCACCTGACCCTTGCGAACAAAGACCAATTCAATCATTCTAAACTTTTTATAATCAGAAAACCAACGTGAACAAAGATGAATAAACATGCAAGAAAATTTCATTTATTTGTTATAAGAACGACTTTGAACTTAGTAGCATACTGACTTATTTAATATAAACACTGCTCTCTGTCATTCGACATAGTATCTTTGGACGGCTCAGCGGCTGGATTTGTTACAGATCTGTTAACAGTCCAGAAAACAGTAAAAAAAAATCTACGTTTACCAAATGCCACCTTAAATCTCGGCAGATGGGTTTTAATTCTTCAGATTCTTTCCCATTCCTTCTATTTTAGACACCACATATTGCGTCGCTTACCTCCTGCCTCGGTACTTCCTTTTCGTTATCACCCTCAATCTTCACTCGAACAACGCCTGACTTATCGACAATATCCTGTATGTTGTGTCCGTTTCGGCCGATCACTTTGGCTGCAAGAGCACAAAAGAAAACATCAAACTCCCATTCGACATAATTACCAATCAATCAAAAACACTTGATACAGCGCTCATTTAAGATATCTACTCAGAGGCGCTCCCGTCCTAACCACGGTTGAACAGGACAGCTTTCAGAGAGGCGTAAAATGAAGACGACGAGTTCCTAGGCAGGACACGGAGCTCTAGGGGAGCCCATTCCAGACGGTAGGTCCCACGACCAAGAAAGACCGATGCTGCATTATAGAAGCGCATGCAAAAGGGATGATCAGGTCACCGCAGACCGAAGTGGTTGTCGACCACTACCGGCTGAGGTAGGGCAGTAGGGTACTGTTCCTGCAAATAAGCAGGTACAGTACAATGCATTAGACACCTACATTCAGACGCCTGCAGTTATTCAATTTCAGACATGGTTACAGCGTCAAAGCAAGCACTGTCATGTCTGCTTAGGATACGTCGTCCGAAAACATTTCTGCTTTACACCTAAGTTGCAGTTTCATTCAATTGCAGGATGCCCCGTCAGTGAACCATCATGTAGGTAAGAAATAGCTGGGCAAATTTACTGCCAACACCAAAAATCAGTTTCCAATAAGATAAACTAATTTAAATTTACTGGTACATCACTACTGTTCAAAAAGACACAATGAGGTTGAAACCAGATGCTACATGACTTACTAATATGAGACAGTGCCCGTGGATTTTCCAACTGCTTGATATCATAAGCATTAGATAAAAAAAGAGATGTTATATAGATATACTGACACAATCAGGTCTGCCCACTACTAAGAAGGGCATGAAGAGATGAGACCAAAACAGTAATTACATATCAGCTCTCTTGGGAGTTGAATAGTTACTTCAGTGAATTCCAGGAGATTCCTGGCCTCTCGCACGGCTTCCTGAGTCTGCAAACATCATGCACAAACCAACCACCATGTTATCATGCAGGCAGAGAAGTGCATAATGAAAGAGTAATGAGTGGGCATCATAGAAGTACTGCAAAGGTATCTATAAAAGATACACCAAATGCTCAAAAACTTCACCTGCAATAACAAAAACAACTCAACAGAAACTTTTAAGTGGCTTTCTACTTAAGTATCATGACCGTTCTGGTACAAACCATCAGAAAGATTTTAAAAAATAAGAGACTGAAACCTGACCAAAAGTGACCATATTCAACAAGTGAATTTTACTGCAGCCAAATTATAAATTACTAATTATTATTTATTATGTAGCCAAGATTAAGCAAAAACAGTAAATCATACACTTTTTTACAGCAGTTTCTATACAGCAACACTAATTCCTAATTAAAAATCCAGATACAAGAGTAATCCAGAAACGCATAGTGTGACAAATCAAATTATCAACTGACCTCTCCATGAATGCTGAAAACACCAGTCTCTTCATTGAGGTCAATAGCCTGGATTCCAGACAGCTGTTTTGCCTGCTGGATGTTGCTACCATGTGAACCAATTGCCAGGCCCATCAGGTCATGCGCCACCTTGAACTCCTCGTGAAACAGCGACTTTGGAAGCTGTCGAGTACTCTGCTAATGCAACATTTAACACTTCCAATCATTTTCATTCTTACTGCCTAATCCCATGTAAACAAAAGTCTAGCACTTTACCACAGTTGTCAACATTTCTTACGTCCATGGATATCTCCCTTTCCCCTTTATTTCTATTTGCATAACGGCATTACCATTTACGGTCAAGAATTCAACTGATGGCACACAGGAATTTTGTTTTATGAATTTACAATGAAACATCTCAAGGTAGACTTGATATTGCACATCACGCAAACAAAACCAACAGCTAATTGGAACACCATAAAGAAAGATCAACTGATGAATGGCTGTTCAAGATATTTCAGCTCCAAGTTAACGAAAACTATTGTTGAAGACTTATGGTTAAATAATATATTAGTTTATGCACTCAGTATATCTTGAAAAAAAAACTATAAAATGAAAGTTTCCTTTCACTTGATCAGCTTCTGTTTAAATAGAGAAACCAGTGCAAGTGCAGTCTGACTAGTTATTAGCATCTTTTTTACTCAAGTAAATCATATCATGTAGTTGATAATTCAGTCGGTCAATGCAAACTACTCAATCCCACTTGTGGTTTGCATCATTCCTATGCATGTATAATATAAATGGTGTTGTGTGGCATCGTGTTTTTTGGTGGTGGATATAATTTACCTCCAGTTTTTTCGCTGACTCTTCCCTCAGTTGTATGAGCGTCATCTTCTGTCGCAAACCTTTGATGTGCATATCGCTGAGAAGTGTCGCCTTTTTAATAACGGATTCACTCGAGGACTGAAACAGTAAATCGAAGAGCAAAGTCTGCATTTCACGACAACCATTAGATGCACTGAATGTGTTAAAGCACGATGTGTGTATACACAGATATATGTATGCATTTGTATTAAGTCATCAAATAAAGTAGCCTAAAGCACCTCACCAAAAAAAGTACATAATTAAATCAATGTTTAGCTAGCTCCATTTAAAGACAGTAAACAAAGAAAAGGACGGAAGAGGAAGACCAAGACGAATGATGAGGAGGTGCAGAGGAGAGAGGAATCGCGACGTCGAACATTTGAACCTGCTTGAAAAAGCAGAGAAAAAGAAGAAACAAAGCTGGTAAAACAGAGGTATACATGTCTTCTGGCATTTACAACATCATCTGTGTGGTGATACTGTACAACTAAAACTGTCTGCAGTGCATATTATTTAAATTTCGTCTAGCTCCAATAATTTCTCCCCATAACTAAAATTAAAACAGACTGAAATCTTCTACCTTCACCCAAGAGATTAGACAGAAATGGAAAAGGCCAAGAAAAAAAGAACTGTTAAAGAGCTATGATAGATACGATTCTGTAGACATATTGCTACCGTCATAGGCTTAAACTGTTCGTTTAATGTAAGATCCTATAACAGCAATGTTTAAAAACGTTAGATGAGACATTATAAATAAATTTAAATTGCAACTGTTGTGTGATTTTACTGCATTAATCAAGTAACTAACAGTTCAATAAACTACTCTGCCTAATTAAGAACAACTGCAACTTACAAGAACAACAAGATGACTGCCACTGGAGCTTAGGAGAACAGACGACGCTCCACAAGAATGTTTGAAGTCGCGATGATTACTCTCATCTCGACAGCTGTCCAAGAAGCAACAAAGAAAGGGTTAAAAAAACTTTAAACAGAAATTACCAACTACTGCTTGGCTTAGGAAAGGAAAAAAATGCCTCATTTATTTGCAGCCAATCTTAATTTGGCCAGCAGATGAAAACGCTTCTCTTTGCATAGTTCAATGTTGTGAGGTGCCATGGTGTTTTCCTAGTGCATTCTAAAAATCCAGTTACATTACCGCACACTAATTCCACATGTCTCCGCATACGAGAAATTCGCGCAACAAGCAATTCCTACACATAAAAAAATGTACCACAAAGAGATTCTTAATAAGTGGCCATATAACTGTGCAGATAGATCCATTAACCAAAGAATGGTCAAGTTCACCAGCACTTAATAATCACACTTAACTCAAGGTGAATAAAAACTTCAGTATTCTCCTAAATGCACACTCTAGGAGAGACATTGAGGTACAGCAGATTAACGGTTAAACTAACATATCTTTAATATAGCATCATAAAATTAGAGAACACATTTTTGGTACAAAAGCAATAATGAAGTAACATGTTTTTGATACAGAATCATAAAATGAACCAACATGTTTTTGTATAACAGTATGAAATGAACTAACATGTTTTGGAGGTCCGGAGGTATTTCAATTGCCAGGCGATGAACCGTTGCTCTACTGATGCATGGACTGTAAAATTATCAAAAAGACAGCAACATTAATTTAATACTATTTCGTCATTTTTGGAAAGCACTGGTCATTGCTTAACTTACAATTCAAGTCAAGCTGGTAGTAAATATTATCCTGAAGGTAGTTTATTGTCACAGAGTAAGAGAGCATTCAAGTTCAAACTTATTAATCACAGCTAACTCAAGCATTAAAATCTAAATTCCATGCAACTTTTACAGAGACCATAGACAATTAAAGACTTCAACTTTCTCGGACTTCACAAAACATGGATTACTGACACAAATTCAATTCACCTGATGCTTAGTGTATTATGACTGAGGAATTACAGAAGTCTACAGATTATACAATAAGAACAAAATTCATTAAAACCAATCAACCGCTTGTCATCCATTCACTTCTACAATAAAAAAGAACAATCAATGTAATGACGAACAAATACAGACAATATGGCAAAACACCGATACACAATAGAAAATATTATAAGTTGAAGACAATACCAGACTATAATTATTCTTACTTTTTATTTGGCACCCGAACGAGCTCTAGATGCAAAATATCACTGGAGGGGGAGGTGATCGCCAGATGGTCAATTGCTACAAATTCCCCTTTCATCATCTTCACCCGAGCTTTTACCCATGCCAACGCATCCTCGTCTTCTAACCTCACACACACCTGAAACAACAACCAAACCCTCCCTCTAATAGTTAATTGATTGCCTACTTTCCCAAGTTATCAATTCTGGTTACCAAAGAACGTTACCTTAGAGCTATCACTCGCTTTCTCAAGTCGTTAGAACTTAATCTAATGACCGCCAACTCCAAGCCAAGACCATAGACATGAAGTCATAGTGACTTGATTTTCTTAGTCTCCAGCCTATGACAATGCATGCATGGCCAGTCAGCTTCCTCAACACTAGTCTTGTCAACTCACACAAAGCTTTCTATTTTAGACTTAGCAGTGAGAGTTTAGCAAACTAACCCCCCACTAAACAATTATGCACCCCATGTCCTAAATATTCTGTTTTAACTCATAAAAATATTCCATTTACATGAAGTGGTGGTATCTCCCAAGGTATTAACTTAACATGCCATTTTGGCTGATGTGCCATACAAGACCTGCAATGCAACACTACGTACTGACTTTCCAGCCATATTTGATTGTGTGCAGTCTGGTTTCGAATCTGTACCACAAGACATGTCTCTTGTGACTTTGTGCTAATGAGTCCATATTTTAAACTCAATTGAAATCAAACGATGCAAGGTGTAAGCAACTGATCAACATACTTCAACTTCATCTCCTTCAGAGAACTCGGTGTTTCGAGACGTCACCTTAGACGGCAGACGGACTTCACTAAAAGCAACCGTTCTGTCTGGCTTTGAGCTGAAACAAGGATTCAAACCATTCAACGAAAAATCATCCAAATTGCCAATTAACTGAGGCAATGAATTGAGACAACATTACTAATTGATTTATTTATAATAAATTCTCAGTTTACCTTACAATTCATATGTATATGCTATTCATAATAGCCCCCCATATGTGGGGGGGGGCTATTATTGTTTTCTCATTGACTGCGAAAATGAATATAAAAAATCATGTATATGCTGGAAAATGTATCATTTTATGTCAAACTCAACTGTGAGTTGTCCATATCCTATAATCCTTGAATGACAAGCTGCATTGGTTTCCCAGTCACATTTGGTCTACCCTATTCATTAACACGATGACCGCTAGGGACGTGTATACATGTCCCAAATTTGGTTTGCTGGGACGTGTATACACGTCCCAAAAGTAATTGCCGCTCAGAGGTCATTCAGCGTGGCAGTAATATTTCCTATTGCGTATAAATGATACATGTGCTGCTATGTACTGAATGCATATAAGATTATTCTAGACTAGTTTTAGCACTGTCAGAGTGACTACAAACAGAATGAATTATGTGTCTTTATTGACGTTGGCCATCTTAGTTTTTCGAATTGCGGCACAATGTACGAATTATTTCTTATATCGTGTCTTACGGTAAACAAAATAAATAAATCATAACAGTATGTGAAAAAGAATGGGTATTTATCAGGATATATTCGGATATTGTCAGGAAAATTGGAAGGATCTGTGGAATTTATTCTGCCTAGCAAATGTACACATGGTGGTTGCTAGACTGTGTTGCATGCTAACAAGAGTTTGCTAAGGCATGGCTTAGTCTTTCCTTGAACTATTTACTGCTCATGACGAGATTTTTTGTGCTCTCCTCACGAATCGGATGTTATCCTATCAATTGCAACCAAAGCGACCTTGCAGGAAGCATGTGGCTTATACCAAGCCTGGAAGATGCAGCGAAACATGTATTTTCTGCAACACTTGTCTCTATTCTAGGCCCTATAGTGTGGCATTTATGCAAATGCACAAAAGGAAGTTATTTTTAATTCTTCAACCAAGAATGCAGAAAAACATGAAAAGCACAATTTCTAAATTTAAGCCTAAGCCTATATTTGCCGCGCCTGGCTAATAAATGTGTCAGCGGTCAAAGTGTTAAACTTCTCATAAGCAAGTTGAAAGTGACAATCACTAGAGGTAAATGTACTACTGATTTTATAACCATGTCATGATGTCACATTAGCTAACAAACAACTCACAAATATAGATATTATATATATATATATATATATATATATTCATGTAATAGCTCATATAAAAATATACCTATTAACAGAAACATAAAAAATCATACTAGCACAAATATATGCATAAACATTTAAAAAAATAAAGTGCAATTCGATCCTAATTATCCAAAATCCTTGCACACGAGTCCCACCAGAGAAAGTCAAAATGCTAGCATGATTTATTCAGCAATATAACAATTTCAGACACTTATATGAGTCAGTGAAATTCAGTCCAAGGGACAGTTAAATGTATCACAGGCCAATATGGTATGAACAATTAAGAGAAGGTCATGTCAAGAGCCACATTTCAAACATAAAATGTTGGCAGTTCAGAATTCTGTGTCAGTTGGTTCCATAAACAGAAGCAGAAGCCACTGCTATTGAAAGCCCATCACATAAAAACTCTCCAAAATCTAGGTTCCTACAACAATCCCATATCAAATGAAAGCAACAGTCCAAGATTGCAATTTGGTTTCAAATGTGAAATAGAGGTTATATTCAAATGTCGAATTAAAGTGGTCATCTTATATGAAGGTTGAAGTGCATTGTGATGATGTCAGTTGCTTTAGCCAGACTGATATAGGGTGACCAGGTACATTAGACATTACTAATTTCCTCTCACAAAGTCTCTGAAAGCCATGGTTGATCTTGACTCTTGTCAACTTCTTTCAAATCAATTTCTCTCTTATGCTACAGAATGAAGTCCACAACATCAGGATTGCCAATCTAACACGCCAACCACTAAACTACAACAACCTTCTAAATTACAGATTCATCAACAACGTTGTTTAATGAGCTTTTTATATGTGAAACCCCAATTAATGTTCCCAGAATAAAAATTGTTCAGAACCTGCTATATCACAATGGTTATATCCTTTTCAAAGTAACGCTTAGTGGAAGGTTAACATCAATCTGCTCACAGAAATGTAAGGTAAATAGTTTTTATTCATATCTGAAAACCATCATGTCAGAAACTGTATACAGCAACTTCTTGCTTGTTGTTGCTTGGGACAGTGGGCCCAAAGCAACTAAAGAAACAGAAAGTGGCAAAACAGTGTAGATCCCAGCAATGCTGTCCATTCACAATAGCAGGTGCAAATAGAAGCAGGTTTTGCAGTGACAGTCCATTAACCAAAAAAGCTTCACTGCATCCATCTTTACTAGTTATGACACAATCATCGATGTCAGGAGAGCAGGAATTCCACCAGATAGTTTAAAGTGATGGACTGGTACACACTGCAGGATGATAGATACTTTGTTGTCACCCTGTGCCAAACATGCTGCATGACACCAGCTTAATTTTACATCAGTCTAATCACTAAAGCTACATATTCCAAACAGGTAATAAATGCAGAACTCAGTGAGTGATTAACCTGTTATCCAAGGCAACAGTGATTTCTCCATCCAGCAGATCAGTCACATGAGCCTGCAACAGACCATCAATGTTATAACTGTATCCATCGCTAGTATTCAGGAATAAGCACTCTTACAAAGTCCACCAGAAACGAAGAGCATTCATGTCCATGCTACATACAAACAATGCACCTTAAAGCTGTCTTCAGTCTACGGATGAACCGAAATTCGTAACACTCAGTAAAACTCAGAAAAACAATTGGTCCGAGTTTTAATCGTTCCAATTTTCTGTTTTGAAACGAAAATCAGATTTTTAATTTATAAAACAACAATCGACCTAAGTAGAAACACAAAATAATATTATTTTTATCTACAAAACGACATACTGCTAATATTAGTGTATATAAGTTACTGCTTCCTACAGAAAACTATGGCAGGGCTAAAAACTTCATAAAGTTGTGCAAACCGTCAATCTAAAAATCAAGAGAACGAGACTCTTTTTTAATTTTAGAAACTCGTACTCGGCCTCGACAAAATTCAGCTCATAAAACCCGGCACTTGGCTCGGCAAGCAATTCAAACTCAATTCATCTTTACTTCAGACATATGCAGTCTACTTTTAAATATCATTATCAAAAGTTTGTGATCTCAGAGCTAATTTTACACATCCATGTGTCATATCGATGAATAAACTTCTAAGGCTTATATTTAGTCAAGCACCGTTGTATCTTCATTTATAATAACATTTTGAAGCTTAGGCTTCCCAACGCAATCATCATTATTCCCATACACTCATATAGCATGATGTGAACTACAGAAACATTTCTAAACTAGACGTCTTTGTGATGGGTTGTAATGGAAATCAAGTTAACTTTTCAAAAAACTTGCTCATAAAAACAATGTAACTATGCATAAACAATGTATTCAACACTTTTGCTGAATACGTAACCAGCATGGATAAATCTTCTGCGGTCGAACCTTCAGCCCAAAAATAAATGAAAATTCTACTTCTACGGCGAACCCATACAAAATTTTGCATGTGAAGACCTCTGCGCATGTGCAACCATTTCACATTTGCACTGTTAAAAACACCTACAATTTTTAATATGCATCGTGAGTGACGGTTAGGGTCAGATTAGTCATCGTGATGGTCGGTTAGGTTCAGGTTAGGCGTCGTGAGGGTCGTTTTTAGGCCGAACTTTGGCCGTATAAGCTCCACGCAACCAGCATAGTCTCAATACGATGCATGCATATAAATATATCGTTTGTTACATACAGAATACTAGGTAACTAAAGTCATCCACACACATGCAAGCGATACACAAGTCTGAATTGAAAGAACAATTTCTTTAATTGTCGATTCCAAACTAAACCAAACTAACACAATATCAGAAGAAACACTAGCAAACTGTTGATAAGAACAACAGCGAGCAAGGTAACCGTCGTGAGATGGCGACATTGAAAACCGCTAAACATGCTAGCAGCGCAATCTCCGCAACAAACAAGAAATAAAAGTCAGTCATACAAATTTTATATTCGAATACTACCTGTTCAGAAAATAGAAAAAATGACCTACTTTAAAATAAAAACCCTTTTTGCCTCGAACTTCTACAGCTAGATCGTCCATTTTCTTTTTTCGATACTGCTTTTAGGAATTCTGGGATACAATTCCACAACGAGGTTTCAACTGTGATACCGGTTCCCGAGATCCTAGTTAGCAAGTAAGTACAAAAATAATTCGTAACCGCAATTTCCATGTACCCAAAGCGCCACTCGAAACTCGAAAGCCTACTATTTCCAAGGCTGCAAACATATTGGCTTTTGGTTATTTGGTTTTTTATACAAAAAACAAAAAATTGCATTTATTTGTTTTTGCTTATTTAAAATATGTTTTTCTGTTTACTAATATTACTATTATATTACTAATTGTGCGTTATTCAGTCCGAAATCAAGATTAATTAATTATATAAACGAGTTGGAGCTCTTTGCCATGCTATGTTTGATGCTTTTAATAACAAAATTGTTGTGACAAAATTCAAAGGGAAGCTAAAAACCAAAAAATCAAATAATGAAATAAAACCAAAAAAACTTTCAAAAGACCAACTTTTGATTTCTAAAAATATGTATCATATATGCAGAGACCGACAGATAGACAGAGACAGACAATAAATGAATAATGTAAAATTACGTCTTATAGGCCCACTTGAGATTTTTTCATACGAGTTCATCTCAAAGTTCATATCAGTCTAGACCTACTAGACTAGAGTCGTTAATAAGCATTTGATCTCATCAACTCTTGCAAAATTTAAACTACCCAATATTCTCCATGTGTCCTACATCTAAATCTTAACAACTAAACCAAAACACATGTATAATTATACATTATGTAATCAGATGCTGCTCCCATACATGGGAACAGCGTCATGTCAGCCGCTATTTATCAAATAAGCGAAAATTTTTACGAATACCGTAGGATGTCGAATCTCACCATGCGACTGATCTTCATTTCTTCTTTGTAGAATTTGTGTGGATTGAATCTCGACTGCCATGTCTCAAGTCCACATCCGCCTCTTTCTCCGTTGGATTCTGCTGCGACTGCCTTCTCTTCATCTATTCCGCCGTCAGATCATCTCTCTCCATCAACTCCTCTTCCACCATCAGACCGCCCTCTCTTCATTCCACCTACGCTCCTTCCATTGTCACATCCCTCTCTCCAACCTATCCCCTCTTCAACCATCACATCCCTCTCTCAATCCCGCCTCCTCCCTTTCCACCCTCAGACCGCACTTCCTCCATCCCATCCCTTCTTCCACCGTTACGCCCCTCTCCGTCCCACCTCCGCCCCTTCCACCATCACATCCCTCTCTCTATCCCACCTCCTCCCCTTCCACCCTCAGACCGCACTCCCTCCATCCCACCTACCCTCGGCTCAATACAGAAAAGCTGATGGCTTCAAAATGATAATAATATTGGTTTACGGGTTTTTACACTACTCCAGAGGCCCAGCAGTAATACGAAACATCGAGGGGAGTTGGGGCGGAATGAGGAGAGATATGTGGTGAATGAGGAGAGATATGTGGTGAATGAGGAGAGATATGTGGTGAATGAGGAGAGATATGTGATGGGGTGGAATGAGCAGAGATAGAGCGAATAAGGAGAGATTTTGTGAATGAGAAGAGATGGAGTTAGATGGGGCTCTGTAATTTATTATTATTATTATTATTATTATTATTATTATTATTATTTTGCAGTGTATGTTTCGTATTACTGCTGGGCAGGGCTGTTAACAGTGATGGCCACGAGACCAAAACCTCGAGACCAAGACCGGGTGGTCTGAGACCAAGACCACGACCGGGTGGTCCGAGACCAAGACCAAGGGTGCGAGACCAAGACCAAGACCGATACTCTTTTTTTAATAAACAATTTAATTTATTAAGGCCGCTAAAACGAAATAACACGCTTGAAATATCAATTTTATTGCTGAAGAACATTAATCTTATAATGGTCCAGAGAACAGTTTTGCCAACCAATCTGAACTTTTGCGGGTTCAGCCCTTGGCTTCGGCCTGAGATGATCACACTATAAACTACTTACAGTATATGATAGGTATACACTTTAAGATATATGATCAAGTAAATTGGCGTACCATTTGAATGGTGTACTTGTACTCGGAATTGTAGGCTAACAACAGTGTCTATACGTGGCCGACCACATAATTATTAGATTGTTCCAAAGCTTTGAAATTTGAGAAGGCAAATTTTGAATGGCTGGCTCCGTTGCAAATGCATTTATTGCCCATAGTAAAATGCATATATATAGGTGATCAGCACGCCATAAATCGATAACAATCGCGTAGGGGCCAAAACGTCCTGTGTGTCTAATAATCGAAAATAACCGACAAATATCAAAGAAATTGCTCTGATACGCAAATGACCAAGAACGCTTACCTAAGACGAAGACCAATCCCAAGACCGATCATTTTCTTTAAGACCAAGACCGACGCATTCGAGACCAATACCAAGACCGATGGTCCGAGACCAAGACCAAGACCAAGACCGAAGTATTTGAGACCAAGACCAAAACCAAGACCGGAGTTTTCCGGTCTAGAGACCGTCTCGAGACCAAGAACGCGGTCTCGAGACCACATGCCTGGTTGTTAATATCGCGATAAAGTATCACGATACTTTGGTATAGCCGATACTTTTGTCAGTATCGCAGCGAATATCGCGATAGTTTTATTTTGCTGGTATCGCGTGTGTATCGCGATACTTTTCTTTAGTCTTTCAGCTTGATCTACAGTTGTAGTCTGGCTTTCAGTTGCAGCATTGGTCCACAACTGTAGTCTGGCTTTCAGTTGTAGCATGGTCTACAGTTGTAATCTGGCTTTCAGTTGTAGCAGGCTCTACAGCTGTAATCTGGCTTTCAGTTGTAGCATAATCTACAATTGTAATCTGGCTTTCAGTTGTAGCCTGCTCTACAGCTGTAGTCTGGCTTTCAGTTGTAGCATAATCTACAATTGTAATCTGGCTTTCAGTCATATTATAATCTACCATTGTAGTCTGCCTTTCAATTTTAGCCTGAGCGGATCTTGCAAGGAGGTGGTAGTTGTTGTTCTAGTGAAGTTCTGATATCTTCTTATTCAAATTTTCTTCCAATTCAAAATATTTGACTGAAATTTGTTCTTTGCCTTTCTCAATTTCATCTATCTTACTCTTGCTCTCGTGGATGATGTTCCGATTTTCCTCGACTTCTGCTCCAAAGAATTTCTCTATTTCTGCAATCATTTCATCACGAATCTTTACATCATCATGCAACTTGGTAATTGCTTCTTCAAGACATTGAGTCTACTTATGATATTCTTCTACCTTTGCCAATGTGCTTGTCAACTCCATGTAATGGCAGTTCGTTCCAAATCCTCCAAATCATTCATATTTATTTCAAGATAATGTGACTGTGAAAGCTTATTTTCAACTAGGCCTAAAACTTTTTCTTCCAGCATTTCTTTAATCTGATTTCCATTCTTAGCAGTTAAGCTAGCAACCATTTCAGTCAATCTTCTCATGGCATTTACTGATTCGTCCTGCCTCTTGCATTTCTCAATCAGGTCCAACTCCATCTCTACAATCTTATTTCTTAGCTGGAGCTCCTCTTTGACCAGCCTGTTATCAAATTTCCCCTTTGATAAAAGCTTTTCGTCCAAGCATTTGTTATCAGTTTCCAATTGAGGAACAAAATCTTCAATCTTCTTTGTTTCTGTTTCAAATCTGCCTTGCATGCTCCAACTCTTTCAGTGTGCTCATTCTGCAAGTCAAGTCTTGATCCATATGCTGAAGTTTAGTTTTCAGTGTCAGCTCAAAAGCAGCAGTATGAGCAAGTTCTTCAATTTTATGCTGGATATTTTCTTCAATTTTAGCTTTATGGTATTCTGATTTTTCCAACTCATCTTCAAAACGTGCCACCTTCTTAACAACAAATTTCACCTTGACCTTTTACAAGATCGCATTACTGTGTTGCTTCTGTGAAGTCACTAAGGTAAGCTTGTTGTTGCTCACCTAAACGAAACTTTTATTAAAGTTATGCTCCTGTCTGGCTAGAGTTATTTCCAAAATTTGATCCTGCTTTGCAGATCCTGCTCGGTATGCCTGGCACAAATGAACGCAGTGGCTTCTTTCCCAACGGCCAACTCTAATTTCTCATCGAATGCACTGTCGTCCGGCTGCATCAATGAACCAGCTTCAATTAGGTGTAAAAGAAATTCAGAGTTTACTAGCCTGTCTATATCTGCAGCCTGGTCAACCGCAGCCTGGTTTTCATAATTGGTTGGGACTTCTTCTATTTCTTGGACTTTATTTTTCAGTCTCAGCCCAAGAGCAGCTGCTTCAGCAAGTTCTTCAATTTTCTCCTGAGTCCATTCATCAAATGTAGCCTTACAGTATTCTGATTTTTCAAACCCATCTTCAAGTCGTGTCACCTGCTCAACAAATTTCAGTTTGACCTTTTCCAACCATGATGTGAGCTATTCAAGCAATATGATTTTCAATAGCTGTTACACCTTCGCACGTGCTCTGATTTTCAGCAAAAACTTTGCCTTCACGTGTAGTTTGGCTTTCATTTGTAATCGGCTGGCCGCTTTAGTCTCACTATAAGCAGTAGTTTTGCACTCACCAATAGCAGCCGCCTCATCATGGCCACTAGCTTGGATTTCAGCTGCAGGCTGGCTTTCACTTGTAGTTTGACCTTTTCTGGCAGTCTAATTTTAACTGCAGTTCGATCTACAGCCGTCATCTGACTTTTAGCTGTGAACTGGTTTTCATTTGGCTGTTCAGCTGTATTCCTGGATAAACTAGAAGTCTGGGCTGCAAAGGTAGTCAGACCTTTTACTAGTGGTTTGGGTTTTCCTTGTTGTTTGGTCTGCACTAACAGCTTCACTTTCAGCTGTGGCATTGACCACCATCTCAACCTGGTCTATAGTTGTAGTCTGGCTTTCACTTGTAGCATGGTCTACAGTTGCAGTATGGCCTTCAGTTGTAGCATGATCTACAGTTGTAGTCTGGCTTTCTTTCAGTTGCAGCATGGTCTACAATTGTAGCCTGGCTTTCAGTTGCAGAGTAATCTACAGTTGTAGTCTGGCTTTTAGCTGTAGCACGGTCTACAGTTGTAGTCTGGCTTTCTTTCAGTTGCAGCATGGTCTACAATTGTAGCCTGGCTTTCAGTTGCAGAGTGATCTACAGTTGTAGTCTGGCTTCAACTAAAGACGGATCTACATTTGTAGTCAAGCTTTCAGTTGTAACATGGTCTACAGTTGAAGTCTGGCTTTCACTTGTAGTTAGTGACATCGTTAATGCTAATAGTCTGTTTGTAGTCTGATGTGAGGATGTATGAAGATGTAACCCGATTTTCATTTTCAGCCTGGTCAGTGATCGAGTTTCATATGTACCATGATCAACAATTGTCATCTGGTTTTCAGTTGTAGCATATTCGACTGCCTGGCTATCGGTTGAAGCCTGATCTAAAGTTGTAATCTGATTTTCAGTTGCAGCATGATTTGTTGTAGTTCATTCAGTTGCAGACCTTTGTAGTCTGGTTTTCGGTTTCAGACTGATTTATAGTTGTAGTTTGGCTTTCATTTGTAGCATGGTCTACAGTTGTAGTCTGGCTTTCAGTTGTAGCATAATCTACAATTACAGCCTGGCTCTCAGTGCAGCATCTTCTACTAAAATGTTCGTTTTCCTTGTTTATCTCAAGGTCTCAAGAAACTTAGTTGCATTGTTCTGGCTGAAATCTTCAATTTGCTTACATAGATACGCCTTCAGGGTCGGGTCTTCGATGTTAGTTGTTTTTGTTCGGGTCCATGCTGTTCTCCTTTGAGATCATTCTTCTGCTACTACCCGTTGTCCCTTGGAGGAGCCTTCTAGCATGCTGGTCGCTGCTTACGGACCGCGTAATTTTAGAAAATGTCATAGTTACTTAATGCTGCAGTTAACTGTAGTTGAAATCGATGAACTGGTGATGCAAAACTTTCATTACAATGGTGATTGATTGTGATTGATTTTAAAGCTGGAAGTGATATTGACTATAATAATGGGACCATGGGAAAAGTTGTTGAGAGTGAGTGCAAGTTTCATATTTATTTATTGCCTGCTTTTATACCTTGTTTATATTTACCTATTTTTTTACCTAATTTCTACTGGAACTAATATTTGTCCCAGGTTGATTGAATGGCATTTGTATCTATGTATTTATTAAGCTATTTATATAGCGCCTTATAAGAACCTCTCAAAGACGCTAAACATGGCTACCCAACATATCTAAAAAAATGCGATTTGAGTAATTTAGACAAGTTGGTTGCAAGCAGTGCAATGTTGCGAAGTTAGCCACGCTCGGTGTTTACATGCAGAGCGCCACACATCATGATCATTGTTTCATGTGTTGTTCCTCCTTTTGTTGTGTCTGGAGCAAAGGTTTAGCATTCCACTTCTTTGTCTATTAGCAGTTCTAGCTGAAATATTTGAAGGCAGACCTGTCAATAAATGTCTAATCGATCACTTTCATTGTCTCTGGTTTGTTATTGTTTGAATTGGACGTTGAGGGGCGTCATATGAGCAACAAGTCAGATGCACCGTTATGCTATTGGCATAACATATGGCAAGGATTATAAGAAAGTTGCTCTGCACAAACAGTTAAATTATAACAAACAAACAAAAGACAATTAATTGTTTACACAAAATACTTAGAAATTCCAATTTTCAATAAAATTTTAAAACTTGAATGTTGTAACATTGTTTGTCGGGGCTTATAAACAATACACTACAACACCATTGTAAAAAAACAGCTACAATTATAGAAAGTTCAGAAGTGCACAGTGCACACTGATGTCGAGAAAACATTTAAGAGTCAAAAGTAGACTGGAAAAGGAAGTTTTCAGTTTAGATCGAAAACCGGTCTCAGTAGTTGAGACTTGTTAACATGAGGGAGTAGAGAGTTCCCGATGGGTGTATGACATATGACTGACATTTACCAAGATGGAGAAGCTGCAAGGTTACATCACTTCCGAACTTTGAGCAGCCAAGGCAAAAAATCTTACACCATGACCCATCGGACATGCATACTCTATGTCATTGAAGTTAGAGCACTTTTATGCCACCAACTCTCAACACCCCTATCTCTCTGTTTTACCAAACTGACCATCTCCAGGTGCAAATATAAGCTTCCAGTGCCATACACTCATACTTAGTTGTGTATTGTTAACACTTTAGCAACAAGCTGCATCGACTTCTCACCTTTAGAGCACTGTTGGCATTGAAGTGTTATAACAGCATCGTAGCAGTCCTGCCAATGGATGACTAACAATTTGAATCGTGAAGTGGACTGTTAAGCATTGAGTTATGCATACATCCGGGCCACAAGTGCAAACTACTAAAAGTCAGTAAGCCACAGCAAACTATACTATTTTAAATTTGTCTCTAATTAATGACAATCAATATATTATATAATGATGTAATTATAAAGTTCTATGCATTATAATACCACGAAAGCATTTCCTATAGATAAAGGTTACTTTTTAACACAAATATTATATCTATTTCTATAAATAATTATAAGGTGACATAAGCAGCGTGTATGTAAGAATCTACATACTAGACAAATGGGAAAGACCTGTGTAATTTATTGGTAACAGAGTTCAAGTGAGCACATTTGCAAATGACTAACAATGGACTTAACAGACTTTACAAAACTTTTTGTCAGTGGATTTCTTCCATCTCAACTCTCTCTCATGCTCAGATAATCCAAGTCATCTGATGTGATTTTCAAGTCGTGCATTTACAAAACTGGCTTCCCAGAATATAACGCACAAAACGTTCATAGAATCACTACTCGTCATCATCATCGTCATCATCCCACGAGTCGTTCAATTCCAGATCCTTCTGAGCGTTGAAAGAGCCTAGTGACTTGCCAGCTAAAATTAAAATCAGCCATTCACTTCAATCAATCTAAACGTAAACTACTAATGATGAAGGCCATCAATCAACTGATTCTTCAAGCAAACCATACTCGAGACCAATCCACTGTTCAACTACCTCAGTCAATTAATAAATCAAACTTTTAAACGTTTTAATGAACAGGAGGTGTGTCAGTCAACTCACCCAAGTATTTAGCCTAACATTGAGGCAAAACTTTGACAAAGAAACAACATATGACATTGATTACATATGAACTTAATGGACATCATTATATGCTCAATGGAGCTCATGCATTGCATTCTAAATTCAATCATAATCCGAAGTGCATGTACTGGTTGCATTCAAATTTAATAAACTCAGATAGAATGCAACCTCTGGATCATGGAAAACTTGTTAATGCATGTTCACAGTTGCATACCTCTTGCATACAATAGGAGAA
This sequence comes from Bimastos eiseni, assembly GCA_959347315.1. Lineage (NCBI taxonomy): Eukaryota > Metazoa > Annelida > Clitellata > Crassiclitellata > Lumbricidae > Bimastos > Bimastos eiseni. The sequence continues at coordinate 8,751,991 of OY365813.1, read as the reverse complement.
GATGAAAAAAGGTCCGTGTTAAAATCATGCAGCCAAAATATTATTATTTAATTTTAATAAGCAAACTTTATTTGTGTTAGTCGTCATTAAATGTTTAAAATTTGTTACCCGGCTATCAAAAGTTTTTTTTGTTTAATATGTTCCAATGGGTCAAAAGTGTGCTCATCCTGTGTCAATGAATCTCACAATTTGCCTGCTGCTTGCCTGCTGGATTCACAACTTGCTAGCTTAAGCATCACTCAAAGGTGGGCTTCTTTGAGAAAGATGAGCCATATTCATGGCCTGGTACATTTAGGTAATTGCATTGAGTTAAAACAGTTAGTTCTACTGGTGTAGCACAAACAACGTTGCTTTAATAACAGAATTTCCCAACTCAAATAGCTCAGTTACTGTTTCATAATCTCATCAAACAAACATACCTAAACTCCTGTTCTATATTATAATCAAATGACTAGATGATTGACAAGAGATTGCACTAACCACTGACTGATGAACCCCATTTGCTTGTGCTTGTTGAGACTGTCGGTCCACTCGCACTCTGCGTAATGGAACGCGCATTTGTTTGCCTGCAATTCAATATCATGCTAAATGAACACAAGTAAGAGAGGTTCAAAAGTTTCAGTACATATGTGATGGACAGCTGTTGCCAAGTTCAATTTTCTCTCCTCTGTCAGAGATGCATGGGTTGAAGTTGTTACCAGTGGGCGAACTCCAATACCCAGCATCTGAATGTTCATGTGTCATGTCAAATAAAACAAAATTCCTTCAGCATCATATATGCAATTCCACAGATAATAAACTTGCTGATCTGTTGAACACTTAAATGCTGAGTATGCTAAAAGCGACTGGGAACCAATTGTCATTAAAGTGTTACTCACAACAGATTAAAAAAATGGCCTCATTCCACCAACTTACACTAACACTTAAACTGGTATAAGGTTGTCAACTGGGAAGATTGGTTACCTTGTAAAGTTTATGGGTTGGATGCAGAGGGGAAGTAAGTTTTAAGTTTATTATTATTAGTGTAGCATGTTTCCTCCTCTGATACAGTTACTGTGTAGGGACCTTGAGCAATTGCTTCACTCGCTATTGCTCAGCACCATCAACTGCTAGATAGTGTGTAGGGACCTTGAGCAATTGCTTCACTCGCTATTGCTCAGCACCATCAACTGCTAGATAGTGACACCTAATAAACACATGCTACACTAATAATAGTAAAATTAAAACTGACTTACTGACTTATTAATAATCATTTAGATAGTAAAAGTATGCAGCGAACTTTTAACCATCTCTGAGAGAACATGCAGAGGTATAATTATGTTCATACATTTGCATGTATACTTGAAATGACACAGTACAAATGTTGTGCCTGCAATTCCACAGAAAAGAGACGCCTTGAGACCATCTTAGGTGGCAGTCGGTTTGTAATGCTGAAAATGGAAGAATATGAATGGTTACATAACTCATAAGAAGTAAAATAAAACTGGCCTTGGTTTTGGTGTTGGCCTCAGATCATCAGCCGCAGATACGGATGTTAAGCTCAAGGCATCAAGGTCATCCGGTTCATCAAATGTATTCTGAAACACAAGAAAGAAGACAATACCTGTAGTAGATGCAAATAAAAATCTTATTTCCCCTCTCCAGATGCTCCAAATAAACCTCTGTCATTCTAGAAGTTATCTCTTGCTGAAGGAAAGTGCTTAGAGCCCTTATAATGGCCTACAGATGATTTGTCATCAGTAGAGATTGATGTGGCAGACAATCTCATCCCCATCACCACTCCATAACATATATGTCTTCCACCATGCCCCATTATCACATGCTTTGTTCCCGTCCTGCAGGTTTTAAAATTCTTTTCCACATCTCCCAATGGAAATAGAAATGAGCTTTCCAATTTCTACTTGAAAAATAATCAATAAACACAGAATCAGTTCAAGAGTAGCCATACAGAGTTGAAAGCCAGTTCTCATGTACAACATGAAAATTAATGATGACCAGACATCGTCAGGTATTTAACAAGTCACACCAAGGTTTGTCAAGAGAGAAAGCAATGCATAGGTTAATTCTTAGAAGAAATTATAAAGAAATACGCAACGAGGAGTAGTTCCGAGAACATTGAGGAAATGTTATTACAATTATTATGGTTTAGACAGGCATTTAGAAAATGTGTAAGAATGGTGGCGATTGAAATGAAACAGAAGAGGAAAATGCTGTAGAAAGGAGATTTATTTAAAGTGGCTAATGAAGATGAACAACAACAGATGAAGAACTATAGATGAAGAAAACTGATGCAGATCGCAGATGCAAAGAATTTGAAGAACAGCAGAGAAAGGATGAATCATTGAAATTGCAGAATTTTACAATATCTTTGTGTGATTAAGCGATAGATCACTTGGCAAACTATTTCCATAGATGCATACATGTACATTGTCTATGTCTGTCTTGAAAAGCTTCTGTTCGATAGGTAACAAGCAATTACCTACCGATAAAGGCTTTATATATAATGACACAAAAACAACAAGTCATGAACATAATAAATACCTTCTTTTTAGTCTGCCTGGATTGAACTGCTTTTAATGGAGTAACATCGTATGCACCAGCTGGCTTCTTCACATCTCTTGCCTGGACAAGTTCAGAAGTGCAATCATTACATTCTGACAGAGCTAGTTATGAAAGCAACTATACTTTTCCATGTACTAGATGGCAGTGTAGTATTCAGCTTGATAAAGACTATGATCTTGACACCAGCAGAAGATCAACTTCAATCTAGGATAATCAGCCATTTCAAATTTGTATTAAACAATAAATGTATCATAGCAAATTGACAATCATACATCAGATTCAGTACGCCTACAGCTGATGGGAGATGAGGCTCTGCAGGAGAGGGACTAACTTCATTAAGAGTTAGATCAATCCTGTCATTGCTCTGAAACAGGTTAATGTGACAATTTAATATTTTTACTACCAGAAAATTAAATCTCTTTAATTCTCAGGTATTTTATTTCTCATATTTGTCTAATTCAAAAACCAATTTAATTCTGAATCAAGCTGACAAACCACAACTTAATATACAATGATCATAGAGTCAATGTTATAGAACAATCTTTGCACCATATTCATCTTCAAAATGCTCTGCTTCAACCAACGGCCAATCAAGCATTGCCATTTAATACATTTTTTTAAAAAGGAGACGACACATAAAATTCCTGCTATCCTTGTGCGGCATTATAAACTCATGGGCTGCACTTACACGAGTGAGATGCTGGTAGGTGTCTTCACAGAATATGACATGGATTCATGAGAATTGTTCTAAATGATTGCCCATCCGCTTCACCATGGAGGATCTCTGAAATTAGTGCATAGGGGGGAAAATGCTGCTCTATTCTGACTGTAGACAGCATACAATATATCTGATGACAAAAGTTGAATTTCAATTCACAGAATGCAAATTCATAAACACAACAATTTCTTATCAGACATGAGCTTGTTTAAGAGTGGATGACCAAGAGCACTGTCCTCCAGTAGTCAATAAACTCCAAATCATAAAGCAAAACAAATCGACTAATTGATGTATTTGCATAACTTACTGCTAGTTGTCTTTCGATCTCCAGTTTCCTTTGAGCCACTACACTTCCAGAAGGTCTAGAGTTCATAGCCTGGTGTTTTGTTCGAGTCTTAGGAGCTGGTTCCACGTTGCTATGAAAAACATTGAGTGTTTATGATTTAGCATACTAACTTGGTTCAAAGTTGTCAGTAACCATTTTTTCAAATTCACTGAAAATCATTTCAAACAATCACAATTTTCAGCTAAGTTCTTAATGTCACTCTAGATATTAATTCAAGACTTGCAGCATCTTTCCTCAGGTCAAAGACTGTATTATGCATTAGTGCTTCAGAGGAAGATGACCATAAAAGACGAAGTTCTGGCATGGATGCACAATGATTTGATACATTGCAAATATTATCATACCAATCACCAGTTGTTATTACTACTGTGCTGCTTATAAAAAAAATCACAATAACTTTCATAAATTCAGAGAAAACAACTACATTTTTCAGACAACAGGACCTTAGATATTCTGAACATCCATTGGTTGTTCCATGCTTGTGCATGGGCCCACCACTGGTTACTTTTTTTGCTAACTTATGTATTTTACTTGCTCACTATGAGAAACAAAACAATAAGATGAGATACCAAACTGAAGATATTGAAAACATGTGTATCTAGCAGAGCACTATATGCCTGTGATACATGGGTGATAAAGAAATCAGATGTAAGGTTGATACTAGTGTTTGAAATGTACAGTCACAGAAAGATATTGCAAACTGAACTGGACACAAAGAGTAACAAATGTTGAAGTAAGAAAAAACTAACATCAAAGAGAATATGATGCAAGCCATAATTAAACGAAACATGAGACTATTTGGGCATATATGCAGAAAGGATAATGAGAGAAAAATAAAGAGTGTAATGACAGGAATTATGGAAGGAACGGGAAGATGAGGAAGACCTTGACATAGAAAACAGGTGTTGGACCGATATACACACCTTATTACAGCTAACCCAGGACAGAGAAGCACGGAGAACAAGGGTCAAATGTGCAGTGGACACCTACGGCTTTCAGCTCATGGATTACCTTGTTCTCCAGGGATGATGATGATGATGACTATGACATTTAACATCATTTTAGGCCAGTGGCACAGAGAGTGCCTCTGAGCAGATATCTTGAAGAAGTGCTATATAAATGCTCGATTACATTACATTAGACTGCAAAATGCTCGATTACATTATATTACATTGCACATGAATGCCCGTCACAGTCAGTCTTCCTCAAAACAAAACAATAGGTGAGTCATCCTCAGAATTAAATCAATTTCTTTTACAATCTCACTCAATGTGTGATCAATGGCTGAATTAAAGAAAATCTTCAGACAACCATCAAATATTAATCTCAACAGTAGCAAAATCGTAACACGCTGAAAAAATTTACATTGTATTTATCAAAGGAAATCCAGTTTGAGAGGTTGTTAACAAGTGTCATAAAAATGTTCAACATATACATGCAGAACCTTTTACCTTATCTCATCCCAATCAGATGTCTCTTCATCACTGTTCCTTTCCCTTTCCAACCCTTTTTTTGTAGCCTTTTGCTTCTGCAGATGGCTGTTGTTGGCTGCAGCCTTAGATGATGCTGCTGATGCTCCAGGGGGCGTCTTTGCCCTCGGCCTTGGCTCCATCGTTACAACTCGTTTCTGAGGAGTGGTTGCTTGATAAGGATCCGCTTCATCACTGCTGTCTGACATGGCAGAAGTCCTGTGTGAACAAAGCTACTATATCTAAGAGTAAAATAAAGTAAGTGTAAGACAGGTTCAATGTCATTTACATCGGTTACATTGATGTCGGATCTGGCACAAGTCATTCCAGAAGAAAATTATCTACAGGTAAAATAAGTAAAAGGTAACATATTAATTTCATCATCGTCATCATGCATCGCGGGCACAGTGCCCGTAGACGTCCATTCTTCTCAGGTCTTTCCACTGCTCTCCATCTCTCATCCTCTACCATCTAAGAAAGCAATTTGTTCACCTCTGGTTCAATCACCAGAAAAAGAAAATGCAAAACTCATTCCATATTTCTCATTATGGCATACAAACAACTAAATGTTACTTTGACGAATAGTCTGTTGCACAATACCACACTGAATGTTACATGGATGCTTTTAAACATACCCAGTAACTGAAAGAGTTCCTGTAGAAGTAAACGACTGCGTTGTCATCATTGACTGTCCTGTAGACATCATTTTTGCCGGAAGGGTACCCGCACGGGGTGATGGCTTTGGGATGTGCTTGACCTGTTGCGGAGGCAAGGAGTTGGGTCGACCCTGTGTTGACCTAAGTGTGCTCTGATTTGAACGTGGTGTCCTTAGAACACCTGAAGAGAGAAAACAATGCAAGCACAAATCTACAAAAGAATATGAGTCATGAAAACAAAGACCATTGTTATATATGTTACATAATTTATAGTTACAAAATATCTCCATTAGAACAACTGAGTCTGGATGGTGACTACAGCTCCAGACACATGTACATCTATTACAAAAGGCATCAATTGAATGTGGCAATCGATAGAAGTAATTTGTGGCTATAAAGATATGACCAAACACACCATTCATGTATTAAGGCCTGTGTTATATCAGTGATGATCATAGACATCATTCACACAGTATCTGCTTTGTTATCTGCTCTGATATCTGCTCTATGATATCTCCTCTATGATACCTGCTCTATGGTATCTGCTTGACACCATATACTCTAGGATAACTGCTCTATAATGTCCCAACTATGGGACAGTAAGGCTGTGCTAGTTTCGTTTTTACATGCCACTGAGCTCGGCAAGAGATAAATCCAGAAGTTTCGAGAAAAAGACAAAGCATCATGAAGTTGCCACTTGCTTCTGTAGTACCAAACGCAAACGCGTGTTCGCGAACTAGCAGCCAAAGGTCATTAGACAGATAAGGCTCAGATCATTGAGTAACAAAGCACAGCTCTTCAATTACAACTTTTGCATCTGAACAACTGCCAACAGGTAACATACCTTTTGGAGGCATAGACATGGGGCGCTGCTTCATCACCTGATGAGCCTTTTCATCCACTTCGACTTCATACCTTCTACGCAAAACACTGAACTGGTCATTCTTCTTCTAAATAAAACACAATTAAAATCAAACTCACCAATATCCTGCCCTGTGATTAGCAGAAGGCCCTTATTTACAACCTATGTTCACAGCTTCAGAGCTGGTATCCAAAATTCCAGACATGATTTGCCTAGGGATAAATACCCATAGGACAACATAACACTTACAATTGTGTGCTAAAAACTTGCTTCTGTAATCAGATAATTAATAGCGCTGCTCAAAACCAGCCAAGCTCATTGCCTAGACCAGCAAACAGAAAAGTCTCAAGTTGTCTCTGGAATTGCAAAGATGAGAGGGTCGGTAACTCAAGGAGAAGGACTGAGTTGAAAACGCTAGCAAACAAAACTAGAAAACCACACATATCCTAAACTAACTCTAACTAAGTTGTAGCGACAACACACTTAAGAACACACCTTACAAAGACCTCAGTTCATTACACTGTATTTACCATATATACTCACGTATAAGTCGAGAAATTTAATGCTATTTCAGGACGACGAAAACGGACTTCGACTTCTACGCGAGATAGACCAAAGCTTTTCGGACGACCTAACACGCATGCGTTACGAAAACGAACTGAAAACTTAAACCCTTAGTTGTCTGGTTATTTTAATTCCGATTTCACAATCAATCACAATTCTGCAAATTACTGACTACATATAGTTAAAATCGAAATGTAATTCTATTAAAATAAGTTTATTTTATACATGTACGATAGTACATTCATAGTCAAAGTTGCACCTGGTAATATTTATTTTTGACCTCAAAGTAAAATTTATTTGCTCTTTGCTGATTGGTCGTGTTCGATCATCCTGAAGATTCAATTAGCGTCCTACCAAATCTTTCCAAAAATTCTGTATATAGGGCTCTATGTTCCAAGTCTAGAGATTAGTACAGTAAAATACTTACCACCATGAGCGATTTGAAAAGAAAGTGAGCCTCCTACGAAACTGGTTTCAAGTTGAAAGTTGTTGAATATGCTGATCTGCATGGGAATTCGAATGCCATGCATGAGATGCTTCCCTTACTTACTAAATTTCTTATACAAACTGGAGGCAGTGAACAGAGGCCATCCATTTGCATTCACATACTGATTATTTATATTATTTTGAATGACTTTCAAACACAATTTTATTAGATTTTGTATATTCGGGAAACTTTTCTAATCACTGCTAAATTTCGTCATCACTCGTTTTGAGTTTATGGGTTCGACTTATATGCGAGTCGTCGATTTTGGACACTATTTTTGTCAAAAAATTACACTTCGACTTATATGCGAATCGACTTATACGTGAGTATATACGGTACATACCAGAGACTGACACTTTATACAAAAACTCAATGCTGTCTCTGCTTAATACCCATAATGGACAACATGAAACAATAAGTTAGGCATAAGTAGTATTTAACGATGCTTCACATTAATGATAGCAATAAATAAGACAATTGAAATTTATTAAGACTTCTGACACTTTACTTTTGAGAAGCGCTAAAGTCAGGAAACAGAATTAATTTGACAAAATAATCTATTAGATTCCAGATATCTTAGGCACCTATCAACACTAGCCGTCAAGCTCAGATGCAAACATATTACGAGTAGTCCAACACAAAGACAGATGCTCAGTTTCAACTTATAACAACCATTTGTCTCTTTCAAATGGTAGATCATCACACGATATAAAATCACTTGAAGTGAACTTGTCAGCAAAACACCAAAGCAGATTAATAAATGAATTAAAGGCTCATACAGACTTTGGAGAGACAAACACTTCGTGTCATACCTTATGCTTTCGATTGCGTTCTCTTTCAAGAGTGTCAGTGCTACGCAGATAGTTTTCGTTGCTCAGACGTGTGGCTGCCTAAAGCAGAAAGACAATTGGTATTATATGCATTTTAATAAACCTTCACAACCATAACTGTAATTGTAAACTCTACATTTCTAATGCGGTACTCTAAAGCTATGGGCGCAGGACACCAGCTTATTCACCTTCCCATAGAGACATTTCTACGAAGAACCCAGTAGCAATTGATCATCATCCCTACAATTGTTGTTATCAGAGGTCTTTCATCTCACACTTTGTGTAACACACTTCATTTATATTATGTTTTGCCTAATTAACTTTCCATGCTACACCACATCCTCAACTCAGATGTCTCTGACCTTCTGGTGTCCACCTTTCTGAAAGTCAAAGCATTCCTTAGACATGAATGTAATTAAATATTATCAGTACGATGATACTAGTTTAATATCACGGTAGATTTTATATTTGATTGAACTCTAGTGTGCTGTGCTTTAGCTTTCAATTTGAGTACAAGCATCCAATGCAAATTGCGTGTTATTATTAGCAAGACTGATTTCTGCACACCTTTTAGTAAGTGAGACACAGAGAGGAAGACGTTTATGAAGGAACTGAGGGTAGAACAGAAGACAGAGAGGAGGCATGAATAATGGACAGGGGTACAATGATTGAAAAATGGTTAGGACACAAAAGAAAAAAATGACAGATGGACATAAAGGATGAAATGAGAAGAAAGGAAAATATCAAAAGATGCAGAAGGTTGGACAACTGAAGGATTTCTCATTAATCAGGAATTGTCTGGAGAGCCAAAGATTAAACAGCACATCTCAAAAACAAATCAATCAAACAATAAAACAATCAAACAAACAATCAATCAATCAATTAATCAAAACGACTTGACAATGATGTTAAGTCATTCACCCAAGCAAATCGCCCACTTTTGAGTTGTTTTGTTAAGATCATTAAAAATATATAGTGTACAAAGACGCTGAACTTATAGCACCATACGTCATCAAGATTTGGAGAAAATGATGTTTTGCCTGAGGATCCTTCTTAGGAGCAGAGTAACAATCATCATTTACTACAGAACAATGCAATTTAATGTTCTAGATGCATGTAATAATAATTAAAAATCACAATCTTAATTTGTACATTCAAACTGACAGACTGCAGTATGATTACAAGTATAGTATGAACAAATGATTCCAAGCTATTGCAAGACACTCATCACTTCCCACATCTAAGCACATATGTAATATTGAACACAAGTGCTATATCAGGCAGAGAAAAGCTGGCATGCTGGTGTTACGGTATCAAATTCAGGACATTTTCTGACAAGTTTTTGCTACATGATCCATAGTTTTATGGGGAGTACATGAGATTTTTCCCAGATGAGACATTGCAAACTAGTGTGCAGATACTGGTGCTCTGAGTAGCAAATGCTATTTGTGATATTAAATATTAACATATTGTCCTACTGTTGCTGATTATTGCTGATATTGTGCAAAGCTGCCCAGTAGAATGGATCACATACTTTATGAATTCCAAAGGCTTCAAGTGCCAACTCCAAACTTTGAACAACATCATTGCGACACGCTCCTTTCAAATTCTCATCGTTCTGAAGTCTTTCTTTAATGTTCATAAGAGGAAAGTCGTCATCTTCATCATCTTCACTGCAAAGAGAGAAACTTATAGACTTCATCACTAAATCTCAAACACTCAAACCTCCTCTGCTGCAAATTCTTTCAACTCTGCTTCACCAACGTTGCAATAATAATAATAAAAGTAAATAAAGTTAAACAACATTGAACATTATACTTTAATTATATGGATGTCCATCCTCGAACTTCCAATTGCGCTATATAAATGGTCGTAATTACAATTACAATTGTAATAATAATAAAAAGTAAATAAAGTAAAGCAACACTGAGTATTTATTTATTTATTACCAAAATTTGATACCGCCCTTCTTCCAACGTTTTTTCCTCGGAAGTGCACACACATACGCCTCTACGGCGCAATTGCAGTTGTACTGCAGAGCAATTGTGCACGAAGGACTTGCTCAAGATCCCTATACAGTGACTCCCCGGACAAGGGTCGAACCCACTCGTTCAGCACACACTGAACATAACGGGCTGACCGCTCTAGCTGATCGGCCGCTGTGCCACACTATATATTTTAGTTACACAGATATCATCTATGGACTGCCAGCTGAACTGAAACAATTCAGCACATGGCTGGAAAACAACTGGCAAAAGAAATAAAGATGTTAAAACCACTGGATTGCTATTGTTCTGTTTGTACCTCTGGCCATTCAACCTCAGGACAATGCTTCTGAGCAGTCTCTCTACTAACAAATGAACACTTTACCTTTCTATTTTATCTTGTAATTAATCAGAAGCACAATTCAGTTATACAATACAATATAATACAATACAATTGAAATTTTATACTGCCCTTCTTATTACATTTTTTACTCAGAAGTGCACACACCTCGACGAAGCAAACAGAAGTTTTAATGCAGAGCAATTGTGTGCAAAGGACTTGCTCAAGGTCCCCACACAGTGACACCTTCGACAAGGGTCGAACTCACACTCGGCGCACGCCGCTCTAACCAATCAGCCACACGTTATGCATGAAAAGAACAGACTGTACACATTGAAGATCCTGTCATAAGTCCAGCAGGAAGCCTTTAGAACTTCCCACAAAGTGCATATATTTATAAGTGTTATAAGAACAGAGGGATATGAAAGTCAATATATAAATCGAATCTGAATTGTTTACTCTTCCAGTGTCTCCTTCAGATGAGCTGCCTGAGCCTCACGCACTCCTGAAACAAACGACGAACATTTAAAACCAACCGGATAATACACTCTCCATCTATTTTACCCCATCTTCTTCTACAGCATTTGGAAAAGATTCTCAAAAGGCGGGTGCTGTATAAGCAACACCCAGGCAGTGTGGTTATTGGATGGATCCCACCAGACTCATGCACCCCAGCATATGAACAATACAATTCCCCAGTAATTAGCAGCGAATATACAATGCATTGCTTCCTGTAACAAATAATTTTGTTCTGTTCATTTGTGCTTCTCATATGTATGCAGGTGTGTGGCTATTCATAGTGGCACCTTTTAGAAATCACACAAGGCTTCTTCTATTTAAGTGTATATCTGATCATCTGCCATCTGCAATGACCTAAGCTGGGCAAGTCAATCGAGGAAATTGCTCTTGTTTCTGCCAACTGTGGCAACTGTGGTAACCATGGGATTATGTCGATTCACTTTGTACATTTAGTGCAGTGACATTTATGACCAGTGGAGTTGACCACCATAGTATCTTAATTTTATTAAGATAAAGTAAAATCAACAAACCCATCTATAGTTATGCAAAACAGTAAGTGCTCCCACTACCGATACCACTACTACTAATGAGGTTGCTTTATTGCCTGTTTCATTTGCAATGATGCAATAGTTGATACCTTGTGTACTAGAGTAATGTAATGTAATCAAGCATTTATATAGCGCTGCTCAAATCAGCAGCACTCTCAACCAGCGTCTGTGCTGGGGTCAAGGAACAGGAAAGTCCTAAGGCATCTCCTAAACTAGTAAAGTGAGAGGATCAGTAATTCCAGGTGCAGGAACTATGGAAGACAGCTCTAAGCTGAGGGGCTCTTGGACTGGGCCATAGCAGATCGCATGCACAGAACAAAAAGAAGGAAAAAGAGGGGAAGATCGCAAAAAAGCCCTTGCAGGTAAAGAGGACACCAAAGCGTAGAAAAGTAGGTCAGGGTCACCCCACTTAGGCAGTTGCGCATAAGGAAAAAGGTTTTAAATAGGGGGTCAATGAAACGAGTCACGAATAAATTCTGAAATATTGGCAAACTTTAGAATACCACCTATTGGTGTGGCACAGTGGCTGATCGGTTAGAGGGGTCAGCCCGTAGCGCTCAGTGTGTGCTGAGCACACGGGTTTGAGCCTCGTCCAGGGCGTCGCTGTGTAAGGACCTTGAGCAAGTCCTTTGCGCACCATTGCTCTGCAGTACAACTGCAATTGCGCCGTCGAGGCGTGTGTGTGCACTTCTGAGCAAAAAATGTTGGAAGAAGGGCGGTATCAAATTTCGGTATTAATATCAGACAAGCAGTGGCATTAAGAGTAGAGTAAAGTTTGAGAGAATTGGTGGAAGAAAGACCAATGTAGACAGCATTTCCAAAGTCCACCTAGATATACTTCCTTCTCCACAAGCATACCCAAAAGAAATGCCAAAAGGCAGAGAATCCTAAAATTAATAAACACAAAAGCAAAATACGGAAATTGACAAATTGAAACTTACGATGATAATCATCGTTCTTGTCATCTTCATCTTCCTCCTCTTCAGAGTCAAAATCTCCCTCGTCATCTTCTTCCGTGTCAAGATCCATCTGAGCTGGGACTTCGGCCATGGACAACACAACAGGAAGCTGCCACAAAAAAGGGACCATCATCCACAAAACTATACTTCATATAATGTAAGACCTATACAGCCTTTGAATGCTCAAATCACCAGAGTTCGTTCCATCAAATTGTCACACATTGCAAACTCCACAACATAGCATAAGAGAGGTCTAAAGTGGTTCAGAGGACATGCATTCTGTGTTTTAACAACTGCAGGATAACCTCGAATGCCTATTAGCACATCTTTCCTAGCTTCTTCATAAAAGCTGTCATACTGTCCACTGACACAGTACTCTCATTAAAACCATTCGATAAGTCAATAACTTGTGGACTGAAGAATTTTTGCCCTAATGTTGCTTTTGGTCTATTGAATGAATTTCATATGTGGCCTCAAGTTGTCATCTTTGGTACAAATTCAAATAACCTATTGATTTTATCCAAGCTGTACAGTCTTCTTTCCAGTGATAATCTTATGAGCATCAATTAGTTCTCTTCTGCTCCTTCTCTCCAATGTTGTCAGCCAACACCTTTTCAACTTTTCCTCATAGCCAGAACTTAGTGACCATCATGTCATCCTGGTCAACCTATTCTCTTCTTTCTGCAGTTGTATGTGTTTCAGGTAAGGTCTCCACTCTCCATACCTGGTTGAAGTGTTCTTAAATGTGATCCCAACATTGATTTCCACAACCTTGGTATTGTATTTTGTATCTCTCCAACTAGTATCTTCTCGATCATACCTGAGCCTGAGTTCTCTTTGCTACTTCAGCAAATTGCATAGAAGAATTTTGCTCTTGCACATCACTCCCAAGTTTCTTTCATTCTCACTCAATTTCAATACCTCACCCTCATCTCATAAGAAAATTCTTTACTTCTCTTTCATAAATCCATAACCGAATACCTTCCAAATAAACAAGCATTTGACAATTATTGTAATCGTAGTTGTAGCTTAAACTCGAAATTGCAACAGCGCAAAAAGCATAATCACAGGAACCAGCTGATTCAAAGGTGCTTAATCATAATAGAATTGATAGTCAGAGGGTCAATATCCAAAGGGTCAAGCAGGCAGACATTCGGATAGCTAAGGTAGATGGTGTTTAGAGTTGCAACAGCGAGCAAGACAGAGGAAAATGTTAAATTGAGACAGGATTTGAGAAAAAGCAGCTAATTCAGTGTCTTCAGTATAGGAATAAAGGGCGTGTTGAGAGATAGCAGCAAGTCTCCTATCAAGTTTTGGTGAGTTCGTGGGATGGATGAGAAATTTGCCATAATGCTGGCAGCAGTTTGTTTCAGACAGTTGGAACAGCTATGGCAACAGTGTAATTTGCAAATTTTAGTGATGAGGTGATGGAAAGGAGGAGCAGTGATAAGGTGGAAGAGGAATGGGGTGAATAAAATAATTCTACTATGAACAAATGATGCTATTGGAGTGATTTTATAGCAATAATGATTCAGTGGTGTTTGAGGTTTTGGTGGCAGCATGCGCAAGGGCATTCTAAATAGCATTAAAGCAGCTAATTTGATTAATGTTGAGGAAGAGTGAATTGCAGTAGTCTAATTTGGCATGAACTATAGATGCTATATGAAGATTGCAGATGCAGTTTTGAAGTCAAGCATTGGGATATTCTGCGAAGGTCGCAGATATGCATGAAGCAGGAGCAAGAAAGATGGGTGATGTGATCGAAGAATGAAGAAGCAAACAGGTTTTGGTCAAAAATCACACCTAAGTTGCGGACAGGAAACTTTTCAGTGAATGTGTCAGTGGATGGAGTGTCAAGGTTGGGAGAAATAGAAGGATCTGTGACCTTTGAAACTTCTGCTTATGTTCTCTTGTCGTATTTCCAATTCCTCTTCAGCTACTGTCCTACACAATTTTTAATCTAGGCCTACCAACTTATAAACTTTAGATAAAATCCCATCATCTACATCATTATAAAATTCCTGTGGTACTAATCCTAAGCACTGTTGTCCAGTTAGATTACACAGAGAGCCTCCTATGGCCACCTTTGTCTTCTGCAGACAACACACTTCCATTCCATATTAGTACTTGCCCTCTATCCCTTCATGTTTGCCTGCATCTTTTTGGCCAACTGCACCTGACATAGTAGCCTTCATACAAATCCCTCTCTTAGAGACCTAGACCATAGTATTCTTTCGATCCAGGTTGCAATTACAGCTCAAGCAAAGGCCAATTGTGGGATCCATCTGCTACCTGAGCTTCGATTGAAATGCCCCAGCATGGAATGGAAAAAAGATGAGCAATGCCACAAGCCAAACCAGCAAAATGCTTCCCAATACAAAAAAATATACATTTAAAATATTTTATTAACCTATAAGTCCATCTTCTGCATACAAGAGCAATCCACGACAGTCTCTCAAATTTATAGTCATCTATCACACAAAATACAACTTGTTAATCTGTAAGTCACTTGCCAAGGTTCCCAATTTTACTCTGGCACAGAAATTAATTTGTCTTGGCCACAACCATTTTTCAGATACAGATTTCAAATTTACTGACTTTGTGTACAGCATAAGTTATCTTATGTAATTATCTTATAAGTTATCTTATGTACACAAATAAGTAAAGAAACAATAAGATGACTGATCCAAAATACATCAGCAAGCCATTTCCTTACCTTACCTCATACCTTGCCACAGCATGGTTGCAGGCAGTTCAATTAAGCACATACTTACTTACATACTATATATCTATCACAACCATCACCCTGAATTTTTACAAAGCTCCAACCTACTTCGGACTTCTCATGATCGTTTATGCTGCTCCTTTTGCTGCTCTCCATCTTTGACATTCTCTGCATAACTTCATCCTAGTCAATGAACAGAAAATTAATTATAAAGTAAGCAAATGAGAGACCAATTGTCTTCCAATTGACCTCCCAAAAGTTCTGGGTCTTCTTCACTAGGGAATCAGGAAAACAAGAGCCATGCAAGGAGACACAGGGCATTCAGGTTTGAATATGACAATGAATTGCTTGGTACCAACAAAAGGATGCTGGAAATGGTGGAATGTGGAAGAGTACATATTTTATAGCTCCAACAACGAAAGCTAAGTCTAATGATGCTGGACTAGATACTCATGATGATGATGACGACGACGAAGACGACGATGACAGAATGATAGACGAAGACAATAGAGGAAGCCAATATGCATATACTGGATCTAGGATACCTGAAGTTAATTAAGATGTTAGCAATAGCAGACATATAAAATATAAGAATCAAATTTTTTTGCAGTGGTATCTAATGAAGAATTCATCATCCAGTGGTCAACCAAAGCCAGAAAAAGAGTTAATTTAGATGGATTTTGAAATCCATCTAAATTAATTCTTATTATTAAATTAGGTTTTTGAAGACCTACAGAACTAACAACATCTTGGAGGCAACCAAGAAAATCTCACAATTTACATCAAATACTTGACTTTAAACATAAACTTGTTTCTCGCTGCTTTAATATGAAAATAGACGATGATGGTGATGGCGATGAAGATGATGATAATGATGACGCTGATGGTAACAAGGATGATGAGATCGATGATGGAAATGCTGCTGATCCTAATGATCATAATGAGGAAGATCAGTGATGTAATACAACGCTTCCAATACTGTGTTCAGCGAAACCCTAGGGTTCCGTGAGGTGATGACAAGGGTTCCACTAAAAATTTTCAGTGTGAACAATAATCTTCAAACAATTGAAAATAAATTATAGTCCCTACAAATTATTCATAGTAATCATTTTGCTTAACATCTGTGTATAGGCCCTACCTAATCTAATACAGGCCTAAAATTATAATAGCATTATTAAGTGTTTTGTAACTACAATAGAATATGTTTAGTTTTGGATGGGGTTGCGCCAAAGAAATTTACAATGAAAAGGGTTCCACGGCAAAAAAAGATTGGGAAACGCTGATGTAATAGTTGAGAAAGTGTCTACCTTGAGGCGACGTTTCTCTTCTTGATCCCTCGATCTCCTTCTCTTCTCCTCTTCCTTCAGTCGTTCCATTTCCTCATTCATCTGAAAAATCATCTCAACAGATAACCATGGGTCATGTAATTGATTCTTATTCCAAGCTCTTTGGCTGATTTACCAGAAAAACAGATTTTCTGATTGTCCCAGTCTTCTATGCACCAGTATGTCTGTATCAGAGCACTTGTCCAGAGGCCTTTGAGTAATTCCCAAGGGGGCTTTGGCATGGCTACCTACAAATCATTTCACAGACATGGCTGGGCTGGGAGTGCAGCTGAGTAGACTTCGAAGGGGTGCTATATAAATGCTTAGAATGAATGAATGAAAGGGAAAGGTGTGCCCAGATCCCACCAACTTGCAAGAGACCATTAGAAGCCAAAGGTAGCCGAATGCTCTAGCTTTACGTGACAATACTTTCGACAGTTAAGCTGCATAAAAATAAAGAAACACAAAGACAGAGAAGAAGAAAAAACAAAGAAAACATATATAAGAAAACAGCCGAACAAACGGAAAATAAACTGCCTTGCAGTAAGAAACGTTTGCCCAGATATCAATAATTTAAAATTCTGCATTGCATCAATAGATCAACGCTTGTATATTTTGGTGCTATTGTGTAAACAATTCATATAGCCCAGCTAACACTCATTATTGTATTTAACTTACACGAAAGAAGTATTGTCTAATATCAATTATTGCTGCTTGACACATGTAGTTAGTTACAAATTGAATGAACAATTGACAATTAATTGGATCATTAACTAATTGAATCTCAGATTTATACCTGTAGGATCTTCTGTTTGTCCTGAAGTTTCAAATCTCGCATATTCTTCTTCCATAGTTTGTCATGTTCCATCATTTCCTTTCTCATTCTTGTCTCAACATCAGCAACCTACAACAAAAAGCTGTATTCCTGCAACTTTTCATCAGCCTTTAATTACGTACATTTGCGCGCCTTTGTGCGTGCAAGCACATGTGCAATTGTGCAATTGTGCATGCGTGCGTGTGCATTTGATAGTTCAACCACTTCACCATCAGTTAACCTGGATTCTATAGCATGATCACCGATTTGAGTAAATCATCGTTCTTGCATCTGGGTTTTAGTAATTGATGTGTTGAGCAGAGTCATCCGCTAGCCTCATTCTCAAACAAAGCTTTGTCCTTGCTTGCAAACAAAGCAAATGATTATGATGCAGTTTTAATACAAGAAAATAATATTATATGCAAAAAATGAATTTAGCTGCAGAACATGGCATCTCCATAATGAGACTTCATTATGAAATGATAATTAAAAAGAAACCAATGGCAGCATTATTAAGTTTTCAATGAACCATTATACTCTTACTTTACAAGGCATCAAATGATATGAGATCGATTCAATTGGTAATGATCGCCCTATCACAACAGGTTAGACATTGGCAAAATGGAAATTCATTTCTACAGATGCAATTGTGTATATAATGATTATGAGACAAACTCAGAACCTGATTATGCATCTCTTTCCTCATCTGCTCAGTCATTTCTTTCCTCTGTCTCCGTATCTCTTCCGGATCAACATCATCCTTCAACGAGCCAAGCATGGAGCCATGACCTGAATTTACAGAACCAAACTGATTTAGCAATAAATTGATCATTCAATCGATCAACCAATGAAACTTTATATAACACCCGTTCAAGATTTCTACTCAGAGGCCCCTGTTCAACTATGGCCGAAGAAGAAGGACTTCAAAGAAGAGTAGAATGGATTTTCTAGGCAGAAGTCAAAGTCCTTTAGGAAGCCCATTGCAAATGGTTGGACCAACCACTGAAAAAGCCCGATGCTGCATCATTGAGGTATGAGCAAAGAGGACAACCAGATCTCCATGGGTAGCAGAGCAAGCATCATCGATGGGACAGCACAGCCCCTGGAGATAAACTAGGGTAAATCCCACAGGGACATCGCCAAACAAAAGTAAAAACCCTGAACAGAATGCGATGGATGTAAAAGGCAACCAGCACAGGACGTCACACATTTAAGCTGATATCAAGGGTGCAGATGATCGCAGGACTCATTAAAAATTTCCTAATTCGACTCCAAGTGATACCAGCATAAATAGTGGAACAATAGTCCAAGCGGCTGGGGAGAGTTCACTCGCAATTGGAAAAGCTGGTAGAAGCAGCTACGAGAGAACAAGTTAACATGTGAGCTCTTAATTAAAGATGATCCCATGGTCCCAAACAGAAGAAGAGAACATGAGAACGCTTACATATTTATGTGTGTTTATATAGAGGCACATGTATTCATCAAGACACTTACTATAAGACATCTTAAGTACCTTACAACAGCTCTGCTATCTAAAAATCTGACCCTGCCATACATAATATAATTGTTAGCATGCATGCATATGTGCATGTACCTGGCTATTTATGAAGTACATTTGAAGAGACTCTTACAATGGCCATTGAACGTGATTTCAATGAGACCTGACAGATGAAGCTGGCAGAAGGCAAGAGCAGTGTCAGAGGAGAGCAGAATTGTTGTGAGGTACTTAAGATATGCTATATTAAGTGTCCTAATATATATATATATATATATATATACATATATATATATATATATATATATATATATATATATATATTAGGGTGCTTCTAAATATGAAAAGTCTAATAAAGGCCTTCTCCAACCCACCATTCTGTTTCATTAGCTCTGACAGAGCTCAATTTCTATTAAAAACAAACAATATTTAGAACTTGACCAAAGCGCACAAAGTTTTTACAAAATACTCATTGGTTCGTCAATATTCGACTGTTGTTAACATGCAACTTTTTGCTGCTATATGACAGTTTACTCTGACTTGGCTTACATAATGGCTGCAGTTTTGTTTGAAGCTGAAAACAAGCTTTTAGGATGCTCAACAACCTGTAGGAGGTACTGCTTTTGCTCCTCATTTCTGGGTAATGGGAGAGTTGAATTCCTGAATGAGGGCAACTCTACGCTCAGCCAGGTCATTGACGTCTTTCAAGGAAAGACAAATTTCCAGACTTCTGATATATTCTGGCTGGTGTTCCCATTTGCTTGGATCAAGTTCCAAAAATGTCTCATCAAGGTTAAGAACTCTGAAGAGTTGCATGGATCTTGTGACAAAATCGTGCAAACCCTTGTTCACAGGTTCACTGAATGGCAAGCTGTTTTTCAGAGGATTGTCAGCACCATCGTTATGTTTCAGGGCAGCTATCATCATTCTCTTTTCGTTGAAAGACACAATCTTGTCAAAGAAAGTATCAACTGCTAAGACAGATACCATACATGGCGGCTGAATGCTGTGGTCCTTGTCTTTACACAGAGATGACTCACGGAGAAGAGCAAGGTTGTTTCTAGGCTCCTCAGTTGCCAATGAACTCTGGAACCAGTATCTCACGTATATAAAAGTTAAAACATACACACTTCTTTCAAGTGATCCAAGACTTGCTTACCATATGATGATCCTCGACAAGATATCTTTGGTCTATGAGTAAATGGAAACTGGTTATGAAACAACCACATCTTTATAAAATAAGTGGCCCTTGCCATCCAACGAGCATGGTGAACTGCTCCAGGATATCAGGAAATGTATACCTCGATATTTCCTTTATCGAGGTATACAAAGACTCCAAAGAAAATGAAAGTGAGCTCCAAAAGTTGACGATAGTCATCGTGCTAAGTTTAAAACTTGTTGTAAAAAATTCCTTTACGAATCTGACACATACTCCACCTTTGACTCCTGTATTTGAAGCGGTCGTGTCAAAACATAAGCCTCAGATACGTTCCCGTACTCCCCATTCATCTATGGTCTATATAATTTCATGAACCATAGTAGCTGCTGTTCCGTCAGGGAGTTTTGGAACAGATAACAGTTTTATGACGTTTTCACCTGATACTAGAATGGGAAGCCTGTCAACTTTTTCTCTTCCAGGTGCTGTGAAGTTATGCACGATCTTGTCATCCCAGCGTAGCACTAACGGAACTGTGGGGTCAAAAGATGCCTTGACATCAGAAGGTAACTAGTGTCGGTGTTCGATTCTTGCTCTCCTGATCGCACTGGGACTAATAATAAGCTCATTCACTTTCTTTGAGAATTTTCCACCAGCAACCATCGATGAAAATACATAAGCAGCCTTAGAAAAATAAAAATCGTTTTGTTAAGTCCTAAACATTGTTCAAACTAAACAATATTTCAGATATACTAAGTGGCACCAAATGGTAGGTTGGAGAAGGAAGAAAAAAATAACTTTAATTTTTTGCATTATGGATAGAAGCACCCTAATATATATATATATATATATATATATATATATACATGCATTTTATCACTTTCTGTAAAAAACTGAAAATTAAAAAACCGACTTTTTATCTTTTTATCACATGTTTCGGCCATTTTCTCGCCAGCGGATGTTTGCTACATACACTTAGATGTAGTCAGATGAGTCAAATATCCACATACAAAGTACACACACAGACATACGAACATACACACATAAATACATAATATAGCCACATACATAATACATATATGTATGCAAATACATACATGCACAATTGCATATGATTTATATGAACATCCATGTCATCAATCAGCTGTCATTGGGAATTCGTTGGTTGGTTCCATGCTTGTGCATGGGCCACCATTAGTGACCCTTTTCAGCTTACTGTGTGAGTTTTGCTAACTGATATTTATTATATTTGATCAAGTGACATTTAACATCATTTAGGCCAGCGCAGCGAGAGCGCCTCTGTGTAGATATCTAGAAGGAGCGCCATATAAATACTCAATTACATTACATATAGCCACATAATCACAAATATACATACTTTACATACATAAATACAGTAAGTACTGTAATCACTACATATAAATAGTGCATAACCATTTACGTTAGGACAGGTTCTTAGACATTACATTTTAGTCATAGTCACACTTGATGCAAGAAGTTTCATAAAAGTGGCACTCTGAAGGATCAAAGAAGTTTTCAAAAGAGATTCATTGGGATACCATTAAAATTGCAAGAGTGCACACATACCAGAGACTAAGCACTCAAAAAGATGAGGTTAGACCGATCGATAAGGACCAGCAGAAAGACATGATATTTGCTAAATATGTTTGAAATGAATATTTCTAACTTCTCTTCTGCTTGAAGTCCTCCAGGTTATCCTCGGCTGCCTGGAGTTTTCCACTCATTTCCTTCAACTCCTTCATGAACATGTTCTGCACCTTCTCAATTTGACTCTGAAACAATCAGTAGAGTTAATTTTCAGATATTGTACCTATAGTGAATGGCATCTCCCAAGAACTAACCAAAGGGAGACTATGTAAGGCCAAATGTCACTTACAAGTCCAATTCTCTGGTACAAGCCCTCAAATGTACAGCTGAACATATTTTGGTTACAAATCTAACCCCTGGGCAGCCTATCAGTTGCACGACTTGTCTGAAATTGATTCACCTACATTCAAACACTAGTATTTAAAATTATTATTATAATTACTTTTATTGTTTTAATATTAGTAATGGTATATGAAGTGTCATCTCAGCATAGCTCAGAGAGTGGTGGAAATGTCCTGGAGATGGCATTCCCCCATTGAAGAGTCACCAGGTTCCCTGGAACAGGTTCGATGTCTCCATTGGATCGTTATTGTGTCGCTCATCCTGTTCCTCAGTTGAGATATTATGTCCTTCTCTGTACCAAGTGCTACCGGTTTCCAATGCAACAAAGGCGTCGGTGTTAGTGACGGTGGAATACTTCATCCTCTTGGACACCGCCATGCGTTCGCTGGTTTAGAATCATGGACACGATGAGACATGTATGGTACAGGTGTCAGGGCACTGTCACATCCTATACCAGGCATAATCCACTTGTCCAAGGAATGAGTGTGACACCATCTGGTCGCTTTCCATCTTTTCTTGACAGGTTGAAAGGTTCATTCTGTGTGGGGATTCTTGCTCAGCCAAGGGCACTCCAGATGATGTCATTTAGCATACTGCGTCATTGATGTTTCCCACTTCCTCCTCTACAAACCAGTTCATGGAGCCCTTCATGGAGTGAGGCGAGCATGATGGCGTGGAGCATAAGTGGAACCGAGTAGGCCTGTCCCTGCCTTGTCCGTACATTAGAGAGTTCTCTCTTTTTGGCAATGAGCTGCTAGGAACAGCAGCTCTGCATATGTCAGGTTGATCCATGCATTCAGTACATTATCATTAATATTGCCATTGTTGTTATTATATATTAAGTGCTACTACTCACTGACCAAGCATCAAATGATATTAAGTGATGCTACAGAATTACCAATCATCAATAAATTGTGCTAAACAATTGTGAGTACTTTCACTCAAAGTCCATATGTAGTAACCATCTAAGCAGAGATTGGAACCCATACTTACAAGGTTACAAGGGAGACATTCAACCAGTCATTTACTAAGCACTTCTGATTGGTGTACACTGTGACAGGCTCCATATAAATTTATTGATACAAAACAAATTTGTGGCACCGTGGCTGATCAGTTAGAGCGGTCGGCCGTAATGCTCAGTGTGCGCTGAGTGAGCAAGTTCGACCCTCTCCCAAGGCGTCACAGTGTAGGGACCTTGAGCAAGTCCTTCGTGCACAATTGCTCTGCAGTACAACTGCAATTGCACTGTCGAGGCGTGTGCACTTATGAGCAAAAATGTTGGAAAAAGGGCGACATCAAATTTAAGAATAAATAATAAAAAAACAAAGCAACACCATGTTTGCTGTTTGAAAACCAAGATTTAAATATAAAGTTATCCAACAGAGCTTCAAAAGTAGTTACAGCTGTAAACTGAAACAGCAGAATGGGTCCTGCAAAGAATGGAACTTGAATCATACAAATAAATCTGAATTCTGCACAGATAAATTAATTCGCATAGCCCACCTTTTGCATCTCAAGCTGTGTCTCCTTCCACGACTCAAATCTTTTATTAGTTTCCTCTTCCAGTTTCTCCTTCTCTTTTTGATCCTAATCAATCACATCAACATACTTCATTATTAATAATAATTGTGCTAAATGTTGCCCCCATCCCATTGCAGTTTAAAAGAGTTTGAAAACGTAAGCTCGAGAGCAACACCTCTTAACTGAAATGAGTTTAGTTCATAGCATACAAAAATGCAGCACAATCTACTGAACTGAAATGAGTTTAGTGCAGCGTAACAGAAACGTTGAATTAAATTGCTGTTCCTTTAATTATTATTATTATCATAACTTTATAACTACATAATTCATGTAGAATTGAAATTAATCATAATCATAAACTCTAAATTTCTACAGTTCTACATGAGTATAGTTGTGACAACCAGCTTATTCACAGGCACTTTACCAATAACAAGGAAACAAGGCATCACAGAACAGGATTTCTGTATCAAATTGATGGAACTGAATACAGTGATCGATATCAGCAACATACTTCATAACTATGGCAATACAACTTCTATTATAATACATAGGTACACAAGAGGTAATAATATGACCGAACGACATACACTGCCTACCTAATATTATAGTCTAACAAATACATAAACCAGATTCAATTCATAATATCTGATACACAAGAATTTCAGCATAAAGACAATTTATTTCTTATTTTTATATTTATTACCGATGTTTGATACCGCCCTTCTTCCAACATTTCTTGCTCAGAAGTGTATACACACGCCTTAACGGCGCTATTGCAGTTGTACTGCAGAGCAATTGTTCGTGAAGGACAGGCTCAAGGTCCCTACACAGTGACACTTCGGACGTGGGTCGAACCCGCTCGGTCAGTGCACATTGAACGTTAAGGGTTGACCGCCCTAACCCATTGGCCACTGTGCCACACAATGTTAAGAAACCAGTAAAACCGGTTATCTAGTAAACTTAGAATAGTGTTTACATGCATCAGAGTATATTTACTAGTCGCAGCCTGACTCCTATTTCTCCTTAGTCATTTGATTTCAGCTGGACTTCTCCGATTTCTAACAATACAGTTTCACTTGAACGACCATCGATTGATAACGGTGCTATAGAAGTCATTGCATGAGAGATGAGTCTTTGGCTTTGTGTGCATGTGACCATAAGGTGGAGTAGTCAATTTTCTATTAGGTCTTCGGGTCCACAAGCAAGCCTGGAATAATTTCCCGAACGACATACACTGCCTACCCAATATCAATTCTGTCAAAACATTAACTCTGTGAATAGTTGCTCTGACACTAACTCTACTGGCTAAAACATTATTCAGTCTAACTACCTACCCTTCGTTAGTAATTCTCTAATTAACTAGTAAATTTTACAATTCCATTTACACATCTGCTTGAACGTCTTCATTTTCATAGGTCGAAAGGGTCTCCCCAATAGTGGGACTTAGGTCCTTCAGAAGTTGTTTCTTTCCCTTTTGTTAACTGTCAAACCCTGTTTAATTTGTATGTTTTGCTATTCCGTTCTACTGATTCTGCTGATTGTCAGTTATCAATAAACACATTTGGTTATGGTTATAATCATTAATTAATTACATATCTACTTCAACACGACTTCTTAAAAGCATAGTTCTGGCATGCACTGATATACAGTCAACCCCACTTAAGTGACTAGCGGTTAATTGCATAATTCAACACATGAGGAAACACTTGCCTACATCTCGTTCTAACAATTACAACCTGTGGATACCACACGGGCCCATGAATTCACCTTACCACGCAAGGATGATCGCAACTTCGTGCCTCACCTCCTTTACAGAGGTGAATTCAGAGGAAACTATAGAAGAACTTTAGGTGTCTGACTCTGGCACATAGATTGTACTAAACATAACCCTGTAAATTAAGTTCGGTTTGTCAGCCTGATTATGATTAAACGAATATTGAATTGAATCGAATTGGCACTTGTGCTTAGAAGCTGGCTGGTCCTGTTTTAGCATAGGGTAATTCAAAGGAAAACAACTCTGAATATACACATATTGCATATTCGGTTACTTGAGTAACCTATTACAAGTCCATTATGCATTGCCCTGTGTATATTAATGCCGCTTAACTGCATGAGCAGCGCAAAACATCCTGGCTACCTAAACAGTTTGCCCGTGGACAGCAAAAGATTACGGCTATCCAGTGACTGGTCTTAACAACCGAATCATACAGATTCCAAAATGTTATATCACCTGCTAATATGGACCGAGTTGCAGCTAAAATGACAGACCATAGTACACACGTCAACTGTACATTTGGGGAATTTTACATATTACAAGTAACCTTCTCTTATCTGCATAAATCAGTTAAGAGCATAGGTTGAAGGCAGTTCAGAGTCCATGCACATGAGTGGTGTTGACTGTACATACATACAAATTTACATATAAACCTACAAAACACACAAACCTATATACATATACAAGCACATAGCATTGCCACAACATGATGCTATCTTATATAAGTTCTGCCATTCCATGAACTGCCCTCACTTTATGGGTCGTGGCGTTCCTAGCATTCCTTTCTTCGACAAGCTGTGATTCAGTGAGACGCAATCGCTCTCTGATCTCAAGCAACTCGTTCTCCAGTTCATGGCTGACAGGCACAGCCTCTGTGGAAAGCACTGGAGTCTTTATGAAGTCCGTCACCTGGTAGGTCACTGTGGAGCTTCTCTGGTTTCCAGCACATTCTGGGTGACGCCTCGAAATATGCGCCTGGAGAAAACTTGTATTGACAAATGCCTTAGCACAGAAAGTGCACTAAAAAGACAAGAAACATGACAGGTAAGAAACAGTTGAGTTATAAATCATTTAATCAATATATAACAGCTTCGACTTATACTCAACAAAGGTCACAAAAACTCCATTTAAATACATATGTATAAATTCTTACTTAGCAAACATACAAACCTAAAGACATGTCAATTACAATTACTTGAAAATAACTGATTGGCTACATTGTCTGTTGTAAACAGATACAACACTTAAATAGGCCATTAAGATAAAACTTTGCAAGTCAACACTTGAAAACTTTTGTCAATTGCAATAATCTCACTTGTCCGAATTTGACCAATAATATTCTGACATCAGTCACATTCTCTCAATTGTACAGGTCTATGGAATATTTTTAGAAGGCATAGAATATGAAACTATTCAATTAATTTCAACCTTTTAATTACTTTGTTTATACCAATGAACCCAAACTATAATGTGAATTGGTTGAAGCTATTTGGTTGACGTGATCCGGTTGATGAAAGTTCAATTCGCAGTGGTTTCTTTGGTCGAAAATGTGCTATAAAATGTGACTTCAATGAAAATGCTGGATAGTCATAGATAAGTGCTGAAAGATAGCATTATTATCTTTACAGCCATAGATAAGTGCTAAAGATAACATTATTATTATCATTGCTATTTTGATCATGTGTTTGTTAAGTGCAACAGTTCTTCGTAAAACAATTATTCATAAGCAATTCTTTGTAAAGTATTTCATCGTATGTAACAATTCTTCCGGTCGATAGTTCATCGCATAATTTTATGTCTAAAAACGACACTACATTCCTAACCATAACCAACCCACAAGATGCTTAAACCGACCTTAACCGACCATCACGATGCATATATTACACATTTTAGGTATTTTTAACATCCGTCATATCTATCATCAAGGCTTACGGTGACGAAGAATTGTGTTATGGTCAATTGTGCTTTACGAAAAATTGTTTCACGAAGAATTGTTTTACGAAGAACTGTTTACGAAGAAAACGTCGGACACCATTCTCATTATATTTCAGGTTGAAAAATTGAGAGTTAAGGATAAGGAGTTGAACTGGAAACCTTGTGAATAGCATCATTGCCATTGTGTAGGAGTTGTTGTTGAACTGCAATGATCTTCTTGCGCTGGTTCAACTCCTTCTTCAATTCGGCAATCTCGACCTTCAACCTTTCAATCCCTTCTTTCTTTGTTGTCTCATGTTCCTGTAAGCAAATGCAACATAATGCAACAAAGGATGCATTTGGTGTTGTTTGAAAGCCTCCAGAAAAAGTGCCATGGCTGGATTTAGTGGATCAAAGCATACATGTTTAAAATCTTCAAATTTAAGTTAAACAGATAAATCAATTTTTCATAAATAGATCAGTATTATTTCTTTTTATTTACTTGCTAAAGATTTTCTTTCAGTTCATTAGACGACATTTCAGTAGGCAGACATTTCAACCTCAGTTCACTAAACTTGCCAAAAGGTTTCCCTTTCACCAGGAAATGATAGATATCTAGCTTTGTGCAAGGACCAGGAGAATACAAAGAATCATGTCAGCATTTGAAAGGCTTAAGGAAATCACTTCCGATTGATCTCACTCAACATTCTCAATATCGGAAAAAAAAATTAATTTTATATTAGCAAGTTAGAAACATGAACATTCACTGACATCCGTTTATTTAATTTAAACCATTTTCCCCAGCTATGATCACATGACGAAATGGGCATGGCATCTCGAGACATCTTAACAACTCAAAACTTTCCTTTTCCAGCCACCTTATCCCCCAATGGTCTCTGTGGACTGACTGACTGACCTTCAAGGGATTGATATGATCATGCCTTAGTTTTGAAGCACCGTTGGTGGATGTCAATTGTATTAGACTCTGGCAATGTAGAATTTGCTACTTAACACATTACATTAACAAGAATAATAATGGTCAACTGTCTATCCATCAACAATTTGTGACAATCACAGGGGTACAAATGGGTTGCAAACATGTCTGCTACATGATCAGATGGCATGGCTTCAAGCAGCTAATGCACTGGGTTTACACCTCTTCAAATTTGGTTAAATTCCGGGGCTCTCTCAAATGAAATCAACATGAATTGCATTGTTGAACTGTGCCTAACGTCACAAGCAATCACACTTGATATAGGAGTGCCTTTTTAAAATGTGATATTCCAATAATATGGCTAACTCACATAAGGTGTGTTTACTAAAAGATTGGAGAAAGTGTCAATCATATGTTTGAATATATCAAAAAAAACAAGATGTTACTGCTAAAACCCTTTTGTGTACTTACCGATTTTTCTTTACTAAATTCTGTTTGAACTTCTTGCATTTTTGAGCATAAATAGTCCTGTGAATGCTAGAGTCAACCACAAAGAAATAAACTGACTGTAATCATAACAGACCTTCATTTAGCCAAACGTAATATCTATAAATAAGAAACCAATCCTCATGTGTAAAAATAAGTACCACACTTTCATAATGGACCAAGATTGAATTCAACAAATCTAGCCTGTCAAGAGTCCCTATTAATCACAGCAACAATGACAATACAAGAATATAGGCTGCGGGTTTGTGGTGAACGTGGAATGGGCATCTGAAACAATGCGAGCCCGCAGATGCCCTGCATTTTGTCACTGGTGGAAACTCGTATCCAGTTGTGAGCGAAACTAACATGGCTTTTATAAATGGAACATACCTAAGGAGATGATAGAGACTGACTGTGTAGAGAAATATCTGTAACTTACCAGCAGATACTCAATCATGAGTTGAGCCAGTTTGAACAATTTCGTATAATTTGGATCAATACTCCGTGAATCCTAAAGAAGAAATGTTAGTTACACTACAAGGCAGAATAAAATATCGTAATAAAATTTCAATCTAATGGCAAACCTCATTTAGCTTAATATGTTAAATATTAAATAATATGCAGACACATGTTAAGAGCGCTACAAGTTTGTTAAATTAAATCAAGCTCAAAACTCTGTGACTTACCAGTTCAGTTTCTAAACTGCAGAATGCGATGTTGATGATATTGTCCTGAAGAACTTGAAAGTCAAGGTTTCTAGCAACGGAATCAACATCAATCGAAGCTGCAGAATAAAAAATTAAGAACATTATTATTATGTGTTTATTTAGCACCACTACCTTATGACAAAGCATCAATTGATGGAGCTGAGCAATTGTGAGCAAAGGACTAGATCACAGTAACTCATTCATTCATTCATTAATTCTGAGAATTCACATAGCACCCTTCTAGAAACCTGCTCAGGAGAGCTCCCTGCCCAGCCATGACAAAAGAAAAAAGACGTCAGTGACTTGTGAAACCCAGTTGGGTTGATCAGAAGTAAAGAACGCAGCTCTAGCTGGATAGTTCCAGATCGAGGGCCTACAAATGAGAATCCTCAACATCGTCTATTAGCCAATCGAACCCGTTGATCCAAAACTTCACTCTTCATTGCAGTGCAAAGCACCCGACACACTGCAACGTTAGACACTTCGGCGACAACAATCGTGTAGGTAGAAGGTTGCACGGCTAAGAGTGTAGCGATATTGACAATATGGTAACTTTGGTAAGAGATCCATTGGGCCACAGGCAGCCAATGCAGCACATTGCGCATGTATACAGAGACAGAGGCAAATTTTGGATGCCACCTGATGAGCCGAGTACCCGAGTGCAGTACCTGATAAAGTTGCCGCAGGACTTAAGGGGAATGCCTACAAAAGTCGAGCCAAAGTGGTCAATCGGACAAGTGAAAAAATTATGGACAGGGACCATAATCAAGTCATGAAAGAACAAGAGACCATTCGGAGCTGACAAAACTGACAGTAACAACTTAGAGTGACTAAGTTCACAGCCCGAGAAAGCTAAGTTCCCAGTCATGGGTCAATCAAGATCATGGACCAGGAGAGAAAGAGTTATCTCACGGAATATCAGATAGCCTCAATTTGCCGATGGACACCCAGCGAAATAAACTGTTTTATAAGGGTTTCCGCAAAGCCGATTAGAGTCCATCCAAGAGAAAAGAGCTTTCACAATTAGACACAACTACTGCATCCGATGAACAAGACTAGATGTAGGCCTGCACATCATCCACAAAAAGTTGCTGCAAAAAACATTTACACCCCAGCAAGAGGCAGACATCTGTAGTATAGAGACGATACAGGACTCATGACAACCGTGGCATGCCAGACGGGGTGGGGACCTAAAGGGACCTGGACAAGGAATACACAGTTAGTACGTTCAGATAAGAATGATTGAAGCCATTCAATACTTTAGTCAACCAACCCAAAGGAAGCAGAGAGAGGCTGCAGGAGAATGGAGTCATCCATAGAGTCAAAGGCAGAGCTAACATCGAAAGGAGATTTAAAGAGAGTTATCCGGCCATGGTCCATATATGTCAGATAAAAATCAGAGCAGGAGAGTCTCTGTGGCATGATTTATATGGAAGTAAGACAACTGTGTAGGGATCAGCATATTCACATCCAGTGACTGTTTCTAAGGAGGTTCAGACTCATAATCTCCATGTTACGGGGTGAGAGCAACAGCCAATCACCTGCTGTGCCTCACACTTTAACTAGAAAACCAAACCATGCTATCAGAGAACTCACAAGTCAAAGATTTCAAGTTCTTCTGTATCATGAGTCAAAGGCTGATCACTGACGGTCTCAGCTGCTCACCAATGCTGATGTCTGCTTGCTCATTGCTTCCCTTCACAACTCTTGAAAGTGTTGAAAGGTCAGTGATTAAAATTTTTTAGAGACTCATACTCCACCTATGCCTAGCAAACAACTCATCCATAATGAGTAAAGAGGTGGCAGGGATAAAGGTCAATTGGTCACTGCCCCCCTCTCTCATATGCAACAGTTATAAAAAACGAATTCATTAGCATAGCCATTCAGGGCTACTTAAACTGTCACTCTCCTACTGTGTTTCAAGATATTAACAGGTGCTTGTTAACTTGGCAATGTACAAAGGAGTTTCAATGATTGTCATGTCCTGGATATCTGTCATCTTCACTTTATGGGTGATGTATCTGCACCAAACCCTCCTCTTTACATAGGGTTGGACTGGTTTTGGCTATTCTAAGGGGCTTCAGTTACCACTTTCACCACAGAAATGCTAATCTACAGCAGATATGCCATGGCTCAATTGTTCACGACTATTCATAGTCATAATCTTAAAAATTTATATAATGCTACAATAACGGCTAAGAGCAAGGCAGGAGTGCTGCATCTAGTCAGAGGGGTTGTCCAAGATAACAAGCTGAGACCCAAGTAGAGTTGCAAGAAGACCCTGGAGAGAGTGACGCAGAGGAGCTGCAAGGCATATTCTGTCACCTTGGAATATCCAAGCCAACTGAGAACACTCACCTAGCCTCTTCCAATCAATCCTCTCGACACGTTTGCGAAAGGCGAAACCAAAACTGTTGACTGACTCCAGTCCAGATCCTGGATAACCATAACCAATGGGATAACCATTGGATAAGTTGAATGTTCCCATTCCAACTGGATATGAATTATAAGCAGCGTATCCTCCACCATTCACTGGCTGGGAAGACATTGTATCTGCAAAGAAATGCAAAGAAATCCTCTCACTAAACATATTCAGATATTTATTTCAAGCATTTAAAAATATCAAATATCTAATGAAACTCATCTATTGAGTGGTTGCAATCAAGCGATTGTATTTAAAGAACTTTCTCAAAATTGCAACAGAGTAACCTCTTCAGAGAAGACTAGAACCTGCAGACTGCATAACAAGGCAAGCACCCATCCAATCAGCATCCAACCAATCAGCATCCATCCAATCAGCATCAACCAATTAGCATCCAACCAATCAGCATCAACCAATCAGCATCCAACCAATCAGCATCCAACCAATCAGCATCAACCAATCAGCATCCAACCGATCAGCCTCCAACTAATCAGCATCCAACCAATCAGCCTCCAACCAATCAACATCCAACCAATCAGCATCCAACCAATCAGCCTCCAACCAATCAGCCCCCAACCATTCAGCATCCAACCAATCAGCCTCCAACCAATCAACATCCAACCAATCAGCATCCAACCAATCAGCATCCAACCAATCAGCTTCCACTTTGCACATGTTACCAATACACACTTATGCACAAACTGAAACCACAATACATAGAATAATCATTATTGTCATCATTATTATTACTATAATTACTACTAAAACTGTTAATACACTGTGAACTTGTCAGAAAATCGAATCAATAAAATTGTATTAAAAAATGAATGTTGAATCATTGATACAATAATAATTACCCCAATAACAGCAATATTGATGATAATGTGAATAGGAGATTTTGTTAAATTAACTTTACTGTCAGTAAAATGAAATTATTTCTAGTCCAAAGAGAAACACTGTAAGTCAAATAATGCAAAAGTGCATATTCACACACAAACACACACATGTACACACATAAAAACGAAGCAGACGTCAGAAGAAAGGCACATAATGAATGATCCCTTTCGGAAGGGCCTTCCTTTGCATCTGTGCTGCATTGTCTTAGCTATGGATTCTGCATGCACTCTTACCAACGCTTACAACTTTTTGCTGAGGTTTGTCCAGGATCACTCCCCCAGTTATTATCCATGAAATGTGCAATATTAATGTTCTGAATGAATGCATGAATTCACACCAGATCAAAAAATTGGAAGGTCAATATAGACTTTTAGTGTCAAGCCACAGACAATAATTGCCACCAATAACATATGCACTCCCCGTACGTGACATTTTGGCGCAGCCGTTTTGGCGCAGTCGTTTTGGCACAGTCGTTTTGGCACAGCCGTTTTGGCACAGGACGTTTTGGCACAGGACGCTTTGGCGCAGATCTCTGATACAATAATATTGTATATTATGTATTATATATATATGGCAATCAGCACTTTAGTATCGTAAATTATTCCACATGGCAAATCAGGTAAGGTCTCGGAAGCGTCGGTAGTAGAAGAGGCATCAGTGAAAAGAATCATGTTTAACTAGAAGCCGGATCAATGAAAAGGGTACTGTTAAGCTGGGAGCTGGATTGACAAAAAGAATCATGCTTAAATGGAAGATGGATTGACGAAAATAATCATGCTTAAATGGAAGCTGGATTGATGAAAAAATCATGCTTAAATGGAAGCTGGAGTGATGAAAATAGTCATGCTTAAATGGAAGCTGGATTGATGAAATATAATACCGTTTATTTGGAAGCAAGATTGATAAAAAGATTGTGACTAAAAGGGTTCCATGATGAGTATAATTCTCATATCCATCCCGCTTCTATTTAAGCATGAATCTTTTCATCATTCCAGTTCCCAGTTTAGCATAATTATTATCATCGACCATGCTTCATGTAACATTATATATTGTGTCAGAAATCTGCGCCAAAACGTCCTGCACCAAAACGTCCTGCGTCAAAACAGCTACGCCAAAATGTCCTGCTCCATGCACTCAAGTCTCATCGTCTCTGAAATTCAGGAACTGCTCCTTAGTCTATGCTGCACCAGCACTTTGGAACGGACTCACAAAAGAACTCCGTCAGTTTGCTCATCCCCACATCTCAACTCCAAATTATAACCTTTCCTCTGCTTTCATTATCCCCTGCTACTTTCCATTCACCACTAAAAACCGAACTCTTCAAGGTGTCCTATTCGGATTCTACTCCTGCACCACCACACGACCACCCTCATCACCGACTACCACCCTGCTTGACCACCTGGATTTGGACATGGCACCGGTAAGAAACAAGAGACTTGGCTATTGCGGATTTGATTTGGCATAGCGCTGGTGAATAAGCCGGTCTCCCTGACGTGGCTTTTGCGGGTGATATGAAATTTTAGAAGACTTACATTACATAAGAGATCTCTAAAAAAATACCGAAAATGTATTGCGCAGTGGAACCATGCAGAAAGACCAAGTTTACATCATCAATAATATTTAATCAAGAATGTCTTTAGGAAAGGAACAATTGTGCCATCTACCAGATAAAGGAGGGTCCTGGAAAACCCATGTTTTTACTTTAACTTGTTTTATCGTTTGATTTTATGTCTGAGGTACAAGTAATGAATGCTCAGGATTTTAAACATGATGAATAGCATTTTTACTGGGTTGAATAGTCTTTGAAATCATTCCAAGTGTCAAAAGTCCTGTGAAAAGCATTTGCATTCAGTGGTGCAAATAATTATTAAAGCTGTAATTATTAATGTAATCTTTATTATAATTATTTCTGCAGTTATTATCATTCTCATTACTACTATAGTTGTCATTACCAAATTGTCATTCTGTTTGTTGCTATTATTATTATTATTATTATTGTTATTATTATTGTTATCATTAACAACGCTTTCAAAATACATTATCAAAACAAAACTGCTAAAGCTCATACAAACTAATGACCTGCTTCTGTTCATTAGCTGGAAGATGAGATGACCATAATAGAGGAATCTCTACTTACATTGGGGCCCAGGAAACCCACCAAGTGGCTGAAAGGCTGAATTCCTGCACTGGCCCAGAGCCCACATGATGATGGCTACTAATCCATTGAGAGAAACAATGATGATGATGAAGATGATGATGATGCAAATCCAAGTCTAATTCACTCGCTTTGTTATTATACGAAACTAACAGTAGTCAACCGAAAATCAAATCAATGCAGAAGCAAGACTGCCTGACAACAACACAGTCTCCTGTTGCCTAGCCTCTATCATTTATCTTAGCATACACTCAACATCTAGCCAAATATATGACTGTATATATATATATATATATATATATATATATATATATATATATGCACACACACACATACAGATATATAAATGTACATATCATATATATATATATGTAATACTATGTATGTGTGTGAATATATATATATGATGAATAAATTACCTACATGAGGCCTAAAACAAATTGGACAGGTCGAGGCAAGCCATGCATTTCAGCATGTCTATTAGATGACCAATGAGCTCAAGTGACTGCCGCTTGAACTGCATCCTCTATCTGTCTGCATGTCTGTCTGTATGTAAGTACATACAATGTCATACATACATATGCACATATGTATGTATGTATACATGTATGTATGTATGTAAACATGTATGTATGTATGTAAACATGTATGTATGCATGCAAACATGTAGGTATGTATGTATGTAAACATGTATGTATGTATGTATGTATGTATGTATGCATGCAAACATGTATGTATGTATGTAAACATGTATGTATGCATGTAAACATGTATGTATGTATGTATGTAAACATGTATGTATGATGGTAAACATGTATGTATGTATGTATGTAAACATGTATGTATGTATGTATGCATGTAAACATGTATGTATGTATGTATGTATGTATGTATGTATGTAAACATGTATGTATATATGTATGTATGTATGTAAACATGTATGTATGCATGTAAACATGTATGTATGTATGTAAACATGTATGTATGTATGTATGTATGTATGTATGTATGTATGTAAACATGTATGTATGCATGTAAACATGTATGTATGTATGTAAACATGTATGTATGCATGTAAACATGTATGTATGTATATATGTAAACATGTATGTAGGCATGTAAACATGTATGTATGTATGTATGCATGTAAACATGTATGTATGCATGTAAACATGTATGCATGTATGTATGTATGTAAACATGTATGTATGCATGTAAACATGTATGTATGTATGTATGTAAACATGTATGTATGATGGTAAACATGTATGTATGTATGTATGTAAACATGTATGTATGTATGTATGTATGTAAACATGTATGTATGTATGTAAACATGTATGTATGTATGTATATAAACATGTATGTATGCATGCAAACATGTATGTATGCATGCATACATGCACGCATGTATGGATGTATGTATGTAGTTACATATGTATGTATGCATATATATATGTATGTATGTATTTACGTATATCTGTATGACATTGTATGTATGTATGTATATGTGGTTAGAACAGTTGGCCTGTAAAGCAGAGGGTGCGGGTTCAACCCTCGTCCAAGGAGTTACTGTGTAGCCCCTTGAGCAAGTCCTATGAGCACAATTGCTGTGCAATACCACTGTAATTGCATGAATGAATGAACAACTGAACATGAGAAATTTACTAACTTTACATAGATATAATGCACTTAACATACATGAAGAGACAGATGTAATTATGGAATAGTGTCAATTGATCCCACGTCAGTTGATCCCCACATGACGGAGGATCAACCGATGGGGGATCAAAAGATGTAGAACCGTAATTATAGTCAGTGAGAATTAAAAAAATGAATGCATATGGGCATACAGACATGTAAATACACGTACATTGAAATAAACCTCGCACTTCTCAAGTTTTGAATATGCATTGATGCTCAGCACGACATGCACATCGCTATTTCCAAAAAGGAACCCCGTATTTCATACATGGGAAGAAGTGAAAGAACAAAAGTCACAATAAAATTATGCGTGGAGCTTCTGCGGCCGAAAATTAGGCCTAAAATGCACAAACAAATTACTTCTGTGTGTATTTGTGTATGCCTGAAAACAACACTAACAATAACCCTGACCCTAAACGACCCTCACGATGCCTAACCTAACCTTAAAAGACCCTCACAATGCCTAATCTAATCCTAAACGATCCTCACGACGCATGATTAAAAATTTGAGGTATTTTTAACAGTGCGCATGCGCCAATGGTAGCGCATGCGCAGATGTCTTCACGCGCTAAATTTTGTATGGGTTCGGCCGTAGAAGTAAAAACTTTGCTTGTTTTTGGGCCGAATTTTCGGCTGAAGAAGATTTATCCTAAAATTATTCAATATTTTCTCATATTTGTGTCAACAACACGCAGTTAATTAATCATATTACTAGTAACTAGTTATTAATCAATAATTTTATAGTAGTACTATAATCATTTTTACATGAACATTCAAGTTTTTTTTGTCTCCAGCGATTGGAAGGAATTTCAAAATGTCATGGGAGCCAACATGGAAAAGGTTAACAAGCACTGATCTAGGGTAATTATAGCTACGGACAAGACATCATAGATGACATGCACCAACAGGTAATGGTAATATTTACCTTTAGATTGTACGTTATCTTTAAGTGCATGTGTAATTATAATCTCTCGAAAAATATACTGAGGTGGTTTTCCCCTAACATTTTCGGCTGATAAAGAATTTTTTTATTTTTTAGAGAAATTTACTATTCAAAATGAAAACATGACAACGAGTAACCAAAGACGCAATCAAACGGCTCCTGTTCATTGATCTCTTATGGTCTTGTGCGAGTTCTTTATCTTAGGTATTTATAACGTATTACACACGTATGCGATATAATTACTTATCATTGGAGATTCAAATAGGAGCCTAAAACTTTGCCAAAAACCTGCAAACGCTTTCGGCATGCAACATAACAACAAGACTTTTCCTATTTTACTGTTTAAATAGTTTTCTTGAACAGTTAATGTGTACGTGTGTACGATATCCGATATGAAGTTGGTTAATGTTCATGTACTCTCTCTGAAATATCGAAATACAGCGCAAGTAGCATGTAAACGTAAGTAAATCGTCGTCATCATCGTCACCACCACCATCATCACATGATCATCATCAGCAGCATCAGCAGCATCATAATCATCATCATCACCCCACCACCAATACCATCATCAACATCAATCAATCATTTATAAGTTATTTTGGCAGTCTAAGAATAATATGCAGGACACATTTCATCATCATAACCCCTACCACTCCAGAGGCCGCTGTGAGCGGCCAATTTCAATGCGTTTGGTATAATAATTGGAGGGGTAAGGGTTAATCATCGTCGTCGACCAAGAAGTACATCATCGTGAATAGCATCCCATGCGCCCTTTTACCGTTTCTCTGCCACATTGCTTATAACCATGTGCGCTTACTGCGCTGCTGCTGCCGCTGCACAGTGCAGCTTACTAGATTAATTAGGTCCATACAACAAACATTTGTTTGATTAGGTAACACTAAAAACACAATAGTTCTAACCGAAAAAGTAAAATTAGCTTAAATTCCTATAATTCCCAATCTTTTGAGGAGTTTAGGTAGGCCTACAATTGATTACGATGCAAAATATGCATAGGCCTATTTCTAAATCTGTTAGCCTACATTGTAAATGCATAAAATACAGACACCTCTATACACCCGCAACGCCAGATGCTGTCACGTTCGTTTTCTGGCGTAACATGTATGATATATTTAACGAGTATCCGTAGCCATCTATAGTTCAGAGCATCCGAAGTGACCATTTCTCTAAATATAGATTACTTGCATGCGACGATATCGAAAATTCAAATGCAGTGAGATATCGACAGTTTTTGATTTTACTACAGTTCAAGTTTTACGATGAGAAAATAAGCAATGCTATAATTTGCTGTTCTGCTTTTTAACGTGTTCCTAATTCACTATTAATCAGTGTAATGATAATCATGGCTGCCATACAGTTAAGTAGGCCTACTACTGTAATAACTTGTGGTATCCGTTCATACTAAGGCTTGTAGTCATATTGCGTTCAAAGATTGTAGAGTCTAGGACTCAAAGATCTGTGTTGCGTTCATGTCAGTTAGTAAGGGAAAGATTATTCATTCACGACTTTAAAGGGTGGAACTACCTGTCGTCATATATCAAGCTTTTGTTGAGATCAAGTATTATTTGCTTCGAGATTTTCTATTGATCGTCTGATCGTGACATCATGGATCGCGTGAAACGGGCTTTAAATGACGGGGATCCGACCGAACTAGAGGTTAGGTTCTCTGCTTATAAGCACTTGCAAGAAAAGCCATTTCAGGCTCTCAGTGCGTTATTTGTAGGTACATGTATGTACGTACGAAGAAATTTAATATAGCGCATTCTAATTACCTCAATAAGCACTGCACATATGGCTATCTGACATATTTAAGCAACTGTTTTCAGCACATGGCTGAATGTTACTGAGCGTTAATCAGTGTATACTGGAAGACCAGGAGGCTGGCCTGTTGAATGATTTATTAATTCTGGACCTAATGCAATTTTAATATGATGATATCGAATACCACCTTAAAGGCCCTATATTAATGTGTTACTGTGCATATTTTATTTTGCATAACATAAAGAATATTTTGGTGCATCATTCTACGTGTGTGAGAACCATTTGTGTGCCACAGAGCTTGTTTATATGTAGTATGTAATTAGTAATGTTGGCCTAACTAGACCATACAATCCTGGATTAAGAGATTCATTCGTTCAGAACATTTATGTAGCTCCCATACCAGCTGTCTACTCAGAGGCACTCCTTGGGAAAGAGGACAAGAAATGAATAAAGAATGTGTATTGTGCAGAATCTCAGATCCAGAGGATAGCCTTGCCAGGCCAGTACTGAAGAGGTGCATTTTTGAGGTATATGCATATAGAACTAAGAGATTGGTAAGTGATGATTGTGTAATTACTGTATTTGTATATTTTGAATCTGTTTTGGATTCAGGATTTCATTGCTGTTTGTTACGACATTTTATGGAAGTTACTGTTTTCAGGGCAGGTTGTATATTTAGGAATAAAGAGACTGAGAAGTGGGGCTGCCAACGGGTATCTGGAGGCCTGGTTGCCTGTTCGAACAATTGTATCCATGCCGGTAAATCAGTACTCTAAACCCAGCCAAAGAAGAGGCATGTTGTTTTACCAAAATGCCAATTGCTTGATTGTGGTCTGATGACATAGTAATTCACTTCCTGTGAAACTGAGGCACTTGTGTTGGGAGCCATGGCAGATGCAATATTGCTTGCATGGGAGGGCAATGGTATTTCAAGAGGAGTGCAAGCGGCCTACGGGTGACAACCCTATTGCTAAATCCACCAATATGGGCAGAGGGGGGGGTCGCTACCGCAACCCTCTTAGTTTTATACCGGTGTAGGAGACTGAATAGATTCCTAAACAAAAAGACTCAGGGTATGTTTTTATCGTAATATATATAATGACCGCCGAGTTAACTGATACTGTTACAAAAGCCTCCAATTGGTGAGTAAGCACAGCACTCCAAAGTGTTTTCATTTGAGATTGGATCAAATAATTTTTGGAGTTGATTCTGCTTAGGTCTATTGAATAGGGAGTTGGTTCTTTCTGGGACCATTCAATATGTCCTAAAAAGTATCAATTCTGCAGAGGTTTCTAGTTACCAGTAGAAGCGGTTTTGTCTAGTAGCAAACTAACAATAGGCCTGCTCTTCATAGGTCAATTAGTCTTGGTAAGAATTAACTCCACTGTCATTTATAGACTCTGTGAGTGTTTCAAAGGGAGAGTCTATTCAGCATACTACGCTGGATCCCTTGCATCGTATTAGACCTGTGCATAGGGCTGCCAGAATGTTGCACCTCTCTGGAAATGTCATTGCCATGCAAGCTATCTGGATTGAGCTCAGACATGTGGATGAATGGAAGAGCTCACACACTACAGACTGACACAAAAATATGGACAGATTGTTGTCTTAGCATATCTTGTTTTAAGTGTGTTCGGAATTCGTTGCAGAGATTTCTTGGGATCTACGAGAGTCAGCTGATGCGGGGTCCACCAAGCACGAAAGCCCAGTACGACTATGCACGCTGCCTTGTCAAGAGCCCCATCAGATCCGACATTCAACAGGGCATTCACTTATTAGGAGGTAGAGTGCCACGTGAACATTTAACTGGGATCTCTGTTTTGTGTGAGGTTCAAAATATAGATACTGTTAGATAGACTTTGAGACCTGTGAACAATTAGACTGTATAGAAATCGAGTGAAACAGTTTATCATCCACAGGTTGTGTCTCGTCTTCGCTGTTTACATTTCATTAAGTTTGTTCCAGTTTCACTGTTTTAATCCATGTGAATGTAAACACAACTCTTTGAAAACGTTTTATTGTATTTTTGTTATTGAATTAATTTGTTGTCAATATTTACATTTGATAGCATGTGCATGATATGGTGACATTGAATAGCAATTATCATAATGTCAGGCTTGCCATGCCTTCTGCAGTAATATTCTTATTTTAAGTTTGTTTAAAATGATAGATATTGATGATAAGGATACTGCATCATTTTTGTTAATATAAGTTTTATTATTTAAAGTTTTTTATGATACCTATCGATCTAAATCGATGGTTGTTGATACTTCATCTGTTTTGATGATTCATCTAAGATGTTTGTCATTTTGTAAAAGACTTACAGCAGTCTTAAAACTCAGATTCTCGGATGGTCAACTTTTGTTGTCATGTCAAATTCTATGCTGACAGACTTGCAGGATTTACTTTCTACCATTTGAAATTTTACTTGTTGGCTCCAAACATCTTGCATCAAGGAGTTAGTGGATGCAACAGTCAACGATGTTTGATTAATCAATGAATACGCTCAGTGTGAAATCTTGATGTGATCTTGTATTGTGATTTCCGAGAACCATTCAGGCACCAGTGGACCAGAAATTGATATTATGGATCTGAAGAGGTTTTGAGAGTGAGGTAACATTGGAACTGCATAAGGTTGCAGAATCTTAAAACTTATTATTGCAGGTTTTTATTCTTCATAGTTTCAGAGCTATCTATAACTTTTCTTTGATCAGAGCTTTAGAAATATCTTGTTAAACAACATAATATCTAGATATTATGTTGTGTAACATTTCTTGGAGAACTGTTTGTATTGTTCATTGTTGACAAATAGTGGTGACCTAGTCATAACATAAGGGCCTTTGTGAGGTTCTTCTAAGGTTGTACAGATGGCTGCATAAATATATAGAAGGATCTGCACATAAATTGCTAAGTAGTTTATAGAAATGATATGTGAAATGAATTTTGGTAAACTGTAATGAAATGTTTTCTTGTAGATTTATTTCAAAAGACAAAGGATGATTCAATGAGAAGTGAATATCTATTTTACCTATCCGTTGGTCATACAAGATTAAAGGTAACTATCTTTAGGCAGATATGTTATCCGAACGTTTAGTGCTCTAATCCTGTGATGCGGTTGTTACCAGTGAGTTTGAGCCTCCTAAGTCAATCAGCGTGTAAGAATGTTGATTAATTCAATTTGTTAGCTCATATTACTAAGTCTGTATTTAATTATCAGATGGTGGTAGTCTGAATTAACATAGGGAATAATCTTCTTCTGTTTCTCTGCCTCTTATACAGGTTCAGATGTCTGACGTCACCATTTGTTTGAGTGTTGAGCCTCCTCTAAGTTTTCCATGTTCTCATGTCATCATCCAATCCAGCTTCGTCATCTGTCTTCTTTCATCCACTCCGCTTCATTTTTCCTTCTATGATCATTCTTACACACTTTGATTCTATGTTTTAGTATGGAACGTACCAAACACTTGTTGATGTTATTATCATTGTTATTATTATTATCATTATTATTATCATTGTTATTATTATTATCATTATTATTATCATTGTTATTATTATTATCATTATTATTATCATTGTTATTATTATTATCATTATTATTATCATTGTTATTATTATTATCATTATTATTATCATTGTTATTATTATTATTAATTATTATTTCCAAAATTCGATATCGCCCTTCTTCCAAAACTTTTTGCTCAGAAGTGCACACACATGCCTCGATGGCGCAATTGCAGTTGTACTGCAGAGCAATGGTGCGCAAAGGACTTGCTCAAGGTCCCTACACAGTGACGCCCCGGACGAGGGTCAAACCCACTCGCTCAGCACACACTGAACGTTACGGGCTGACCGCTCTAACCGATCGGCCACTGTGCCACACCAATGTTGATGTTGATAGTACATAACCTTTGATGACTCGTTCTGATCCCTTTGGTACATTTACAAAAAGGCAATAAATTATCTGATGCTGGACCTTTGTGTCAATAATTATATCAGAACCAAAATGGTTGTAACCAATGCGAAGCAAAAGGAGGATTATTCGTAGTAGCAACAATTTATCTGAACAAATATGCATGTGTTTTGCATTATTATAATTTTTCACAAGGTACATATGATCCCTGGGTGACCTTCGTTCCATTCGCAGTTCCCTCTCCCTTCATGCTATCACTACTTTAGTCCACTCCATGATATGTACTCGGGTGGACTTTGGAAATGCTGTTTACATTGGTCTTTCCTCCTCCAATTCTCTCAAACTTCAGCCCATTCTTAATGCCGGTGCTCGTCGGATAGGTAGCATTCTAAAGTTTGCCAATATTTCATGCTTCATTTGGGACTCACTTTATTGACTCCCTATTCAACAGCACATACAGTTTAACACCATTTCCCTTATGCGCAACTGCCTGCTTTGGGTGGACCTGAACCTACCTGAGGTTTTTCTGCACTTTGGTGTCCATTTACAGGGCATCCTTGAGATCTTCCACTCGTGGCCTTCTTGTTGTTCCTGCTATGGCCCAGTGAAAGAGCTTTGCCTATGTTGCTCCTTCAGCTTGGAGCTGTCTTCCACAGTCCCTGTACCTGGAATTACTGACCTTTGCCAGTTTTGGAGATGCTTTCAGACTATCCTGTTCAATTGCCAAAGCACAGACACCCGTTGAGAGCGCTGCTTATTCGAGCAATGCTATATAAATGCTTGAATACATTACATTATATTACATCCCTTGGGACTTAGATGTTAATAAATTTCTTTAATGGCTATACCTCGTCAAGTTCCAGCAGAGAACTGTGCTGTGCTGTGAAAGTCACAGCACTGAAGCATTGAATCACATTTGATATATATATACTGGAA
The DNA here is from genome assembly GCA_959347315.1 of Bimastos eiseni. NCBI lineage: Eukaryota > Metazoa > Annelida > Clitellata > Crassiclitellata > Lumbricidae > Bimastos > Bimastos eiseni. The sequence continues at coordinate 8,707,599 of OY365813.1, read as the reverse complement.
ATGGTAAAATGTAGATTATTATTATTATTACTTTCTTCTAGATACATTCGTAATGCATGCAAGGTCATCCTGAGATGAGCGGGTTCAACCCTCGTCCGGGGAGTCACTGTGTAAGGACCGAGCAAGTCCTTCACGCACAATTGCTCTGCAGTACAACTGCATTTGCGCTGTTGGGGCGTGTGTGTGCATTTCTGAGCAAAAAATGTTGGAAGAAGGGCGGTATCAAATTTCGGTAATAAATAAATAATAAATACTCTTTGCCTACGGATGGTACACCGTTGGTAGTGACGGCACTGCATGGAAGCAAAATACACAGTTGTGTACCAAAAGAAAGATAATTTTTTAACGAAATTATGGTACATCTTTCAATATATTTTAAATGAAGATCATGTGTAGAACATGTGTATTGTGTATCAAATTTTCAAGGCCAGCGCCGCCACTACTCGCTGAGTTGCTGGCCAGATATGCCGCGACTATTCGGTTCGTACTCGGATCCGGCAAATAATTCGCCCAAATACTTTGATTCGGTACTTGGTGGAAATTGTCTACTCGGTTAAGCCCTTATAGAAAGTACCTGATACACTTTTTTGCTTATTGTAATCATTGCAATGAGGGAAATGGAAGTTTTCTATAAGTTAGTGGAAGAACTGATATTCTGTCTTGATGTACAAATGGCAGAGATCTGTGAAATTGTCATTGAAGATGAATTCCATTGTGTATGCTCAGATGATTTTCAGATTATCTGGCTTACAGATTGATTTTAATTAATGTTTGTATGATTTGTTTAGGAATATGAAAAAGCTTTGAAATATTGCACCGCAATTCTGAGGGTTGAACCACGGAATACCTGTGCATTGGAACTGCGTGATCACGTCGAAAAGATCATGCGGAAAGGTATTCCCAGGACTCTTTGTTTGGTGAACGCATCTCACCTTATTTCTGTTTGTTTGCCTTATTTTATATTTATTTGGATTATCCTATGTTATAAATAATTTGTGTGATTTTATCTCCTAGGTAGAAGATTGAGGATTGAGTTTTTCATGAAGGTTCTAGATTTATTAGTGGGCACAATGCCATCTGCTGGTATAATATCAGAATGATTTATGGGATTGGGCTTGATATACTGAATAGAATATTCCTTATAAAATCTCTTACTTGATCCTAATAATTAGATGAAATTGACAAGTCTCTAAACTTGTACATGTGTATGCATTTGTGAGGAGAATTGAAGGAATGGAGAAGGAAAGAGGAAGAGTAGAAAAGAACATAAATAAGAGTGTTTTCAATGCATATCCATGGCTTTTACATATCCATAGCTGTACTCAGAATGAGATGCCTTTGGAATTAGTGATCATCGTGGTTCTAGATAAGTTCGATTGACAATAACATTGGTAATCAAGTGACACTTTTTCTAGACTATATGTTATCCATTGGTCTTTGTTGATTGTTTGGGAGCAACAATCCTCTGACAACTGCTTGTTCAATTTGATTGCATTTGATTGCTGCCATTCAATGACAAAAGGGATTAATTAGTTTTCCATTTATTTCAGTACACGGTCGTCGACTTGTCGTTAAGGTGGCGTTCAACGCCAAAGTTAGCCAAGTGGCACGGCTGATTGAGGGTCTTTAACAATGAGCGGCATTGGTTTCCAATTATTTTTAGTAAACACTCGTCGTTAGAGGGTTCAATGCAAAGCTTGACTACTTTCTTATGATTTGAAACATTCAGAATTGATATTAAAATCGTGGCTGTGATGTTGGTGCTGTCCTAGGGAGAGTCTTTGTGCCTCTGATTCTATTATGATGTTCTTGAGATCAATTGTAGTTGTAGTTTAGCGACACTGTGTGATGACAGAAATCGTTGGCGTTGCCCTCCTCCTTTATCCAGATTCGAGACTGGCACTATCAGATTGCAGACGGTGGCAGAGTTAAATGAGATGAATCTCAGGCACCTGTAATTAATTATAATAGATGCTTCACACTGATGTTGTTTTGGTTAATGTCCTCTGAATCTGATTGTTTCAGTATCTGATTGAGAGCTGTTTTATTTGTCAACTGCAGATGGTCTCATAGGAATGGCTCTGGTGGGTGGGGCTCTGGTGCTGGTCATCAGCGGAATCCTCGGATTGGTGATGGTGTTCAGGCGACGGAAGTAGAACCACTGATGACGAGGAGGAGCATTACAAAATGATTTTGGTGGTGGTACTGGTGATGGTGGTGAAAAAAGCGATGGGAATTGTGCTAACGGATACATCTCCAGTGATGTCAGGACAAATTGTCTGTGACGCACAAGTTCTAGTCCATTAGAATTGAATTCTTTGATAGGTTGTCCATTAACAACATCTGCAGAGATGGAGCAGAGTCATCCGAATACAGGCCGACAGGCGGTGGGGGGGTTATGCCTAATGCAGTCATTTGAATCTAGTAGATGTACAGTAATTTCAGTACAGCCGGTGTCTTGAACTACTATAGTCAGACAGTGTGTAGGCCTATTACACGGCAGGTCATTGGGATCTATTTTCTAGATGCAACAGTATCTAAGTGTCTTTCCCCATAGCACATTTAGCACAATATACCATGAACTGAGTACTTGCTTGGACTTCTTTATACTGCATTGGAGTGAGGACAGCTGAACAGAGGAGAGTGTTGCTTAAGCCAGACTGTGGATATGCAGTTAGGGGAGGCTATTTGAGGTTATTTGTTACAGACATTCTTTTAGGGATGAACCAAGTGTCAATTTTCTGCCAAGTTTTAAGAGTTTAATAGTACCGAGTCCGAGTTTAAAATATTTAAAGAAAGTCTAATTCTCTTGATTTTTAGTTTGGCAGTTTGCACAATTTTTATGAGTTTTTTGGAAGTAGTAAGTGCTAACAGTATGTGTTTTTAGTTAGGTCAATTGTCGTTTTGTATAAAAATATAAACAAAGATTTTGGAAAATATGAAAACGATTTTTATTCAAACTCAAACCCATTGTTTGTCCGAGTTCACGCAGAGGAAAGCCGAACACAGAGATTCTGTTTATCCCTGCATTCTCTATGGACAACCTCTGACCATCTGTTTTGATTGGTTGCCAAACTGTTCTCAGTCAAACAGGGTTAAACTATTCAATCAATGCCAGCTGTCTTTTGCAAAAGGCCGATTAATGTATGATAACTGTGTGACAAGGTAATGTTTGACTTTCTCGTTCGTCTTGCAACGGGAACTAAGCCTGAGCCTTACGAGAGATTGACTGGCTAGTAATACTTGTAATTAGACATTGGGACAATTTGAAAAGAAGAAATAAAATGAAGGTGATTATTATGCAAGTGTTTTAGTTGAAGGTTCTGTTTCAGTTGATTGTGTTTTGTCTATTGCATTATGAGTATAATTGTAATGAATTGTAAGGACTTTACTGCTCATTATGGTTCATCTGCAGTTGATCAATATGAGTGTCAAAACTCTTCTCTAGGATCTCTATGTATGTGTATAGAATGTGTGGTTAGTGAAGATTCATGTGAAATTACAAAATATTGTAACTGTGTATCTAGAACTATGAATTAAATTAATTGTTAGAGAATGTCTAAAGTATTCAAGACTGTCAAGTTCACTACTCTTATTTTAGCATTATGGGATCGTAATTTAGTGCAATTAAACTATTTGATTAGACAATAGTATTGTCATTATGTGTATCATTAAAATAAAATATTTATAAAGCCATATGCCTATGCACAAACAATCGCTGGTCACTGTATTGTGCCTGTTACCTAACTTGCCTTTATCAAAAGTTGGCCAATGACAAAGAACATTTCGAGCTGCTTATCATGAGACCAAGTGTTTAATTCCTTTCCTCTATTTTCCCAATTTGTATGGGTTTAGTTTTATTTGATGTCGATGATGATGAGTTCTCTGTGAGAAGGCAGGTTCATTGGCTTTACGCCACCTGGGGATGAGATGAGTGAGGTGGTTTCCCATTGCCTTCTTAAAAGACACTTATGGGTGAGCAACTTGTCCAAGATCGCTACGCAGTGACTCGTGGTGGGTTCGAACCTGCAATCCTCCGAATGCAAGTCTCCGAACATCCCACTACGCCACTGCGCCCCATATTTTATTTACATGTAGTCAAAATCTAACTTTATACTTGTCTATTGCATATAAATTCTTTAGCAAAGCTGCTTCAGTATTTCAGTTTCATTCAGACTGTCCTCAAATTGGTTTTAGATTGTCAGTTTGTTAGGTGTTCTGTTGAAAAAGTATCTTGTGCAGTTGCATAACTTCAACAGTTTTTAAATGCTGTTTAAAAAGAAATTTATTTTGTTTCTTTAACAAAATTTGTTGGGATTCTGATTTCTTGTTTTGTTTATTAAAAGTACAGGTCATGTGTTCTGAAACTAAAGCCTGTCAAAAGGCTCAAACAAAAATGTATTGATTTGATTATATTTCATTGCAGGACGGTCATTAAGTATTTGATGTTCTGAACAAAGTTTGTAATAGTTAAAGCAGCTTTATTTCATTTACTTCATCATGCTGAGCTAAATCTTTAGCCCTTTAACGACCAGTGCATAGTAAAATGTAAGGGATAATCAATATTGCTGGTCGTTAAACGGATAAGCATCATTAATTTATTGTGTCTGATTAAAAGCACGTGCCAAATGATTTTTGCATAATTTCATTGACTTAAACGATTTTATGGTGGACAAAAACATGTTGCTCCCAGGCAATTCAGTATATAGAAACTGTTCGTATGAGACTAATTTCTAATGTCTGATGAAAGAAAGACTGGTAAAAAAATGGCTGTTACAATGGGGTAATTCTAATTACAACGCTATGCAAATGGAACCATAGAAAATGGTGAACTATCATAAGATGAACAGCTTCTACAGGATGGAATGGTCCAATTAAGCATCTTGGTTAAAAGCATCTTGTTTATTAAGTTGTGCGCCCATGGGACGATTTGATGTAACGTGCCGTTGTTTAGCTGGGTATTCAATTAGAACCTCCCAGGGATGAGGTCTCGAGACGGAAAACCAAGACAGTCTCGAGATGGGAGACCAAGAGACTACTCGGTCTTGGTCTCGAATGTGTCGGTTTCCTTCTTAAATTAGCATTCTTGGTCAATTTTTTTCTTTATTTGTCGGCTATTTTCGTTTATATGAGACATCGGATGTTTAGGCCCTACGCTATTGCTATCGATTTATGGCGTGCTGACCAAACTAATAGATCTTTATATGCATGTGACTATGGGCAGGAAAAAAATGCACCTGCAATGGAGTCAGCCATTTCAAAATTTGCTTTCACAAATTTCAAGGTTTTGGAACAATCTAATAATTATGTGGTAGGCCAGGTGTAGACACTGTTAACCTACAATTCGGAAGTCCGTAGTACAAGAACGTCATTCAAACAGAATGTTAATCTAGGCTACTTGTTCAGATGCCTTAAAGTATTTACCTAATTGATCGTATGCTGTAAGTGATTTATAGTGCGATATTCTCAGGCCGAAGCCAAGAGCTGAACACGCAAAAGTTCAGACTGGCCGGTAAAACAGTCTTCTGGACCATTATTAAGATTAGTATTCTTCAGCAATAAAATGAATGTTTTAAGTGTGTTTAAAACCGTTTTAGCGTCTTAAGAAATTGAATTGTTTACAAAAAGGAGTATCGGTCTTGGTCTCGGATCATCAGTCTCGGACCGCTAGGTCTCAGTCTTGGATCTCTTGGTCTTGAGGTTTTGGTCTCATGCCCAAAACTGGTGCCTTCTTTTAGAGTATCTTACAAATGCTGAATCCCTGCTATTCATTAGCTTTTACTTTCAACTTTTCCCGCTGTAGTTCCAACAATGTCCTTAGCAAAATCAAGCTACAGTATTATATGACATAGCTTGTATAGACCATCAATTAATTTATCAAGAAACAGCAAACTTCAGGAGACAGAGTGTTTCAGATGAAGAAACCAGGTTTAGCGCCTTCAAGAGGTTCTTATAAGGCACTGTAGAAATAGACTAATACATACAAACCAGAATGTGGAATTAAATCTGTAACTGTTAAAATTTTTTGTAAAATGCCTGAAAATGTACTAGTGAGCCAACTTATGCTATATACGTTTCCAATACGTGCTACTTCTTAACTGAATGACATGATCAAAATTATATCGAAATACTTTGAGAAGATGCAATAAATACGCATGGTGTACGCCGGCTACTGCGATGGAACTACACTTTGATGATAAAACTTGAATTTAATTTGCCAACTATTGTTAAGTCCACTGCGAGAATGGACTGTGTTAAAAAATTTACTTTTGAGAAAAATGACTTTAAAGTAGAAAATACTTGAGGTGCAGAAACATCATTATTTTATTTGAAACTTGTTGTTTTTCCACTAACAAGCCTTTGTTCCAAGTATATTTTGTTAATAATGCATGAAAACAATATTACCATTAATTAGCAGGTTCTATAGTGCAGGTATGGTATGAAGAAAGAATGTGCCAAATCAAAGGCAAAATCAGGTCAATGAAGGCATAATCAGGTCAATGTCAGTCAGTTCTATGGCAGATATGCCAGCAGAATACTGCCATTACTACTGATGACAATTGAACTAGTGGCGGCGCTGCATGGACGCAAAATACACAATTGCAATTACGTCCCAAAAAAAGATAAAAAAATCACCAATTATTTCAACAACAGTCTTTAACAAAATAAAAGAAATTAAAATATTTAACCAAATAATTTGTAAATGGAATGAAATTTTTAACTTCATCAGAACATATTTACTTAGTACTTAAGTTAGGGTGTATTGATGTTTTCAAGACTCAGGATACCTGCTTTCCATAACGGACGATAATTGAACATTTCCTGTTTAAAAACGATCTGTTTTCATTTTGCTTTTAAATTACAGTTTAAAATTGTGTACCAATCAAGGCCAGCAGAGCCGCCACTAAATTGAACTATGATAACAAACCCAAAAAATGACATGTCGATTTTAAATTATTTAAAATGTAACAAAGTAAGAATGTAACAAAAGTAAAAAGTAACCAAATTGAAACATCACTCATTCCATGTTAACATATGTTTATATAACAAAACAATAGCTGTAGTTTGTAGAACCTTTCAGCTTTCTGTAGATACAGGCTCTGTGTAGACAGAAAGGCAAGGATGGTATTCATCAATTTGTTCTTGATAAATGTATCATTTGAGAGAAACTTTCTTAGGCTAGCTCATGATCAACATAAACTGACCTTGACATTTGTATTTGTTCATTGTTAACTCCTCTGACCAACATGCAATGCACTCAATCTCTTTGACTTTTCTGCCTCGCACCAGGGTCATTGAAATCTTATCCTTGGGATCTGTTGCCCAGTTTTCTCTGCTCTCAAAGGCCTCTCATGTGCTTTGGGTCTTGTCTTGTTTGTCTATTTTTAACCAAGCTATCACAGCTTTCCTTCTCGTCTTCCTCATCAATCAGATTTCAACAGAACTTGTCCAACAGGACATGATTTCAAGTGCAGTTGTACCACAGAAGGAAAAGTGCATTCTCTTGCGTCTTAAGCTAGTCTCAGCTGCCATGGGTGTGAGCGACTTCATTTTCTTGGCTTCGGCACATAAAGGTACACTCCTAGCACTCTCTTTCACCATCTGATCTTTCCACCTACAGGGTACTTACGGGTGAAGTAGAAATCTTATAAAAATACTTCTCTCCTGGTGGGAATTTAACCTTTCACCGAGCTTGGTAGTCCTGCACACCCTACAGAGTGATCTTATCAACTGATGTCCTGTCTAGTAAAATAATGGTGATATAACTAAATTATTATGCAATAATTATCCTGCCCCATTAAAAATAAAATATCAACATCAGAATGCAGCATGAAGCTGCCATTCTGCTCCTTCACTTTTACTGAAAATACATCCTAGATATCAACATCAGAAATTCAGAATGCAGCATGAAGCCGAAAAGACATGCTAGATAATAAGCAAGTATAATATTGCATACAATAGCCTTACACATGTGGAAATGCATAGCATGATTATTACAGATTTAGCTATGAAATCTGGCTCTTTGCAATCAACTGCAGTGAACAATAATCGAATCCATTACAATAAATGTAGTCTACTAAGCTTAAAACCTACATAAAGCTGGTAAGTAATATGAAATGGGATTACATTTACATAAAGCAGTCAAAGTAGCATTTAGAAACAAGAACACATGCAGTCCAATAAAATTCCAAGGCACATAATGAATGATATGCATAAAATTATTTGGGAGCAAATTGCCAAACCTGACTTATGGTCAACCACCATTCAATGCCACAATGTTCTGAAGTAATCCAAAGTACCGCCAATTATAGAACAGTCATATTTTTAAAGCATTCTAGCATTGTTACCCTGCAGGCCAAGTGCAAAACTGACAGCCAGCAAATAAACACCCTTTTATCATCACCCTCATCAAAATCTGTCAATTTCACATTTGTAACAGTCTAGAACCGAAAACAGAATTTATCCCTACAAAGACCAAATGCCTTTCTGCTGCCAACTGTTGCAAGCCTCCTGCACCCATAGCACTGGTAAGATGCTTCATTTAATTTCCAAGGACTTAAGTCCAGTTGTATAACTTCAAATCTTATATTGTCATTAAATCTGTCTTTTTCATATGTTGTTCTCTGCCTCTGTTCTGGTTTTATGATTAGGATGCTATATAAAGTATGAATAGCTTACATAATATAAGATACAAGATGTGATTCATATCCTGTCATTAATTGAACTTTTCTACTACTAAGCTTTAATTATGTGTACCATGGATATTAATTGTTTCTTTGTACGTGCCGTGCGATTGCAGGCGTTATTATTAAAGAAAATACTTACTTACTGTAGCCGTGGCCTCTGCTTAATCACAATTACAGTGTATAGATGTAAATTTTAAAGCTTTCCTACACTGACCACATGGCCTTGACCCTGCTCATTTTTTCATTAACTTAATTTTGATCAGGTGAGATTCTTCACCATCAACTACACCATCAGCTACTCTTTTGAATAGATGCCATGCCATTTAAGGTCATAGGTTGGCAACAGTCATCCTAAGTCTTGGACAGAGAACTGCTGATTCTGGTACTTCCCAGCTCATACTGTGACACCAAATTACACCTAAAATATACCTACACTTGATGACAATCAACATTTTTTAGAAGGATCTGCATAGAAAATTAATGTTTATTTCTTGGATTAAGGCACTTTCAGAATTTGGCTTTAACTACACTAGCTGAACACTTGCAATAAGTCTCTCTTTTTCTCTTGTTACCAATCCAGATACTCTTCTCTTAATACTATGAGTCCACACTGCACTACTCTGCTATTCTAATTTCTCAATTAATACTGAATACTGTCCTGAGAAAACAGGACTGATACAACCAACGTCACATTATATTAAATAAAATTCATTACTTATATTCATATTTTCTACTCGTTCACTCATTATGCAGCAGAGTTCACACATTTTAAAACTTAACCCACTAACTGTAAATAATGCTAAAAGAGAAGAAGCATTGGTTTTTAACAGTGATAAACAAGCGACCGTGAACGACCGATGACTAAAATATAATGACAATTTGTCAGTGAGAATTCCTCAGCCGAGTGAGAAATCAGAGCATCCAATAACAGTAAAAGTTGTACTGACTGACCCATGTAAAGAAAGGACTAATGAAACCAAGCAACAATTTGTCAGACTGACATTAGCAACTCTTCAATTCTTGTATGTCATAGGTAACTAAAATACACTGCATTTCCACCAGTAAAAAAAACATCTACAATAAACAATGTTTAAAAACTACAGCTTTTATTTTTGAGCAAAAAAGAACACTTTATTTATTACAAGAATACAATGATAAAATTTCACAAATTTGTTTCTTAGCAATGAAAATATACAAGTCATGTGTTAATGCAAGGAAAACATTCCTTTAAAATTTGCAATGAAAGCCCACAAATCAGTAAGATACAAATAAATTTTCAAATATGTATACCCTTGCAATTAAATTCAGACAACTTTTATTGCCACTTCGAAAAAAGAATGCAACACCAAATAGGAGGGCAAATGTTTAACAGAAATTCTTCAAAATCACAATTTCTCCATTTTTCCGTCACAGCAATATTTGCATGAAAAGCGTGAAAATGCTGTCAATCTTGTGTGTCTTTGTTGACAAGCGTACGTTACAAATAATAAAAGAATGTGAAAATGCACATGTGTTTTCCAAATGCCCAACAAGATACTCATACTAAAATACTTGAAACTGAACCAGAAATTTAAGTATCCATTTCTTTGTGGCTGGTCCAGATACATCTGAAAGCTTCTACCCTAGAAGCACCTTCTTCATTTTTGTAGCGACTGGCAGGGTCTCGTCCTCCGACTCTGATTCTGTGCTGGAGAAGAGGTTTGCTGGGGTGGTAGTACATCGTGGTGAGCAGAGGTACTGCAGTAACGGAAGACGGTACTTTCCACAGAAGTCCACAAACTTTATGTGCTCGACTCGTGATGTGAAATAGACTCCTGGAATGAAAACAAAAACATTCATCTTTACAAGTTTAATTACTCGAGTGATGGGTCATCAACTGTCAGTTTTTTCAACTGGACTTTGAAAAGATGAATGTGTCTACCAGTGTAACATAAGATGCATATACCACTGGCAGCGCTTCTGAACGATTCACCCTACTAGCACAATTCACCCTACTAGCACAATGGCCGATCGGTTAGAGCGGTCAGCCCGTAACGTTCAGTGTGCGCTGAGCGAGCGGGTTTGACCCTCATCAGAGAGGAAAAATATGGCTAATGTTAAAGAATTTGTTATAGCTTACTATTAAGAATCAATGATTACTTAATAGTTAATTGTCATTGAATGTATTCCCAAATAATTAATAAAAATACAATATCAACATTATTCATTAATTATATTTTAATAGTAAATATTTATTGCTAGTTGTTATTGTTCATTTAAGTTCAAGTGGCTTCCTTCAACCTATTACATAAACAAACCAGAATGTTAACACTTTACACTTCCTAGGTTCTAATGAGCAACATGTTTTGTTGACAATATAATCAGCTGAGTTAAGAAGTCTCCAATGTGAACAGAAGAGTCAGGTATACATAGAACCAGTGTTGGGCACGAGACCAAACACTCAAGACCGAGACCAAGACCGATACTCTTTTTTATAAACAATTCAATTTATTAAGACACTAAACTAGAATAACACGCTTAAAAAACATTTATTTTATCGTTAAAGAACGCTTATCTTAATAATGGTCCAGAAAAAAGTTTTACCGGCCACTCTTAACTTTTGCGGGTTCAGCCTTTAGCGTCGTCTTGAGAATATTACACTATAAATTGCATACAGTATGCGATAGGTAAATATTTTAAGACATCTGAACAAGTAGATTAACGTTCCGTTTGAATGGTGTACTTGTACCACGGACCTCGGACTCGTAGGTTAACAGTGTCTACATGTGGCCAACAAAAAAAAATTAGATTGTTCCAAAAAATTGAAATTTGTGAAAGCAAATTTTGAAATGGCTGAGCCGTTGCAAATGCATTTTCTTCTGCCCACAGTAACATGCATATAATTTCGTCAGCAAGCCATGAATCGATAACAATCGTGTAAAGCCTAAACATCCGGTGTCTCTGATAATCGAAAAATAACCGACCAATATCGAAAAATTGCTCTGATACGGCAAATGGCCAAAAACGCTAATTTAACCAATTCCAAGACTGTTCCTTTATGACCAAGACCGAAATCAATGATCCAAGACCTAGACCGATGCATTCGAGACCAAAACCGTAGTTTTCCGGTCTCGAGACCAGTGGTCTCGTGACCACATCCCTGCATAGAACAGTTTTTGGCCAGTGATAATAATTTAGGAAAAAACGTTGCAGAGAATGAAGAACGGGTTTGGTATTGTAATGATAAGACACTCAATACAGACATGACTTCCATTAGCAGAAGAATAATTACACTAATCCCCAGGCACAGATGTAAGTCTGTTACTGGTCTAAAGCTTCACACTTTAATGACGGGAGTGTACTAAAAGCAACTGGAAAATCAATGCAACTTATCTTCAAGGCACCAAACAAGTGTAGGAACCATTTAGGGTGTAAATACAACACGACGTCTAACCTAATTTCAATATCCACCCCTTGGTTCAATTTACTTTTCGAAACATAAAAACAGATAAATAAATAATGAACTTAAAACTCATATTAATCTACTAATCTACCTTTGCATTTTGGGTTGACGCAATGGTTTGCCGAGTCCAGGTAGTCGACCAGACAACCGGGCAGATCTTCATGCGAATACGGAATATTTCTCATCTTAATCGAGCGCCCGGCAAGCTCAAGAAGAGATGGTGGTTCGTACGTCATCTCTTGGACGAAACGCATAACAAGCGGATTGTTACGGAGGCTGAGTTCGACCAGGTTCAGGCGAATGATCTCCGGTGGTAGAGTGGAAATGCGGTTGTTGTGAAGGCTGAGCGACTGGAGCTTGGCGAGGCTGACAAGGCTACTAGGCAGCGACTCAAGTCGATTGTCACAGAGGACAAGCGAGACAAGACTCTGCATCATTCCGACTTCTGTTGGGATGCTCTGAAGGACATTGCCTCCAAGGTAAAGAATCTCCAGGCTAAACAAATAGCAAAGGTAAAAGATTATCTTAGGGTCAATCAGATCCACGTCGTGTATCGTAAAACATTTGCAGAAAGCCAATTCAACATTCAAAACATTCAGCACTTTCTATTACATTCAACACTCTAAATACATATCTTCAGCACTTTCTATTACATTCAACACTCTAAATACATATCTTCAGCACTTTCTATTGCATTCTACACTCTAAATACATATCTTCAACACTTTATATTGCATTCTACACTCTAAATACATATCTTCAGCACTTTCTATTACATTCAACACTCCAAATACATATCTTCAGCACTTTCTATTACATTCAACACTCTAAATACATATCTTCAGCACTTTCTATTACATTCAACACTCTAAATACATATCTTCAGCACTTTCTATTACATTCAACACTCTAAATACATATCTTCAGCACTTTCTATTACATTCAACACTCTAAATACATATCTTCAGCACTTTCTATTACATTCAACACTCTAAATACATATCTTCAGCACTTTCTATTGCATTCTACACTCCAAATACATATCTTCAGCACTTTCTATTACATTCAACACTCCAAATACATATCTTCAGCACTTTCTATTACATTCAACACTCCAAATACATATGTTCAGCACTTTCTATTACATTCAACACTCTAAATACATATCGTCAGCACTTTCTGTTACATTCAGCACTCCACATACATATCTTCAGCACTTTCTGTTGCATTCAACAATCTATAGACATATCTTCAACACTTTCTATTGCATTCTACACTCTAAATACATATCTTCAGCACTTTCTATTACATTCAACACTCTAAATACATATCTTCAGCACTTTCTGTTACATTCAACACTCTAAATACATATCTTCAGCACTTTCTATTACATTCAACACTCCACATACATATCTTCAGCACTTTCTATTACATTCAACACTCCAAATACATATCTTCAGCACTTTCTATTACATTCAACACTCCACATACATATCTTCAGCACTTTCTAGTACATTCAACACTCTATAGACATATGTTCAGCACTCTCTATTACATTCAACAATCCACATACATATCTTCAGCACTTTCTGTTACATTCAACACTCTAAATACATATCTTCAGCACTTTCTATTACATTCAACACTCCACATACATATCTTCAGCACTTTCTAGTACATTCAACACTCCACATACATATCTTCAGCACTCTCTATTACATTCAACACTCCACATACATATCTTCAGCACTTTCTGTTACATTCAACACTCTAAATACATATCTTCAGCACTTTCTATTACATTCAACACTCCAAATACATATCTTCAGCACTTTCTATTACATTTGAACACTCTACATACATATCTTCAGCACTTTCTATTACATTCAACACTCTGAATACATATGTTCAGCACTTTCTATTACATTCAACACTCTAAATACATATCTTCAGCACTTTCTATTACATTCAACACCCCAAATACATATCTTCAGCACTTTCTATTACATTCAACACTCTAAATACATATCTTCAGCACTTTGTATTACATTCAACACTCCAAATACATATGTTCAGCACTTTCTATTACATTCAACACTCTAAATACATATCGTCAGCACTTTCTGTTACATTCAGCACTCCACATACATATCTTCAGCACTTTCTGTTACATTCAACACTCCAAATACATATGTTCAGCACTTTCTATTACATTTGAACACTCTAAATACATATCTTCAGCACTTTCTGTTACATTCAACACTCTAAATACATATCTTCAGCACTTTCTATTGCATTCTACACTCTAAATACATATCTTCAGCACTTTCTATTACATTCAACACTCCACATACATATCTTCAGCACTTTCTATTACATTCAACACTCCAAATACATATCTTCAGCACTTTCTATTACATTCAACACTCTAAATACATATCTTCAGCACTTTCTGTTACATTCAACACTCTAAATACATATCTTCAGCACTTTCTATTACATTCAACACTCTAAATACATATCTTCAGCACTTTCTGTTACATTCAACACTCTAAATACATATCTTCAGCACTTTCTATTGCATTCTACACTCTAAATACATATCTTCAGCACTTTCTATTACATTCAACACTCCAAATACATATCTTCAGCACTTTCTATTACATTCAACACTCTAAATACATATCGTCAGCACTTTCTGTTACATTCAACACTCCACATACATATCTTCAACACTTTCTGTTACATTCAACAATCTATAGACATATCTTCAGCACTTTCTATTGCATTCTACACTCTAAATACATATCTTCAGCACTTTCTATTACATTCAACACTCCAAATACATATGTTCAGCACTTTCTGTTACATTCAACACTCCACATACATATCTTCAGCACTTTCTGTTACATTCAACAATCTTTAGACATATCTTCAACACTTTATATTGCATTCTACACTCTAAATACATATCTTCAGCACTTTCTATTACATTCAACACTCCACATACATATCTTCAGCACTTTCTGTTACATTCAACAATCTTTAGACATATCTTCAACACTTTATATTGCATTCTACACTCTAAATACATATCTTCAGCACTTTCTATTACATTCAACACTCCACATACATATCTTCAGCACTTTCTATTACATTCAACAATCTTTAGACATATCTTCAACACTTTATATTGCATTCTACACTCTAAATACATATCTTCAGCACTTTCTATTACATTCAACACTCCAAATACATATGTTCAGCACTTTCTATTACATTCAACACTCTAAATACATATCTTCAGCACTTTCTATTACATTCAACACTCTAAATACATATCTTCAGCACTTTCTATTACATTCAACACTCTAAATACATATCTTCAGCACTTTCTATTACATTCAACACTCTAAATACATATCTTCAGCACTTTCTGTTACATTCAACACTCTAAATACATATCTTCAGCACTTTCTATTACATTCAACACTCCACATACATATCTTCAGCACTTTCTGTTACATTCAACACTCCAAATACATATCTTCAGCACTTTCTATTACATTCAACACTCCACATACTTATATTCAGCACTTTCTATTACATTCAACACTCTAAATACATATCTTCAGCACTTTCTATTACATTCAACAATCCACATACATATCTTCAGCACTTTCTGTTACATTCAACACTCTAAATACATATCTTCAGCACTTTCTATTACATTCAACACTCCACATACATATCTTCAGCACTTTCTATTACATTCAACACTCTAAATACATATCTTCAGCACTTTCTATTACATTCAACACTCTAAATACATATCATCAGAACTTTCTGTTACATTCGACACTCTATAGACATATGTTCAGCACTCTCTATTACATTCAACACTCCACATACATATCTTCAGCACTTTCTATTACATTCAACACTCTAAATACATATCTTCAGCACTTTCTGTTACATTCAACACTCTAAATACATATCTTCAGCACTTTCTATTGCATTCTACACTCTAAATACATATCTTCAGCACTTTCTATTACATTCAACACTCCAAATACCTATGTTCAGCACTTTCTATTACATTCAACACTCTAAATACATATCGTCAGCACTTTCTGTTACATTCAACACTCCACATACATATCTTCAACACTTTCTGTTACATTCAACAATCTATAGACATATCTTCAACACTTTCAATTGCATTCTACACTCTAAATACATATCTTCAGCACTTTCTATTACATTCAACACTCCAAATACATATCTTCAGCACTTTCTATTACATTCAACACTCTAAATACATATCTTCAGCACTTTCTATTACATTCAACACTCTAAATACATATCTTCAGCACTTTCTATTACATTCAACACTCTAAATACATATCTTCAGCACTTTCTATTACATTCAACACTCCAAATACATATCTTCAGCACTTTCTATTACATTCAACACTCCACATACATATGTTCAGCACTTTCTATTACATTCAACACTCTAAATACATATCGTCAGCACTTTCTGTTACATTCAGCACTCCACATACATATCTTCAGCACTTTCTGTTACATTCAACAATCTATAGACATATCTTCAACACTTTCTATTGCATTCAACACTCTAAATACATATCTTCAGCACTTTCTATTACATTCAACACTCTAAATACATATCTTCAGCACTTTCTATTACATTCAACACTCTAAATACATATCTTCAGCACTTTCTATTGCATTCTACACTCTAAATACATATCTTCAGCACTTTCTATTACATTCAACACTCCAAATACATATCTTCAGCACTTTCTATTACATTCAACACTCCAAATACATATGTTCAGCACTTTCTATTACATTCAACACTCTAAATACATATCGTCAGCACTTTCTGTTACATTCAGCACTCCACATACATATCTTCAGCACTTTCTGTTACATTCAACAATCTATAGACATATCTTCAACACTTTCTATTGCATTCTACACTCTAAATACATATCTTCAGCACTTTCTATTACATTCAACACTCTAAATACATATCTTCAGCACTTTCTGTTACATTCAACACTCTAAATACATATCTTCAGCACTTTCTATTACATTCAACACTCCACATACATATCTTCAGCACTTTCTATTACATTCAACACTCCAAATACATATCTTCAGCACTTTCTATTACATTCAACACTCCACATACATATCTTCAGCACTTTCTAGTACATTCAACACTCTATAGACATATGTTCAGCACTCTCTATTACATTCAACAATCCACATACATATCTTCAGCACTTTCTGTTACATTCAACACTCTAAATACATATCTTCAGCACTTTCTATTACATTCAACACTCCACATACATATCTTCAGCACTTTCTAGTACATTCAACACTCCACATACATATCTTCAGCACTCTCTATTACATTCAACACTCCACATACATATCTTCAGCACTTTCTGTTACATTCAACACTCTAAATACATATCTTCAGCACTTTCTATTACATTCAACACTCCAAATACATATCTTCAGCACTTTCTATTACATTTGAACACTCTACATACATATCTTCAGCACTTTCTATTACATTCAACACTCTGAATACATATGTTCAGCACTTTCTATTACATTCAACACTCTAAATACATATCTTCAGCACTTTCTATTACATTCAACACCCCAAATACATATCTTCAGCACTTTCTATTACATTCAACACTCTAAATACATATCTTCAGCACTTTGTATTACATTCAACACTCCAAATACATATGTTCAGCACTTTCTATTACATTCAACACTCTAAATACATATCGTCAGCACTTTCTGTTACATTCAGCACTCCACATACATATCTTCAGCACTTTCTGTTACATTCAACACTCCAAATACATATGTTCAGCACTTTCTATTACATTTGAACACTCTAAATACATATCTTCAGCACTTTCTGTTACATTCAACACTCTAAATACATATCTTCAGCACTTTCTATTGCATTCTACACTCTAAATACATATCTTCAGCACTTTCTATTACATTCAACACTCCACATACATATCTTCAGCACTTTCTATTACATTCAACACTCCAAATACATATCTTCAGCACTTTCTATTACATTCAACACTCTAAATACATATCTTCAGCACTTTCTGTTACATTCAACACTCTAAATACATATCTTCAGCACTTTCTATTACATTCAACACTCTAAATACATATCTTCAGCACTTTCTGTTACATTCAACACTCTAAATACATATCTTCAGCACTTTCTATTGCATTCTACACTCTAAATACATATCTTCAGCACTTTCTATTACATTCAACACTCCAAATACATATCTTCAGCACTTTCTATTACATTCAACACTCTAAATACATATCGTCAGCACTTTCTGTTACATTCAACACTCCACATACATATCTTCAACACTTTCTGTTACATTCAACAATCTATAGACATATCTTCAGCACTTTCTATTGCATTCTACACTCTAAATACAAATCTTCAGCACTTTCTATTACATTCAACACTCCAAATACATATGTTCAGCACTTTCTGTTACATTCAACACTCCACATACATATCTTCAGCACTTTCTGTTACATTCAACAATCTTTAGACATATCTTCAACACTTTATATTGCATTCTACACTCTAAATACATATCTTCAGCACTTTCTATTACATTCAACACTCCACATACATATCTTCAGCACTTTCTGTTACATTCAACAATCTTTAGACATATCTTCAACACTTTATATTGCATTCTACACTCTAAATACATATCTTCAGCACTTTCTATTACATTCAACACTCCACATACATATCTTCAGCACTTTCTGTTACATTCAACAATCTTTAGACATATCTTCAACACTTTATATTGCATTCTACACTCTAAATACATATCTTCAGCACTTTCTATTACATTCAACACTCCAAATACATATGTTCAGCACTTTCTATTACATTCAACACTCTAAATACATATCTTCAGCACTTTCTATTACATTCAACACTCTAAATACATATCTTCAGCACTTTCTATTACATTCAACACTCTAAATACATATCTTCAGCACTTTCTATTACATTCAACACTCTAAATACATATCTTCAGCACTTTCTATTACATTCAACACTCTAAATACATATCTTCAGCACTTTCTATTGCATTCTACACTCTAAATACATATCTTCAGCACTTTCTATTACATTCAACACTCCAAATACATATCTTCAGCACTTTCTATTACATTCAACACTCCAAATACATATGTTCAGCACTTTCTATTACATTCAACACTCTAAATACATATCGTCAGCACTTTCTGTTACATTCAGCACTCCACATACATATCTTCAGCACTTTCTGTTACATTCAACAATCTATAGACATATCATCAACACTTTCTATTGCATTCTACACTCTAAATACATATCTTCAGCACTTTCTATTACATTCAACACTCTAAATACATATCTTCAGCACTTTCTGTTACATTCAACACTCTAAATACATATCTTCAGCACTTTCTATTACATTCAACACTCCAAATACATATCTTCAGCACTTTCTATTACATTCAACACTCCAAATACATATCTTCAGCACTTTCTATTACATTCAACACTCCACATACATATCTTCAGCACTTTCTAGTACATTCAACACTCTATAGACATATGTTCAGCACTCTCTATTACATTCAACAATCCACATACATATCTTCAGCACTTTCTGTTACATTCAACACTCTAAATACATATCTTCAGCACTTTCTATTACATTCAACACTCCACATACATATCTTCAGCACTTTCTAGTACATTCAACACTCCACATACATATCTTCAGCACTCTCTATTACATTCAACACTCCACATACATATCTTCAGCACTTTCTGTTACATTCAACACTCTAAATACATATCTTCAGCACTTTCTATTACATTCAACACTCCAAATACATATCTTCAGCACTTTCTATTACATTTGAACATTCTACATACATATCTTCAGCACTTTCTATTACATTCAACACTCTGAATACATATGTTCAGCACTTTCTATTACATTCAACACTCTAAATACATATCTTCAGCACTTTCTATTACATTCAACACCCCAAATACATATCTTCAGCACTTTCTATTACATTCAACACTCTAAATACATATCTTCAGCACTTTGTATTACATTCAACACTCCAAATACATATGTTCAGCACTTTCTATTACGTTCAACACTCTAAATACATATCGTCAGCACTTTCTGTTAAATTCAGCACTCCACATACATATCTTCAGCACTTTCTGTTACATTCAACACTCCAAATACATATGTTCAGCACTTTCTATTACATTCAACACTCTAAATACATATCTTCAGCACTTTCTATTACATTCAACACTCTAAATACATATCTTCAGCACTTTCTGTTACATTCAACACTCTAAATACATATCTTCAGCACTTTCTATTACATTCAACACTCCACATACATATCTTCAGCACTTTCTATTACATTCAACACTCTAAATACATATCTTCAGCACTTTCTATTACATTCAACACTCTAAATACATATCGTCAGCACTTTCTGTTACATTCAGCACTCCACATACATATCTTCAGCACTTTCTGTTACATTCAACAATCTATAGACATATCTTCAACACTTTCTATTGCATTCAACACTCTAAATACATATCTTCAGCACTTTCTATTACATTCAACACTCCACATACATATCTTCAGCACTTTCTATTACATTCAACACTCTAAATACATATCTTCAGCACTTTCTATTACATTCAACACTCCAAATACATATCTTCAGCACTTTCTATTACATTTGAACATTCTACATACATATCTTCAGCACTTTCTATTACATTCAACACTCTAAATACATATGTTCAGCACTTTCTATTACATTCAACACTCTAAATACATATCGTCAGCACTTTCTGTTACATTCAGCACTCCACATACATATCTTCAGCACTTTCTGTTACATTCAACAATCTATAGACATATCTTCAACACTTTCTATTGCATTCTACACTCTAAATACATATCTTCAGCACTTTCTATTACATTCAACACTCTAAATACATATCTTCAGCACTTTCTGTTACATTCAACACTCTAAATACATATCTTCAGCACTTTCTATTACATTCAACACTCCAAATACATATGTTCAGCACTTTCTATTACATTCAACACTCTAAACACATATCGTCAGCACTTTCTGTTACATTCAGCACTCCACATACATATCTTCAGCACTTTCTGTTACATTCAACACTCCAAATACATATGTTCAGCACTTTCTATTACATTCAACACTCTAAATACATATCTTCAGCACTTTCTATTACATTCAACACTCTAAATACATATCTTCAGCACTTTCTGTTACATTCAACACTCTAAATACATACCTTCAGCACTTTCTATTACATTCAACACTCCACATACATATCTTCAGCACTTTCTATTACATTCAACACTCCAAATACATATCTTCAGCACTTTCTATTACATTCAACACTCTAAATACATATCTTCAGCACTTTCTGTTACATTCGACACTCTATAGACATATGTTCAGCACTCTCTATTACATTCAACAATCCACATACATATCTTCAGCACTTTCTATTACATTCAACACTCTAAATACATATCTTCAGCACTTTCTATTACATTCAACACTCTAAATACATATCTTCAGCACTTTCTGTTACATTCAACACTCTAAATACATATCTTCAGCACTTTCTATTACATTCAACACTCCACATACATATCTTCAGCACTTTCTGTTACATTCAACACTCTAAATACATATCTTCAGCACTTTCTATTACATTCAACACTCTAAATACATATCTTCAGCACTTTCTATTACATTCAACACTCTAAATACATATCTTCAGCACTTTCTATTACATTCAACACTCTAAATACATATCTTCAGCACTTTCTATTGCATTCTACACTCTAAATACATATCTTCAGCACTTTCTATTACATTCAACACTCCAAATACATATCTTCAGCACTTTCTATTACATTCAACACTCCAAATACATATGTTCAGCACTTTCTATTACATTCAACACTCTAAATACATATCGTCAGCACTTTCTGTTACATTCAGCACTCCACATACATATCTTCAGCACTTTCTGTTACATTCAACAATCTATAGACATATCTTCAACACTTTCTATTGCATTCTACACTCTAAATACATATCTTCAGCACTTTCTATTACATTCAACACTCTAAATACATATCTTCAGCACTTTTTGTTACATTCAACACTCTAAATACATATCATCAGCACTTTCTGTTACATTCGACACTCTATAGACATATGTTCAGCACTCTCTATTACATTCAACACTCCACATACATATCTTCAGCACTTTCTATTGCATTCTACACTCTAAATACATATCTTCAGCACTTTCTATTACATTCAACACTCCAAATACATATCTTCAGCACTTTCTATTACATTCAACACTCCAAATACATATGTTCAGCACTTTCTATTACATTCAACACTCTAAATACATATCGTCAGCACTTTCTGTTACATTCAGCACTCCACATACATATCTTCAGCACTTTCTGTTACATTCAACAATCTATAGACATATCTTCAACACTTTCTATTGCATTCTACACTCTAAATACATATCTTCAGCACTTTCTATTACATTCAACACTCTAAATACATATCTTCAGCACTTTCTGTTACATTCAACACTCTAAATACATATCATCAGCACTTTCTGTTACATTCGACACTCTATAGACATATGTTCAGCACTCTCTATTACATTCAACACTCCACATACATATCTTCAGCACTTTCTATTACATTCAACACTCCAAATACATATCTTCAGCACTTTCTATTACATTTGAACACTCTACATACATATCTTCAGCACTTTCTGTTACATTCAACAATCTATAGACATGTCTTCAACACTTTATATTGCATTCTACACTCTAAATACATATCTTCAGCACTTTCTATTACATTCAACACTCCAAATACATATGTTCAGCACTTTCTATTACATTCAACACTCTAAATACATATGTTCAGCACTTTCTATTACATTCAACACTCTAAATACATATCTTCAGCACTTTCTATTGCATTCTACACTCTAAATACATATCTTCAGCACTTTCTATTACATTCAACACTCCAAATACATATCTTCAGCACTTTCTATTACATTCAACACTCCAAATACATATGTTCAGCACTTTCTATTACATTCAACACTCTAAATACATATCGTCAGCACTTTCTGTTACATTCAGCACTCCACATACATATCTTCAGCACTTTCTGTTACATTCAACAATCTATAGACATATCTTCAACACTTTCTATTGCATTCTACACTCTAAATACATATCTTCAGCACTTTCTATTACATTCAACACTCTAAATACATATCTTCAGCACTTTCTGTTACATTCAACACTCTAAATACATATCTTCAGCACTTTCTATTACATTCAACACTCCAAATACATATGTTCAGCACTTTCTATTACATTCAACACTCTAAACACATATCGTCAGCACTTTCTGTTACATTCAGCACTCCACATACATATCTTCAGCACTTTCTGTTACATTCAACACTCCAAATACATATGTTCAGCACTTTCTATTACATTCAACACTCTAAATACATATCTTCAGCACTTTCTATTACATTCAACACTCTAAATACATATCTTCAGCACTTTCTGTTACATTCAACACTCTAAATACATACCTTCAGCACTTTCTATTACATTCAACACTCCACATACATATCTTCAGCACTTTCTATTACATTCAACACTCCAAATACATATCTTCAGCACTTTCTATTACATTCAACACTCTAAATACATATCTTCAGCACTTTCTGTTACATTCGACACTCTATAGACATATGTTCAGCACTCTCTATTACATTCAACAATCCACATACATATCTTCAGCACTTTCTGTTACATTCAACACTCTAAATACATATCTTCAGCACTTTCTATTACATTCAACACTCCACATACATATCTTCAGCACTTTCTAGTACATTCAACACTCCACATATATATCTTCAGCACTCTCTATTACATTCAACACTCCACATACATATCTTCAGCACTTTCTGTTACATTCAACACTCTAAATACATATCTTCAGCACTTTCTATTACATTCAACACTCCACATACTTATCTTCAGCACTTTCTATTACATTCAACACTCTAAATACATATGTTCAGCACTTTCTATTACATTCAACACTCTAAATACATATTTTCAGCACTTTCTGTTACATTCAGTACTCCACATACATATCTTCAGCACTTTCTGTTACATTCAACAATCTATAGACATATCTTCAACACTTTCTATTGCATTCTACACTCCACATACATATCTTCAGCACTTTCTATTACATTCAACACTCCAAATACATATGTTCAGCACTTTCTATTACATTCAACACTCTAAATACATATCGTCAGCACTTTCTATTACATTCAACACTCCACATACATATCTTCAGCACTTTCTATTACATTCAACACTCCACATACATATCTTCAGCACTTTCTATTACATTCAACACTCCAAATACATATCTTCAGCACTTTCTATTACATTCAACACTCTAAATACATATCTTCAGCACTTTCTGTTACATTCGACACTCTAAATACATATCTTCAGCACTTTCTATTACATTCAACACTCCAAATACATATCTTCAGCACTTTCTATTACATTCAACACTCCAAATACATATGTTCAGCACTTTCTATTACATTCAACACTCTAAATACATATCGTCAGCACTTTCTGTTACATTCAGCACTCCACATACATATCTTCAGCACTTTCTGTTACATTCAACAATCTATAGACATATCTTCAACACTTTCTATTGCATTCTACACTCTAAATACATATCTTCAGCACTTTCTATTACATTCAACACTCCAAATACATATGTTCAGCACTTTCTATTACATTCAACACTCTAAATACATATCGTCAGCACTTTCTGTTACATTCAGCACTCCACATACATATCTTCAGCACTTTCTGTTACATTCAACAATCTATAGACATATCTTCAACACTTTCTATTGCATTCTACACTCTAAATACATATCTTCAGCACTTTCTATTACATTCAACACTCTAAATACATATCTTCAGCACTTTCTGTTACATTCAACACTCTAAATACATATCATCAGCACTTTCTGTTACATTCGACACTCTATAGACATATGTTCAGCACTCTCTATTACATTCAACACTCCACATACATATCTTCAGCACTTTCTATTACATTCAACACTCCAAATACATATCTTCAGCACTTTCTATTACATTTGAACACTCTACATACATATCTTCAGCACTTTCTGTTACATTCAACAATCTATAGACATATCTTCAACACTTTATATTGCATTCTACACTCTAAATACATATCTTCAGCACTTTCTATTACATTCAACACTCCAAATACATATGTTCAGCACTTTCTATTACATTCAACACTCTAAATACATATCGTCAGCACTTTCTATTACATTCAACACTCCACATACATATCTTCAGCACTTTCTATTACATTCAACACTCTAAATACATATCTTCAGCACTTTCTATTACATTCAACACTCTAAATACATATCTTCAGCACTTTCTATTACATTCAACACTCTAAATACATATCTTCAGCACTTTCTATTGCATTCTACACTCTAAATACATATCTTCAGCACTTTCTATTACATTCAACACTCCAAATACATATCTTCAGCACTTTCTATTACATTCAACACTCCAAATACATATGTTCAGCACTTTCTATTACATTCAACACTCTAAATACATATCGTCAGCACTTTCTGTTACATTCAGCACTCCACATACATATCTTCAGCACTTTCTGTTACATTCAACAATCTATAGACATATCTTCAACACTTTCTATTGCATTCTACACTCTAAATACATATCTTCAGCACTTTCTATTACATTCAACACTCTAAATACATATCTTCAGCACTTTCTGTTACATTCAACACTCTAAATACATATCTTCAGCACTTTCTATTACATTCAACACTCCAAATACATATGTTCAGCACTTTCTATTACATTCAACACTCTAAATACATATCGTCAGCACTTTCTGTTACATTCAGCACTCCACATACATATCTTCAGCACTTTCTGTTACATTCAACACTCCAAATACATATGTTCAGCACTTTCTATTACATTCAACACTCTAAATACATATCTTCAGCACTTTCTATTACATTCAACACTCTAAATACATATCTTCAGCACTTTCTGTTACATTCAACACTCTAAATACATATCTTCAGCACTTTCTATTACATTCAACACTCCACATACATATCTTCAGCACTTTCTATTACATTCAACACTCCAAATACATATCTTCAGCACTTTCTATTACATTCAACACTCTAAATACATATCTTCAGCACTTTCTGTTACATTCGACACTCTATAGACATATGTTCAGCACTCTCTATTACATTCAACAATCCACATACATATCTTCAGCACTTTCTGTTACATTCAACACTCTAAATACATATCTTCAGCACTTTCTATTACATTCAACACTCCACATACATATCTTCAGCACTTTCTAGTACATTCAACACTCCACATACATATCTTCAGCACTCTCTATTACATTCAACACTCCACATACATATCTTCAGCACTTTCTGTTACATTCAACACTCTAAATACATATCTTCAGCACTTTCTATTACATTCAACACTCCACATACTCATCTTCAGCACTTTCTATTAAATTCAACACTCTAAATACATATCTTCAGCACTTTCTATTACATTCAACACTCTAAATACATATCATCAGCACTTTCTGTTACATTCAACACTCTATAGACATATGTTCAGCACTCTCTATTACATTCAACACTCCACATACATATCTTCAGCACTTTCTATTACATTCAACACTCTAAATACATATCTTCAGCACTTTCTATTACATTCAACACTCCAAATACATATGTTCAGCACTTTCTATTACATTCAACACTCTAAATACATATCTTCAGCACTTTCTGTTACATTCAGTACTCCACATACATATCTTCAGCACTTTCTGTTACATTCAACAATCTATAGACATATCTTCAACACTTTCTATTGCATTCTACACTCCACATACATATCTTCAGCACTTTCTATTACATTCAACACTCCAAATACATATGTTCAGCACTTTCTGTTACATTCAACACTCCAAATACATATGTTCAGCACTTTCTATTACATTCAACACTCTAAATACATATCTTCAGCACTTTCTATTACATTTGAACACTCTACATACATATCTTCAGCACTTTCTGTTACATTCAACAATCTATAGACATGTCTTCAACACTTTATATTGCATTCTACACTCTAAATACATATCTTCAGCACTTTCTATTACATTCAACACTCCAAATACATATGTTCAGCACTTTCTATTACATTCAACACTCTAAATACATATGTTCAGCACTTTCTATTACATTCAACACTCTAAATACATATCTTCAGCACTTTCTATTACATTCAACACTCTAAATACATATCTTCAGCACTTTCTATTACATTCAACACTCTAAATACATATCTTCAGCACTTTCTATTACATTCAACACTCTAAATACATATCTTCAGCACTTTCTATTGCATTCTACACTCTAAATACATATCTTCAGCACTTTCTATTACATTCAACACTCCAAATACATATCTTCAGCACTTTCTATTACATTCAACACTCCAAATACATATGTTCAGCACTTTCTATTACATTCAACACTCTAAATACATATCGTCAGCACTTTCTGTTACATTCAGCACTCCACATACATATCTTCAGCACTTTCTGTTACATTCAACAATCTATAGACATATCTTCAACACTTTCTATTGCATTCTACACTCTAAATACATATCTTCAGCACTTTCTATTACATTCAACACTCTAAATACATATCTTCAGCACTTTCTGTTACATTCAACACTCTAAATACATATCTTCAGCACTTTCTATTACATTCAACACTCCAAATACATATGTTCAGCACTTTCTATTACATTCAACACTCTAAACACATATCGTCAGCACTTTCTGTTACATTCAGCACTCCACATACATATCTTCAGCACTTTCTGTTACATTCAACACTCCAAATACATATGTTCAGCACTTTCTATTACATTCAACACTCTAAATACATATCTTCAGCACTTTCTATTACATTCAACACTCTAAATACATATCTTCAGCACTTTCTGTTACATTCAACACTCTAAATACATATCTTCAGCACTTTCTATTACATTCAACACTCCACATACATATCTTCAGCACTTTCTATTACATTCAACACTCCAAATACATATCTTCAGCACTTTCTATTACATTCAACACTCTAAATACATATCTTCAGCACTTTCTGTTACATTCGACACTCTATAGACATATGTTCAGCACTCTCTATTACATTCAACAATCCACATACATATCTTCAGCACTTTCTGTTACATTCAACACTCTAAATACATATCTTCAGCACTTTCTATTACATTCAACACTCCACATACATATCTTCAGCACTTTCTAGTACATTCAACACTCCACATATATATCTTCAGCACTCTCTATTACATTCAACACTCCACATACATATCTTCAGCACTTTCTGTTACATTCAACACTCTAAATACATATCTTCAGCACTTTCTATTACATTCAACACTCCACATACTTATCTTCAGCACTTTCTATTACATTCAACACTCTAAATACATATCTTCAGCACTTTCTATTACATTCAACACTCTAAATACATATCATCAGCACTTTCTGTTACATTCAACACTCTATAGACATATGTTCAGCACTCTCTATTACATTCAACACTCCACATACATATCTTCAGCACTTTCTATTACATTCAACACTCTAAATACATATCTTCAGCACTTTCTATTACATTCAACACTCCAAATACATATGTTCAGCACTTTCTATTACATTCAACACTCTAAATACATATCTTCAGCACTTTCTGTTACATTCAGTACTCCACATACATATCTTCAGCACTTTCTGTTACATTCAACAATCTATAGACATATCTTCAACACTTTCTATTGCATTCTACACTCCACATACATATCTTCAGCACTTTCTATTACATTCAACACTCCAAATACATATGTTCAGCACTTTCTATTACATTCAACACTCTAAATACATATCGTCAGCACTTTCTATTACATTCAACACTCCACATACATATCTTCAGCACTTTCTATTACATTCAACACTCCACATACATATCTTCAGCACTTTCTATTACATTCAACACTCCAAATACATATCTTCAGCACTTTCTATTACATTCAACACTCTAAATACATATCTTCAGCACTTTCTGTTACATTCGACACTCTAAATACATATCCTCAGCACTTTCTATTACATTCAACACTCCAAATACATATCTTCAGCACTTTCTATTACATTCAACACTCCAAATACATATGTTCAGCACTTTCTATTACATTCAACACTCTAAATACATATCGTCAGCACTTTCTGTTACATTCAGCACTCCACATACATATCTTCAGCACTTTCTGTTACATTCAACAATCTATAGACATATCTTCAACACTTTCTATTGCATTCTACACTCTAAATACATATCTTCAGCACTTTCTATTACATTCAACACTCCAAATACATATGTTCAGCACTTTCTATTACATTCAACACTCTAAATACATATCGTCAGCACTTTCTGTTACATTCAGCACTCCACATACATATCTTCAGCACTTTCTGTTACATTCAACAATCTATAGACATATCTTCAACACTTTCTATTGCATTCTACACTCTAAATACATATCTTCAGCACTTTCTATTACATTCAACACTCTAAATACATATCTTCAGCACTTTCTGTTACATTCAACACTCTAAATACATATCATCAGCACTTTCTGTTACATTCGACACTCTATAGACATATGTTCAGCACTCTCTATTACATTCAACACTCCACATACATATCTTCAGCACTTTCTATTACATTCAACACTCCAAATACATATCTTCAGCACTTTCTATTACATTTGAACACTCTACATACATATCTTCAGCACTTTCTGTTACATTCAACAATCTATAGACATATCTTCAACACTTTATATTGCATTCTACACTCTAAATACATATCTTCAGCACTTTCTATTACATTCAACACTCCAAATACATATGTTCAGCACTTTCTATTACATTCAACACTCTAAATACATATCGTCAGCACTTTCTATTACATTCAACACTCCACATACATATCTTCAGCACTTTCTATTACATTCAACACTCTAAATACATATCTTCAGCACTTTCTATTACATTCAACACTCTAAATACATATCTTCAGCACTTTCTATTACATTCAACACTCTAAATACATATCTTCAGCACTTTCTATTGCATTCTACACTCTAAATACATATCTTCAGCACTTTCTGTTACATTCAACACTCTAAATACATATCTTCAGCACTTTCTATTACATTCAACACTCCAAATACATATGTTCAGCACTTTCTATTACATTCAACACTCTAAATACATATCGTCAGCACTTTCTGTTACATTCAGCACTCCACATACATATCTTCAGCACTTTCTGTTACATTCAACACTCCAAATACATATGTTCAGCACTTTCTATTACATTCAACACTCTAAATACATATCTTCAGCACTTTCTATTACATTCAACACTCTAAATACATATCTTCAGCACTTTCTGTTACATTCAACACTCTAAATACATATCTTCAGCACTTTCTATTACATTCAACACTCCACATACATATCTTCAGCACTTTCTATTACATTCAACACTCCAAATACATATCTTCAGCACTTTCTATTACATTCAACACTCTAAATACATATCTTCAGCACTTTCTGTTACATTCGACACTCTATAGACATATGTTCAGCACTCTCTATTACATTCAACAATCCACATACATATCTTCAGCACTTTCTGTTACATTCAACACTCTAAATACATATCTTCAGCACTTTCTATTACATTCAACACTCCACATACATATCTTCAGCACTTTCTAGTACATTCAACACTCCACATACATATCTTCAGCACTCTCTATTACATTCAACACTCCACATACATATCTTCAGCACTTTCTGTTACATTCAACACTCTAAATACATATCTTCAGCACTTTCTATTACATTCAACACTCCACATACTTATCTTCAGCACTTTCTATTACATTCAACACTCTAAATACATATCTTCAGCACTTTCTATTACATTCAACACTCTAAATACATATCATCAGCACTTTCTGTTACATTCAACACTCTATAGACATATGTTCAGCACTCTCTATTACATTCAACACTCCACATACATATCTTCAGCACTTTCTATTACATTCAACACTCTAAATACATATCTTCAGCACTTTCTATTACATTCAACACTCCAAATACATATGTTCAGCACTTTCTATTACATTCAACACTCTAAATACATATCTTCAGCACTTTCTGTTACATTCAGTACTCCACATACATATCTTCAGCACTTTCTGTTACATTCAACAATCTATAGACATATCTTCAACACTTTCTATTGCATTCTACAC
The DNA here is from genome assembly GCA_959347315.1 of Bimastos eiseni. Taxonomy (NCBI): domain Eukaryota; kingdom Metazoa; phylum Annelida; class Clitellata; order Crassiclitellata; family Lumbricidae; genus Bimastos; species Bimastos eiseni. The sequence goes on along the minus strand of OY365813.1, from coordinate 8,675,569 downwards.
TCCACATACATATCTTCAGCACTTTCTATTACATTCAACACTCCAAATACATATGTTCAGCACTTTCTATTACATTCAACACTCTAAATACATATCGTCAGCACTTTCTATTACATTCAACACTCCACATACATATCTTCAGCACTTTCTATTACATTCAACACTCCACATACATATCTTCAGCACTTTCTATTACATTCAACACTCCAAATACATATCTTCAGCACTTTCTATTACATTCAACACTCTAAATACATATCTTCAGCACTTTCTGTTACATTCGACACTCTATAGACATATGTTCAGCACTCTCTATTACATTCAACAATCCACATACATATCATCAGCACTTTCTGTTACATTCAACACTCTAAATACATATCTTCAGCACTTTCTGTTACATTCAACACTCCACATACATATCTTCAGCACTTTCTAGTACATTCAACACTCCACATACATATCTTCAGCACTCTCTATTACATTCAACACTCCACATACATATCTTCAGCACTTTCTGTTACATTCAACACTCTAAATACATATCTTCAGCACTTTCTATTACATTCAACACTCCAAATACATATCTTCAGCACTTTCTATTACATTTGAACACTCTACATACATATCTTCAGCACTTTCTGTTACATTCAACACTCTGAATACATATGTTCAGCACTTTCTATTACATTCAACACTCTAAATACATATCTTCAGCACTTTCTGTTACATTCAACACTCTAAATACATATCTTCAGCACTTTCTATTACATTCAACACTCTAAATACATATCTTCAGCACTTTCTATTACATTCAACACTCCACATACATATCTTCAGCACTTTCTATTACATTCAACACTCTAAATACATATCTTCAGCACTTTCTATTACATTCAACACTCTAAATACATATCTTCAGCACTTTCTATTACATTCAACACTCCACATACATATCTTCAGCACTTTCTATTACATTCAACACTCTAAATACATATCTTCAGCACTTTCTATTACATTCAACACTCTAAATACATATCTTCAGCACTTTCTATTACATTCAACACTCTAAATACATATCTTCAGCACTTTCTATTACATTCAACACTCTAAATACATATCTTCAGCACTTTCTATTACATTCAACACTCTAAATACATATCTTCAGCACTTTCTTTTACATTCAACACTCCAAATACATATCTTCGGCACTTTCTATTACATTAGAACACTCTACATACATATCTTCAGCACTTTATGTTACATTCAACACTCTGAATACATATGTTCAGCACTTTCTATTACATTCAACACTCCAAATACATATCTTCAGCACTTTCTATTACATTCAACACTCCAAATACATATTTTCAGCACTTTCTATTACATTTGAACACTCTACATACATATCTTCAGCACTTTTTGTTACATTCAACACTCTAAATACATATCTTCAGCACTTTCTATTACATTCAACACTCTAAATACATATCTTCAGCACTTTCTATTACATTCAACACTCCACATACATATCTTCAGCACTTTCTATTACATTCAACACTCTAAATACATATCTTCAGCACTTTCTATTACATTCAACACTCCACATACTTATCTTCAGCACTTTCTATTACATTCAACACTCCAAATACATATCTTCAGCACTTTCTATTACATTTGAACACTCTACATACATATCTTCAGCACTTTCTGTTACATTCAACACTCTAAATACATATCTTCAGCACTTTCTATTACATTCAACACTCTAAATACATATCTTCAGCACTTTCTATTACATTCAACACTCTAAATACATATCTTCAGCACTTTCTATTACATTTGAACACTCTACATACATATCTTCAGCACTTTCTGTTACATTCAACACTCTAAATACATATCTTCAGCACTTTCTATTACATTCAACACTCTAAATACATATCTTCAGCACTTTCTGTTACATTCAGTACTCCACATACATATCTTCAGCACTTTCTGTTACATTCAACAATCTATAGACATATCTTCAACACTTTCTATTGCATTCTACACTCCACATACATATCTTCAGCACTTTCTATTACATTCAACACTCCAAATACATATGTTCAGCACTTTCTATTACATTCAACACTCTAAATACATATCGTCAGCACTTTCTATTACATTCAACACTCCACATACATATCTTCAGCACTTTCTATTACATTCAACACTCCACATACATATCTTCAGCACTTTCTATTACATTCAACACTCCAAATACATATCTTCAGCACTTTCTATTACATTCAACACTCTAAATACATATCTTCAGCACTTTCTGTTACATTCGACACTCTATAGACATATGTTCAGCACTCTCTATTACATTCAACAATCCACATACATATCATCAGCACTTTCTGTTACATTCAACACTCTAAATACATATCTTCAGCACTTTCTGTTACATTCAACACTCCACATACATATCTTCAGCACTTTCTAGTACATTCAACACTCCACATACATATCTTCAGCACTCTCTATTACATTCAACACTCCACATACATATCTTCAGCACTTTCTGTTACATTCAACACTCTAAATACATATCTTCAGCACTTTCTATTACATTCAACACTCCAAATACATATCTTCAGCACTTTCTATTACATTTGAACACTCTACATACATATCTTCAGCACTTTCTGTTACATTCAACACTCTGAATACATATGTTCAGCACTTTCTATTACATTCAACACTCTAAATACATATCTTCAGCACTTTCTATTACATTCAACACTCTAAATACATATCTTCAGCACTTTCTATTACATTCAACACTCTAAATACATATCTTCAGCACTTTCTATTACATTCAACACTCCACATACATATCTTCAGCACTTTCTATTACATTCAACACTCTAAATACATATCTTCAGCACTTTCTATTACATTCAACACTCTAAATACATATCTTCAGCACTTTCTATTACATTCAACACTCCACATACATATCTTCAGCACTTTCTATTACATTCAACACTCTAAATACATATCTTCAGCACTTTCTATTACATTCAACACTCTAAATACATATCTTCAGCACTTTCTATTACATTCAACACTCTAAATACATATCTTCAGCACTTTCTATTACATTCAACACTCTAAATACATATCTTCAGCACTTTCTATTACATTCAACACTCTAAATACATATCTTCAGCACTTTCTTTTACATTCAACACTCCAAATACATATCTTCGGCACTTTCTATTACATTTGAACACTCTACATACATATCTTCAGCACTTTATGTTACATTCAACACTCTGAATACATATGTTCAGCACTTTCTATTACATTCAACACTCCAAATACATATCTTCAGCACTTTCTATTACATTCAACACTCCAAATACATATTTTCAGCACTTTCTATTACATTTGAACACTCTACATACATATCTTCAGCACTTTTTGTTACATTCAACACTCTAAATACATATCTTCAGCACTTTCTATTACATTCAACACTCTAAATACATATCTTCAGCACTTTCTATTACATTCAACACTCCACATACATATCTTCAGCACTTTCTATTACATTCAACACTCTAAATACATATCTTCAGCACTTTCTATTACATTCAACACTCCACATACTTATCTTCAGCACTTTCTATTACATTCAACACTCCAAATACATATCTTCAGCACTTTCTATTACATTTGAACACTCTACATACATATCTTCAGCACTTTCTGTTACATTCAACACTCTAAATACATATCTTCAGCACTTTCTATTACATTCAACACTCTAAATACATATCTTCAGCACTTTCTATTACATTCAACACTCTAAATACATATCTTCAGCACTTTCTATTACATTTGAACACTCTACATACATATCTTCAGCACTTTCTGTTACATTCAACACTCTAAATACATATCTTCAGCACTTTCTATTACATTCAACACTCTAAATACATATCTTCAGCACTCTCTATTACATTCAACACTCTAAATACATATCATCAGCACTTTCTGTTACATTCGACACTCTATAGACATATGTACAGCACTCTCTATTACATTCAACACTCCACATACATATCTTCAGCACTTTCTATTACATTCAACACTCCAAATACATATCTTCAGCACTTTCTATTACATTTGAACACTCTACATACATATCTTCAGCACTTTCTGTTACATTCAACACTCTAAATACATATCTTCAGCACTTTCTATTACATTCAACACTCTAAATACATATCTTCAGCACTTTCTATTACATTCAACACTCTAAATACATATCTTCAGCACTTTCTGTTACATTCAGCACTCTATAGACATATGTTCAGCACTCTCTATTACATTCAACACTCTACATACATATCGTCAGCACTTTCTGTTACATTCAACACTCTATAGACATATGTTCAGCACTCTCTATTACATTCAACACTCCACAGACATATCTTCAGCACTTTCTGTTACATTCAGCACTCTATAGACATATCTTCAGCACTTTCTATTACATTCAACACTCTAAATACATATCTTCAGCACTTTCTATTACATTCAACACTCTATAGACATATGTTCAGCATTTTCTAGCAGCTGTCAGCATATTGCAAAACGGTAGCCATTAACGAGCCATGAAATTTAAATATTACTTTGCAAAATAGGCCGTATAAGAAATTAAAATGTATTGATTTTATAGCAGGTGTTGTGTAGCAGTCTGATGGCTAGCTAGCCGAAAAATCACCTAGAAGGACCAATGCATATTTTTATGTGCCGTCTTCAAATATGACTATACTAGACCTTCCAAATAAACACAATGAAATCCAAGCTATAACTCATCTTACGTATGTTGTCACTAATGTTTGCCTTACATGCTGCTATCGAGGTAAAGTAGAGCAACATATGGTATCGCAACAATTTTTTTCCTAGTATGGCATGTGCATTGTGGAGACTTCCTTTTAGCCAATCAGCAATACTCAATACCAATACTTTTCTTCATTATAATTTATATGGTTTCTCAGCCGCCTGAATAAGTCGCAATCAAGAAACAAATGGTGAAGCTTTAGCAATTAACTCGTTCTTTGACGTCAACGGAAAGAATCTATAAATAGGGAAATGATCATATGCAGGTCCTATTTCGATCAGAGGTTGAAGACGGTTGCATAATTTTAAAGTGTTTGCAAAAGTTGGTCAACATTGAAAATGAATTGGTCTGCCAAAACGAATATTGCCAGTGTGACATCGGCATATTCTCCACAGAGTAATTGAACAGCTTTGCCAGTATGGCTATGGCATGTGCAAAAAATGTTGTGCATACAGCACATTGAAAATGTGTCCCAGCTTAATGACAGTTAAATTAAGACCATATCTAAAATCAATAATGAAAAGTCCTGAAAAACTAAGAAAAGTCCCTTCCTTGTCTAAATATAAATGAAGAGACCTATCAGCCAAGGAACCAGTTTCTGGACTGGGTAGGCCACAGCCGGCTAGGAGACTCGATTTATGTAGTTTAATTAAAATATTGCAAATATTTTCCGCACACTAAATTCTTATGTGAGCTGGCTCCACGGCCCATCTGCGTGCACACATACACATAACTTAGAGGGAACATTGCTCGACGCCCCCCCCCCACGTTTGCAGCTCATAGGACAGACTGTTTTTTAAAATTTCTGCTGATTCACTGCCACTGATATCGCATGGTTCAAGGGTACTGCCCGTTGCCCTTTGGCCTAGACCAGCCATTGCCCGTCTTGATCTGGTCTCCTTAGAATAAAATTCCTAGAAGTCTGACTGACACATGAAACAAAACAATGTCTAAGCTGGGTCACAGATTAGCACAACATTAGGTTTATTTCAGGGCAAAACAAGGAGTCAGACAACAGTGACACAGCAGTCTGTCTGTCTGTCTGTATGTCTGACTGACTGTGTGTCTGTCTGCATGTCTGTCTGTCTGTTAAACTCAGTCTGTCTGTCTGTCTCTCGTTCTGTAGATCACATTCAATATGCCTCTACAACTAAAAGACCAGTTTACAACTGGATGAGTAAGCTTACATTGTGCAGTTCTGTTCATACTAATTTCTGTAATCTTAGCCAAAGACTAAGGAGATATCAATATCGATGCCTGGTTTTAGATTCACCCTTTCTGCTACTTCTGCAAGAGAACAGTGCGTCCAAATGAATATTTTCTCTATAATTCTTCATCATGCATCAGGTTTGTCCAGTCAAACCTAGGGCATTGTTGTGGGATTTGGTCTTAGAAGACACCAAGACAAGCGAGTGAAGTGGATGGCCTGCAGAGTACAGTAGAACTTCTGTTGTTTACATAATATAGACGGACTGCTTTCACATATCCTTGATCAGTTGAGGGTCATTAAACTTGACACACGACCCAGTCACTCCTTGATCACATGCTTGACACACTCACTGGCCGCGCTGCCCCCTAGGCTGAGAACCAGTCCTTCTCACTGCACTATTAAGTCCCTCAGCCACCGACCCACTGAACACTGCATCACAGGCCTACTACACAAAACTCAAGGGGCGCCTGTCTACCAAGTAGATGAACCATATGATACATTTGTTGACAAACCGAATTTCAGAGTTCAGATCCAGAGATAAGAAATAGTGAAAACATCAAATATCAGAAAGACAAATAACCACCAATGATATATCAACACAAACATCTTGATAATCTTCCTAATACTTGACCTGTGTCAACGATAAACACAATACATTTAATACACTGCTCGCTTTTGTCTCTGGACATAATTATAAGCTACTGACAAGATGACTTAAACACAGAATCACTGAAACAGTCAAAGTGTACCTTTGTGTACCTCATTCAAAAGCGCAACAATCACATGTACCACAAATTGAACCTCAAATTGAAACCTTAATTTTGTTAGGGTTTCATAAACTGACTTCCTGTACAAAAGAAATCAGCTGAGATCTGAGATGTATTAGACATGTCGCGATCCCACAGAAATCATTGCGCAACCACCTATTGCAGAGAGACAGGCATCACTAATGGATCATTTGACTGATTTACATCAAAAATTTAAAAACTAGAAATTACTGGAACCCAACAATGTAAACATACAGAATTACAGATTGCATTGTATATCTGTATGTGCAATGATAGTGAGGAGGGTAAATCCTGAGGAGGTGGGAGTCAAAGGCAAGAAACCTCAGCCCATTACTCCATATGGAGAGAAGTCTCAGCCCATGACTCAAAATGGGGAGAAGCCTCAGCCCATGACTCCATATGGGGCCAGTCCTCTTCCATGCTTCAAACATACATTGCATGGTGCCGTGTCTGTCTACTTGTTTCGTTGTTGAGTCCACTGAGGTGTGCAACAAGACCTGAAGACCTTACAAAGGTCCATGGCCATCGGCCACTATATGTGTAAACTGCAACGGTGAAGCTGTACTTAATAAATAAATTTATTGTGGACAGCTTCCGCTGTTATCACAGCTCGCCCTCCCCCCTCTGCTCATTTCCTCTCTTCATTAAAAATGGTTACCAGTTACATTCTAATGGCTTTTCAGCTGCAGTAATAAACTGTCTGCACTTGGCTTCTAAAACTTAGCTTAATATTTTGGCTTTTATGGCACCTTTAGCAAAGCACTTGAAAACACCCACAGCGCAACACGAAATAGTTAATAGCTGATCAAGTTTGTGATGGACATAAACAAAGACTGGATCTGGCAACCTCTAACTGTCCACCAAGAGAGGGGCAAATTTCCAGGGGCCCGGTGATTATTAGAGGCCCGGGCAAGGCCCACAATCAACTAATGCAAAACAGCAAAGTGTTCTCCGGTTTTGGAATATGTAAATGTTTGAGCTGAAGATCAACTATCTATACTTAGAGTTAATAAGACAGCTGATTAAGACTAAGACAGCCGTTTGCTAGGAAACTCCACATTGCATTGTATTGTTTACAGATTTCAAAAGTTATCAGAGATACTCCCGGTGAGATGAGAAAGGTCTTAAGACCATGCATGGGCCTCTAGAGGAAGCAATACCCCAGTTATAAACATGAATACAGGGAAGGTCATTCCATAGCAAAGGGCCAGTCGATGCATAAGCACAGTGCTAGGCAGTGGGTCTTGAGCTGCCACAGTCAACAAAAGTTCCACTCAGCTAGTTTTCATTTGCTGAAAATGGCCCAAATCTAAAAGAGATCACCATTGTTTACAGTCTGAAGATGACTTTGAAAACAAGTTTACTCTATCTACAGCTGATCAGCCTGTGCAATTGTTCAACAACTTCCACTCAAATCTTGCAATGGTCTCTGAGGTAAACACCAGTTGCTTATAGGTCGTCCCCTCCCTTAGCTGTACACCAAAATGACCTCTTTACATCTCGGACTAAGACTGCCCTGCACGGCGGTACTATGCACATGCAACTCTGATTAGGCTGAACAGAAGCCCTTCAGAAATCCGTAAATACAATACTGAGTTTCCTAGCATATAGTAAGTACTGCAGCCAGTGTTTGTACTTTGTAGATAGTTGGATACCAACTGTGATAGCTTTCAAAATGCTTGAACACAAGCACTCAGCATCACCTGATTTCTTGTTTCCTTGACCCATATGACCCTTGACCTGAGCGTCTGAGTAGTTGTCTTGAAGGGGTGCTATATTGAATTCATATAAATTCAATTATGAATGTCAACCACGCTGCTCCAAACAAAGCATCAATTACGCTAATTCTGACAACTTTCTGATGACAACTCAAAATGAAGTGACCATCGACTGGTGGATGTAACACGCATTAGGATAACGGTGCTATAGAAGTCATTTGATTAGATTAGAAAAGACAAGACTGTCTGGTTGCAGGGTCAGAGCGCTCGTCTATGCTACATTATGTATTAATATCATTCAGGAGACAAAACTCACTGATAAACAACCAATACAAAACAGTTCTCACACCATCCCTTGTAATAATCAGGACCTTATAACAATAATATGGATCCCAACAACAATGTCATTAGAGACTTATTTCCTCTGCATGTGAATACTTGATACACTGCTCTCCATAAATGCTCTGGTTTCATCATTGCATAAATGATGCATATAGACTATAGGCCATCAAGGGTCATTTAAAAACATGAAAACCAATCCAATATAGTCTACAAATAAATATAAATATATATATATATATACATGTATATTTATATGTGCACATCAGACCGTCCTTATATAAAATTATGTGTTGATATATTAGGCCTATTTGGGTATGACATAATTGCAGATATGGATCTCAAATAACTTAAGCAAATGTGACACATGTGATCTTTGAAAGAAACACTCGTGCTGAATAGATATCATTGTTGGGTTGACCTCTCATTCTAATCGTATGCTCATCTGATAGTTGGTCAAACAGACGTATAATGCAGAAAGTTAGTGGCTCTAAGGCAAAGGCACCATATATTGCCCTAAGATTTCAGTTGGCAAACTATCCACTTCGAGGCTACCATCAACCAACCATACTGCAGATGTATTGTGCAAATTATCAAAATGTTAAAGGATGATCACTAGACCTTTACTGTTGCATAAATGTGCTGCACGAGAAAGACGGTCAAGTGGAAAGAAGATCAAATGGAAAGAAGGTCAAGTGGAAAGGATATCAAATGGAAAGAAGGTCAAGTGGAAAGAAGATCAAATGGAAAGAAGGTGAAGTGGAAAGGATATCAAATGGAAAGAAGGTCAAGTGGAAAGAAGATCAAATGGAAAGAAGGTCAAGTGGAAAGAAGTTCAAATGGAAAGAAGGACAAGTGGGAAGAATGTCAGGTGAGAAGGCCAAGTTGAAAGAAGATAAAACGGAAAGAAGATCAATTGGAAAGAAGATCAAATGGAAAGAAGTTCAAATGGAAAGAAGATCAAATGGAAAGAAGTTCAAATGGAAAGAAGGACAAGTGGAAAGAAGATCAAGTGAGAAGAAGGTCAAGTGGAAAGAAGATCAAATGGAAAGAAGGTCAAGTGGAAAGGATATCAAATGGAAAGAAGGTCAAGTGGAAAGAAGATCAAATGCAAAGAAGGTCAAGTGGAAAGAAGTTCAAATGGAAAGAAGGACAAGTGGAAAGAAAGACAAGTGAGAAGAATGTCAGGTGAGAAAGCCAAGTTGAAAGAAGATCAAATGGAAAGAAGGACAGGTGGAAAGAAGATCAAACGGAAAGAAGATCAATTGGAAAGAAGATCAAATGGAAAGAAGTTCAAATGGAAAGAAGGACAAGTGGAAAGAAGATCAAGTGAGAAGAAGGTCAAGTGTGAAGAAGGTCAAGTGGAAAGAAGGTCAAATGGGAAGGTCAAGTGAGAAGGTCAAGTGAGAAGGTCAAGTGGAAAGCTTTCCAATGTTTTCTGCGACTGTCCTTGCTCACAATAACTGCTCAGAGATGATTCAAGAGACAATACATGTGACTTACTGAGAGAAAAAGCCCCCAAACAAGGAGGACATGTTAAAAAATCGAATGTTTTGCTGATTGTGGCTCAAAATAATCCAGGAGAATCCCATAGAGCTAATTTATATGACAAGAATATTATAAAGGTACCACAAGTACCACGGCAGCATCTTTTTACAGGTCTCAGTTTTACAAGCCCAGAATAAGTTCATCTGAGTAGATATACTAACTAGTTAATGCTGAATTGTTGTTTCTTCTGAGTAAAATAAGTTGTCATAGAGGTGTGGTTAGTGGTCATAGACGACATATGACTTCAGAGTTTTCATAGTCAATTAACAAATTAAAGATATCCAGCGCAAGTTACAGAAAAATTACTGCCATCATCTACATATTTTGGACATTATTTTTGACCTGATCGGCTACATAAACTCTTACAAATATATTTCCCTGAGGGCATAAGTTCCAAACCGAATATCAATATTTTTAAAGCTCTTAATCTTAAGTTTCTATTAACTGAGCACCATTCCTTTCACCCATGGACTCATGTAATCCGCGTGTCACTAGATGGTTGAGTCAAAGTCCTTTTGGTTTTCTTTTAAATGAAGTAGATCAACAAGAAGGCAGAGCTTTTTTGAAATAACAATTATCACCGCATTTGGAGTGCACGGCTTCGTATTCATCAACAGACTAGTATGCTTTCAAATAATGTGGGAAACTCATAACTCAAACTCATAACTCGCAATCTTTGAGGTGAGATAGCTCAAGCTCATAAATCATAGCAAGTGAGTTAATTCGTGATTGCTCAATTCCTTTGTTACGAAACTTTTTCACTGCACAGTGCCATTTTAACTGATTACTTGCACTTATTGCCAAAATGGCCTTGCTCCAGTTGCCACTCATTACTTAACATTAAGTTAAAATATTCCTATACTGGAATTTGCTCATCCATGGCCAAATGTTAAGTTACTCATATCTCATAATTTTATTGTGACGTCAGAGTGCTTGATACAGACCAACAAACCATCGCATTTCAACCTTAAACCAAGTTTAAATTCAACCTTGGAAATTCAAACAATTTAAGCATATTTTTTACTCATAACTTTGGACAGAATCATCATAGAACAATGTTTGTGTCATTTTAAAAAAGAGGCTTTGCATTTTAAAACGGTATATGACATTCAAATTGTAAAAATTGAGTTAAGACCACTTTCGTTCTCTGGGTATCTTGTATGAGTTTGTACACTGTAAGAGGTGCCATATAAAATTATAGATACAATAAACCAGTCCACTCACATTCCATTACACATGCAGCCTAATGCACAGCCTCAATCAATAACTATAGATACACATGACTCATAAAAAGTCTATTTATAAAAATGAATGTTTATACAGTGTGTGCATATGCAAATCATGTTTAAATTATAGAATCGAGCAAATACAATTCGCATAAAGGCAGATGGGCAAATTGTTCATTTCCTTTGCTATTCCTACATATCTACCTACATGACTGATATCCATCCTACACCAGCTACTCTGGTATCCAATAAAAAAGTATTTTTTGTCATAAGCCTAGGCATTTTTCACTCAAAAAATGTCCCAACAGAATAATGTAGATTAGTTTTCTCAAGGAGGATTACACTTCTGGCATCAATGTACCCCGACTTCACAATGTCACCCAGTGTCCAAGACAAGGGTCTCATCCCTTTTAAAATGTATCTCCTTAATAGCATCCTGTTGTTCAATGAGCAATTCTTATTTTAGTATCACTCGAAGCGCTTGAGAGCGATCAGAAAATTCGTTTCCTCTTCCGTCTTTACATGCTTTCATCTGCTGTCGCATTGACCACTACAATTCAGTATTTACTCCGTTATGCACTTGGCAGCTAGGCAAATTTCTCATCTCCTTTGCTATTCCCACATTTCTAACTACATGACATATGTCCTATACTAGCTGCCCTTTGACTCTGGTATCCAATACAAGATGCTGTTCAAGGGGTTAGTCCCTAAATATCTCGGCGACTTTATGTGAAAGCCACTTTCTCCTGTCTCTTTCCGCCTTCTCTGGTCTGCAGATCGTGTTGATCCACTGGTTCGTCAGCAGTATGAGGAGTTAACTCAGAAGAGTTGAAACTCCCGAATTAACTCACTTGCTATGATTTATGAGCTTGAGCTATCTCACCTCAAAGATTGCGAGTTATGAGTTTGATTTAATTCATAATTTCTGTGTGTTTGAGTTATAACTGTCGACTTTAAATTCAAATCACTATTCGGCACTTGGCACATATCTCACCCTTAATTCAAGCTGCGGTGGGTGCCACCAGCTGAGCTTCGTGCCGCCTCTGTCCAGCGTTTGAATGCCAAGTCATCCTCTGTCACAGCTGAAGTTGCTGTTCCTGCTGTAAGTGATACTGAAGATTACGGCTAGTTATACAATGAAACTGCATCAGATGTGGTATTTTTGAAACATAAGCTTCAGCCTATCTGGCAAATCCAGACGTTTTTTGGGAAATGTTGCTGGTGAAGTCAGCTTTCACTCATTTCAGCACAACGATTCATACTTCAACTTTGGTTGAACTGCTCTTTAGCGTTGGCGGACAAATTGAGACAGCAATACGGAACAGACTTCAGACACAAAACTTTTAAAAAGTTCTTCTGCTTGAAACTAAAACCAGTCATGTTTGAGATGTTAAACATGTGGACTGTGGTGAGGTATTACTACCCTGATTGCCATCATTGACTACCATCATTTTCTTATGGTGACTCTCTTACGCTTCAGAAAATTTAAAAACTGGATTGATTAACAGAAACACACCTAAATGGAAGCTGGGTTGATGAAAAAAATATGCAGAAATTGAAGGTGGATTCATGAAAATATCATGCTTGAGTAGAATCTGGATTGATAAGAGGAAACCATTATGATGGAAGTGGAATTGATAAAAAGAAGGCAGTGTATGCAGAAACTGGATTGATGAAATGAAATACACCTAAATGGAAGCTGCATCGATGAAACGAATTATACATAAATGGAAACTGGATCAATAACAAGGATCACATGCTCAAGTAGAAGCTGGATTGATAAGGGAAAGCCGTTATGATGGAGATGGAGTTCATGAAAAGAAGATTGTATAATAAGCTGTACAGATTAATTGGGCCGATTATAGAGATATCGGCAATATTGGCAAGATAATCGGCGCCGATATTAATAATTATTTTCTATATTTTATAATATTATTTTCAGTCTATAAAAGCAAAATGACGACGGCAACATCACTGGTCTGTGAAGGACAGCATTTTGTTCCGTTCCCATATATATTCCATATATATCGTGTCGTCGAGCCAATGGCTTCTTCAGACCAGTGGTGAGACCACCCACTGTGCTAGTATAGACCGTGGGAATATGTCAACATAGGTCTTGTGCAGAGTGAGGCAAAGTGCCTGCTTAAGAGCCAAGGAATGGCTGGCCAATTCAAGCCAAGGAACGACTGGCCAATTCAACAGAGAAACCGATGAATGTACATCCTGGAGGCATGCCTAATGAATACATGCTAGCTGCCAATCAGACCTCCCCGACACATGTCAGTCGCCTGAGACTAGATGGGTGGCTGTGAATAGGACAGCCGTGTTTTGGCCTTTAATTACCCTGGGCACAGTTCGACCACGGTGTGTCTAATCTGTATTGCCTGCCTAGGATTAGTCACCAACTACATGTCTCCTATAGGGAAAGTGTTTGCTTATGTCACAACAATAGGCAGTAGCAGTAGGTCTATCTTTTGGAACCGGACATCTTGGGAAACACAAAGAAATAATCGGTAAAATAATCGGCAAAATAATCGGGTATCGGCAAATGAATAATCAGCAATAATCGGTATCGGCATAACTGGCAAAAAGTGAAATCAGTAGGGCTCTAATAATAATGCAGAAACTGGATTGATGCAAAGAAATATGCCTATATGGACCCTGGATCGATGAAAAGATATATACCTAAATGGAAGCTGGATGATGAAAAGGATCATTTCAATACCATATTCAGAGTCAGCGACCTTGATTTAGCCAGAAAGCATGTTTTTTTTGTTACTACATAAATATTTTACAGTAACACCAAGGGTTCTATCTTCACCAGCCTGTGTCTGTCTCTCAGTTTGTGTTCGTCTATCTCTCTAACTGTCTGCTTGTTTGTCTGTCTGTCCGAACCTCAACATCACCTGATACAAAGGCTCTGCAGTAAGTGCCTGGCAAATGTGTCCCTCCTCACAGCCTGTGGTGGCTAAGACAGCCTGTCCTATAGAGCGGCCATAGGCCATGCTTCAGCCACAAGCATACAAACCATAAACAAGCTCCCTAACCACGCAGAAGGCAGAAACTCTGTAGTCGAATTCTGGGACAGTAGCGTCCTTGCCCCAGTGAACAGCCTCTGAAAATAGATTGCGCTCAGTAACAGGGATGCGGAGTGATGGACAAATTGCCTTAGATACAGGCTCACCAGATACAGTCTTCATTTTGCCACTATAGATAACTATACTAAATGGAAAAAACAATGCTGAAGTTGCACAAGGCCCTGGTTAGGCCACAGTAGGTATACTGTATCCAGGTATGAAATCCATATCTGTACATAGGAAAAGGAGCAAGCACAAAGAAGAGCTACAAAAATTAATTAAGCAAGGTTGAATAGGTGTGGACTATCAACATCGGAGACAAGAAGGAGCAGAGCAGGTCTAATTGTGCTAATAAGACTATCACTGGAAAGGAGACAATGCAGTAGGAGAGGTTCTTCCAATTAACTCCCAAGGAGACACAGGTATAAATTATTTAGAAAGGAACATTAGGGCAGAAAGTCTTCAGTGCACGAGTGGTAGACCTGTGGAATGGTTGAGATGTAGCACTGTCTTAGTGAAACTATCACAGCTGCAGAGAGGGAGCTAGGAAATTGGGCTATAAAACATGTACCAGGTTAATATGTAATGGTTCTAACACACACTGAACGTCTTCTGAGCCACTTAAACCATTGTTATGTTATGCTTAGCCTAGATCGAGACTGAGACAGTAAGAGAGACATCATATAGCAAGAGAGAGCAGTATATAGTAACACACCAAGGTCAGATCTGCCTTTCTGTACATACACACACCAACAGCCACACCAACAACAGAGGGATGCACAGACAATCGAATGACTTCTATAGCACTGTTATCAGATTGTCCAGGACATCATAATAAATTGGGGAACATAGCTGAGTGAAAATCAAACAGACTGACAAACAGGACCAAATACGAATAGTAGTCACGCGACTTCTGTTTCTGCACACTGCTATATGGAGTGGACTGATGGAAATTTCTACTGCCTGGACCACGGTATCGCAGTGTCACCTATTTAGTACACTATTTGTATTTGTATTCGGCCAAATAGTTGGTCCAATTATTCTTATTTGGCCGAATAGTGAAAATCACCGATTCAGTACAGCCAAACTTTTTACATAGCAAAAAGTAATATATTGTAATTAATTGTCAGTCCTTCAGCGATCAAGCACTGTAAGCGTTTAAAGGTCAGGGACTATGTCACACATGTAGAAATTAACAAATTTAATCCAGGGTCCACAGAGCCCTTGGGGTCCAACTGGACTCCTCCTGCAATCGTTGCACAGGTTTTCTTTTCCTCCACCCTGTCCTGATTCCTACTCATTTCCTACCCTCTCTCACAGCTCCAATTCTAAACATAATCCACCTTAGCCGTCTGACTGTCTGTTTGTACAATACCTGATAGAGGCACCTTAAATGCCTATCAACTGTGTCTTTACTGGGATTTTGTAAATAAGCTGGTTCTCATGACTTAACCACTTTGGGGAGTAGCATGCAAACCTTGAGTAAATGTTCATGAATCCTAATGAACAGTTGTTTATTAAAGATTTTGTCAGTCACACAATTGAGTTGAAAAACGCAGCTTTTCAGTGACAAATGACAATACATTCGTGACATCTTCTGTTGCACACAATATAATTATAAAGGTTCAACCTATACAAAAGCAGCGTGCCCAGAGGATATATGGGGTGAGCAACAGCGGTTTGTGTGCTTAACAGTAACTGATATTTCAATGGTTCAAATCCCTACTAGGGTAAATATTTGTTTCATGAACTCTGCTTCACATCTTAGCTTCAGCCAGAATGAGCACATTGACCGTAAACTATCTGTGTGAAGATCAAATGGCGGGGAAGATGAGTGGTCACTCGCCCTCATATGCAAATCACATGCAGACACTTCATACCAATGGCTACCTCTTGGGGTTAGCTTAAGGGTCAGCTATTCTTATCTTCAACAAAAAAGTGTATGTAATCTAGGTGCTACTATGCAAGAAGAACCATCAATGAGGAGGCATCTGGGACGAGTGTCACAAGACCACCCAGTGCCATGCCATTATGTCTCTGATCACTGTTTCAAAGTTTGGTGTTGCCAGAACTGCCACTTTACAACTGGATTGCATCAAACACAGCTGCAACACACAATTCTTTCCTTCTCTGCTTAACTATTTCCAATTTATTTCCACAACAGTAAATAGATGTCTGCCTCCTAGGATCTGTCATCGGCACCGAGTTTTATGTTCAATTGCCATCTGTATCTACAATCTTTGTACTGAAACTCGACCAAAGACAAGGATAACTTCTGTTGAGACCTGGGTTCTGAACTGTGGTCACTGCAGAAGTAGTCCTTGGATCACATGTCGACAGTCACATCACATCATCATTGACCCAAAATGAACCATTAAATGTGCCTCAATCCCACATACCTCCAATGTTCACACTTCACAACATCAAGTACCTTAAGCAGATTTCCCCAAATGTCGATACATCCAAATGAAACCCATCCACATGACATGCTAATAAATGAAGCCAACTTAACCTCTGCAGCTGAGAGAATTTGTTGGATCCCAAAGTTTGACCACATATCTAACTTTATGGAACCTGCATCTGGTTGTTTGATTGTAGCAAAGAAGGTTGGGTTGCGTCAGTGGCCATTGTGGAGGCACATTGACAACATAAGAGACACTTGTGCTTCATCCTATCTTAGGGAACTGCTCTATATATAAGCATTGTCTGTCCCTTGCAGACCGGACCTCTCTGATCGGCAGTATAAGTGGGACTCCTATTCTCCCACATTCTCTTGCTTCTATCTCACAAATAATCAAAAACACCATTCCATCAGAGTGTTCAGGGTCTTTAGACCATTCCATCAGAGTTTTTAGACCATTCCATGATTTCCATCAGAGTTTTTAAACCATTCCATGATTTCCATCAGAGTTTTTAAACCATTCCATGATTTCCATCAGAGTTTTTAGACCATTCCATGATTTCCATCAGAGTTTTTAAACCATTCCATGATTTCCATCAGAGTTTTTAAACCATTCCATGACTTCCATCAAAGTTTATAGACCATTCCATGATTTCCATCAGAATTTTTAGACCATTCCTTTTTAGACCATTCCATGATTTCCACCAGAGTCTTTAGACTATTCCATCAGTCTTCAGACCATTCCATAAAAGCAGAGCCTTGTTTTATCAGGTCAGAGTCGTCTTCTTACAGAGGCACCATATAAATATGCAAATTACGAAAATGTTTATGTTCTCATACTATGGTGGCCCAGTTATTAGTCCTCCTGATTTACTCCTTATCCTCAGACAACACAACACGTCTTAGGCGCTCCACATGGGTCACATGGGTTAATAGATAGCTCCACATGGGTCACATGGGTTAATAGATAGCTCCACATGGGTCACATGGGTTAATAGATAGCGTTACACATTCAGATGAACGCCATGTATCAGAACATTCCACAGATCTTCTTTTAACCAATTTTTATGAATTCTTACCAACTGAAACTGATTTGAATTTAAGGTTTTTTTATTTTCAACCTGGCTTGCAACTAACATTGCCTGTTTGTATCTAGTCATGCTAATTCTACAGAGTTTTAGTATCTTGTATTTTCAGCAGCAAAATAAATCAAAAAATGGAAAGAATACAATCAGAATTCATAAGTACATTGTCTAGTATATACTACATACTTTAAAACAATGTCAGGTACTAAAGTCGTCAGGATTTTTACACAAAAATCACCTGTCTGACCATAAAGCAGAGTTAATGTCGCCACATTAGCAAGACATTATAGCTGCCTTTTGAAGTAGTTGATATGATTGGTGTGTGACAATTCCTTGCTTTAACATCAGGAAATTTCTGAACAAAAATTAATAATTTATATGCAAAAATAAAATTCAATCAGAAAGGAATTTTCAAAATGAATTAATTAAACTGGTTTCCTGAATAAAAATACAGTGTGGCAAGGACAATGAGCAAAGAGGTCAAATGAAAATGGAGTGAGGTCATTGTAAAACTGCTGCCTAAGAAGCCAATTGCTACTGGCTGGCAATGATATCATCACATTAAAATCAAGCTTAAACTACTATAATTCAAGTATGTTTCATCCAAGTACTTATTTCATATCAGAGTCATGTTGCCGTGGACAATGAAACAGACCTACATGAAAGAGAAGCCTTTCTAGGTCGGGCAGGTCATGAAATTAAAGAACTATCTGCTGAGCAATGAGCATAATATATTAGATAACAGCTCAATCCATCAACAAAGGCTGTCTCACTGCCTGTATTATAGATACTTGAAGACTTAAAAATTCACATAGCAGTTAAAATGAGCAATGTTTAACTATATTTGATCCCTCCTCTGGGAGAAATTAATTCAAGCCTGCAGCCGAGAGACAGACAAAGAAACATGTAGACAAACAGATAGACACAGAGAGCAAGACATGTTTTACAGCCAGCATGGTCTGTGGCACACTGGTGATTCATACATAGGTCTCTTATTTTACACAGATGGCATCTAATGTAAATTGAACCACAAAGATCGTGCACATTTTCATCCATACACTACAAATCGCACAAGAACAAAAAATATGCAGCTATGCACTCACACAACCTGTGGATAGAAGGAAAACAGTCTGATAAACCCCTACACAGACCATATGGAAACATCCCACAATCACTAACCCATGTCTTAATCTAAACAATCTACACGCTTCACGTTCATTTCACCATTTTGAAAGGGATAGACCAAAGGACATTTTTAACAATTATCAGAGCCCCAAATCTCAAAGGCCCAAACAAATGAAAATATTTTATTTTATAATAAAAAAATAACATTTAAAATGTGAATTATTTTACATTTAATTCATTATAAAGATATAAATGCACCTCTTCAAGGTTACTACCAGAGATGACCCTGTCACTACTCAAAAGAAAAAGTTCTAAGTAGAATTCATCAGAATGGACCCTTAGGGCCTACCACAGAGAAGGCATGGGGTTTCTGCCATGCACAAGTATGGGGAAAGGGTACAAGGAACCCTCTTCCATGAAGCTAAAACCTCTGGTACAGGATATAGGTTAGCAAGGCTCATGCAGGTAGGCTGGGACCCATAACTGGAACAAAGCCCAGAAAGCACAGCCAGGCTAGAGCAGCCATCTGGAATATGATCTGCTTGCAAAAAGGGAGTCAGAGCAGCAAATGTAGCATGTAACTAGATACATGGCCAGCCCTATCATGGTATCTCCCATGAGGCATGCAGAGAAGTGCATAGCCTGCATCTCAACCCTCCAAACGAAATATAACTTATTTTAGCTTATAGCTTATCAGGTGTTTTCAATTCGTTTTTGCTTCTATATGTTTGAGTATAATTTGTCTTTTGTGTCCCATATTATGAATTTACATCACGGTTAACTGGATCTCGGTTCATCACCTGGCAAATTAGACCGATTTTCTCATAGCCGACCACAAGAATTCACATTTAAAACCGTTTGTATCATCTGCAGTCATTAATCGCTCATTGCACAGCAAGTAAGAATGTAACTCTGTGTGCTGATGTTGTCAGTTCAATCATGTTTCTTGAACAGCAGTCCAGCAAGCGACTAGTTTGTAGTTATCTGAAATACGGCTCCATTTCAGCCTCTGAGTAGATTTCTTGAAGAGGCGCTATATCAAGTTTCATTGATTGATTGACCTGGCTCTTATCCTGCTAATTCTATGTGCAGTACTGTCTGTGGATGTCAGAAGTCACCCTATAAAAACACTCACTGGACCAATAACCCAGCATTGCACAACATCACAGGGATCTTGTTATGGCTACATACAGAGTTGGCTATCATCTATACTGTCATTCTCTTTAATTGGCAGGGGTTGAATTTCTGCTACTGTTGGATGACATCAAAAGAAACCCTTGCCCAAAAATTAAGTTTAAAAAGCCAATTCATTTAAACCTGGGGCCATAAACTCTGGCAACTTAAAATCTGTTCAGTCTTCTGTCACTCTGCCAGCATTGATGTCCTCATCAAAGACAAATGTCTGAACATCTTGGCACTATCTGATAAGTAGGGACACACTCGATTACATCAAGCTTGACATTCTTACAGTTCTCCATGTTCACTGGAGTGGAACCTCAGGTTGATCAGTGCCTGGCATGGGCCTCATGGTTACCTACAGGACCACGTTAGATGTCAGTGTTCACCCTTGATCATAAAGGCTCTGCACTTCCTCACAGTGCGACAGTATGATTGGGCTTCATCACAACCAATTTGAATATATGCGGCCCCTTTACATCCAATGGGAAATTCCTACAATGACTTTGCCACACTCGTATCATTCATCTGCTTTGAGGCTGGTGAGAGCCTTTTGCTCTGTGGTGACCTGAATAACCCTGGTTCCACTGGTCACAATAATGAATGACCAATACAATCAGCACCTATCGTCTTTCCAGAATATCAAAGTCCCAAACTTAGATGTGTAATGTGCTGGGTGCCTTGCGTCACTGCCGACACTCAAATCCATCCCCCATAATAACTTGTCATCATCCGTTCATACTGTACTTGTAATCATAGCCTACTGCATTTTGTTAATTTTAAGTTAAAACGAATCTATTATTATATCAATCTCTGACTCAGACGTTAGTCTTCTTACCGTTGCAAATTTCTGACTTCTTTCGGAACATTAGAGATACGGTTAGCACCAAGATACAAGCACTTCAATTCCAGCAGTTCGGTAAACTGCATTGGAATCTCTGCCAGGTTGTTTCCACTGAGGTTAAGCACCATGAGGCTACGGAGCAGTCCAAAATCTTTCGGGATTGACTCCACTTCGAACGAGTTATTGCGAGCGATGAAGGTTCGGAGTTGAGGCAGAAGGCAAATTTCGTCACTGATGTACTTCATTCGGTTGTTACTGATGTCAAGGCTGACGAGGTTGACGAAAACGCCGATTACCGCCGGAAGAACATTAAGCACGTTATGATCAAGGTGCAAGCTGAGGATCTCCTCCGCCCGTTCCACGAGGAACTCAGGAACTGTGTCGAGATCTGAGTAGGACAAGTCCTCTGAGTTTTCATCACTGAAATACGGCTCCATTTCAGCCAACTGCCTCGTGTAACGGGTCTCGGTTTCCGTTGAAGCCTGTGGAAACCAAGACCCGCCCGAAGAGGACGAGGCTCCCTCCGTGCGCGATGGTAACTGGCGACTAGCCATTGCTCTTCTGCTCCTCTCCTTCTATTCTGCCGGTCGTAATGAGGAGCAGACGACAAATTTAATGCCGATTTGGTCGTTCAAGTTGGACTACGACACCTGCAAAATCCTTCGAAGTACTCTGTTTAATCTCTTCTTGTTTTCTATCAGCTGGCTAGTGGCTTGGCCCCTCGACGCTAAAGTCAACACTAAAAACAGGATAGCCAGTGAGTTTTACGCCAGTATCGCCATCTGGCATACGCCAAAAATGCATGTATCACAAGTAAGTAAGCTGGTCTGAGGTAACTACTCGAAAGAGCACCCAACTTCAGCCCAGACAAATGTCCATAATATAATGTACCATTACACAGTTAAGGGAACAGACTTACTCCAGAGTAAGGCCATTCTAAACCTAACGGATTACCACAGAAAATTAGCTGCTGTAATGTAATGTAAATCTTCGACAAATTTCTCAGCACCCACAAAAGCCACGTCAAGGAGATCAGCTTATTCACTGTACGGGCAAATAAAAGAATTACCACAAGAATTACCCTTTCAAAGCAAAGGTAACGACTACACCGGGTCCTCAAAACCGACTTCAAAGGTAGGCCCTACGTCTACTACGCTTTTTTACTAGGTAGGCCTATGCTAGTGCAATGCAAGCAATGGAGCAATAATATTCAGAGAATATATCCGTGAAATTATTGCAACTATTAAACCAAATCGTGAACGTCATAGCAATAAACAAAGTCAATCCCACACAATCAGACCAAATCTATGTATGGCCTTTACAGTAATTTAGCCTGCTAATGTTTAAGGACTGTGATCAATCAATAGGTAGATTTTTGATCCAACGTAGACACATGGGACTAATTATTATTATTGTAATTGAGCCGAGAGTTCGGATCTTCGAGTCCAACTAAATAGAGTCGATGGGAGTTGGGAGAGCTACGAGCACTCTTGACTGTTGATCTTGAAAGAGGCATCAATCCTTCAAGTATTAACTCTGAGGCTCGAATAGACTAGGCCTACATTTGTCGTGGACAGTAATACCGTAGTGCGTCAGTTGAGAATAGAGCTCTAACTGGGAAGTTGGGCGGAAATTGATTGTGTTACGTTTGTTTCGGAAGAACTATTGTATTGAGGCTAGGATTTTAACTAGCCATTAAGTTGTTGTTGTTAGGTGTAGATTACAATATATACAGGTCGTTCAACGTCTGTACTATTAGACTGTGTTATTTTGTAACGCATTTAAAGAAGTTGAATCTAGAACGTGGACTTTATTCGTCAATTAATGAAAGCAGGAGGGAATTGGAATGCTGTTATTTCGTAATCTTAAAACTTCTAAGGTGCTACTCGAAGCCAAGCACAGAGCAGCAGCTTGTTCACAAGCATTGTGTCAAGTCATATGCATTGTCCAAAGGGTAGTTTGAAAGAG
This sequence comes from Bimastos eiseni, assembly GCA_959347315.1. Lineage (NCBI taxonomy): Eukaryota > Metazoa > Annelida > Clitellata > Crassiclitellata > Lumbricidae > Bimastos > Bimastos eiseni. Next base: position 8,652,161 of record OY365813.1, on the reverse strand, counting down.
TCAAGAGTTTGGTCAGTAAACATGCTTTTTATACTTTTGCAGAATTCAACAAGTCCTCGTTATCTCTTGTCTCGACAACTGCAATTCTATCCAATCAGGTCTCCATTGATGCTATGACCCATTATTAGGTAAAACATAAAATTAATAGCCCACAACTTTAAGGACATCCAATTTGCGGGAGCATGATGCGCTGGCCCCGATTGCAGTAAAGGGTTGGTACCACAATTTCCCCTATTTTTGCAATTGTTTTCCATCTTATGGGGTGACTGCCTTGGGGTAGCCTTTAAGGAGGATGCGCAGAGGATGGAGGGCCTCCAAAGCCGACATGGGCAGCGGATATACTGGACGTTCATCCGCAGTTCTATCAATTATTAGCCTTCAAAGGCTGTTCCTTTAAACACAAACTTATGTAAATTCAGTCAGAATAAACAGTCTGACTGAATTTACAACAGACTGTAGGAAAACTGATTTAGCAATACTTTGTCACGACAGGCAATCAGTCTAACCTGGCCTTGGTAGATGTAGTTGGTTGGAGTGCTAGCAGTTGTAAATAGGATGAGTGATGCCAAATGTGGGTAAGAGGAGGTCAAAATCCTTCTTCTTACATACAAAGCATTGTTGGGTCAAGCTCCACGCTATCTTTGTGATCTTACCAGGCAACCTATCTCGGCTACCTCTGGACTTATTCTCCACTCTTTAGACCGTCAGGACCTTCTAGTACCTCGGTCTGAAACTGCCACAGCTCAGCATCGTACCTATGCCTCTGTTGGACCTTTGCTATGAAGCAGTCTTCCTGCTGTGACTCGTGCTGCAATCTTATCTTATTCCTGCTCGTTCTCTTAAGATTTTTCTTTTCTCTAGAGGTTTTTTGCACTAGGAGAGCTTCTGAATAGGTTGTACTGTGAGAGGCGCTATATAAATCCGTAAATAGAATAAAACACAGAATATCCCTGCTACTCTATATCAAGACCATTTATTAAAATGCTTCTGATATGCATCCAATTATCAGTTTGCTTGTACATTTTGCTATAACCAGCTCTAGATATAAGACCTTCAAGATGGACGAATTGTTCTACTTATTCAATAGCATCTTATTACAGCTGCATTCATAATCAGTCGTAGTCAATGAACAAGGGTACAAATCTAGAATACTGTGACACTGAAGCAACAATTTCACAATTATTGGAAGCATACTTCATACTAATGATGCACAAACTCACACTACAGTCGTTATTATTTTGGCAATTATGTAGTCCAATGGAAAAATCAAATAAAATGCACTATTTTCAAAATATGGGGGCACCAGATTGATGCTAGGCACAGGGCGCAAATATTATTTTCAAAATGAGGGGGCACCAGATTGATGCTAGGCACAGGGCGCAAATATTATTTTCAAAATGAGGGGGTGCCAGATTGATGCTAGGCACAGGGCACAACTATAGCTTGGTACGGCCCTGCTGTTTCATCAGCCCAAATGATGTCTGTAATGTTGCTGTTTCATCAGCCCAAATGATGTCTTTAATGTGTTATGTACCAAGTAAGAAATCATCAGTATGTCACAACAATCAATTATTTAACTGAGGCCATGAAACGAGCCATCTTCTCCTCTTTCTTCTTCTTCTTTTTCAGAGTCTTCTCTTCCTCCTCTTTCTTCTCTTTCATCTGCTCAAAGCGAGGATCTCGTGGATCAATATTGTAGCCAAAGTATTCCCGTGCTTCATCAAGCAGCACCTGTCGTTTCAGATCTAGCTCATGCTCTTTTTCATCTGCCTTCGTCAGACGTGCTCGATACTGCTGAATGAGCTGTGGCATTTTGGCCATCTGGCTCTGAACTGCCTCACGTCTAAAAAGAAAAGAAACTTGCCATTAAAAATCCAAACATCCAAAACAAATCAAAATTAACATCAAATTGTCAATATTGTATCGATCACACAGCACCTCAGAAGGCCTACACTCCAACAGTGTTTGCAATACCTTTATGTCTATAAAATTGCTTGCCTTGGAACAGATGCCAAAGAGTAATTTTAACCCATTCAGTGACATTAAGCATCTGTATTAAACCATAACAAAGGATTCACAAAAGATGGTGCTCACATTTGAAAGAAAATGTTACCACAGGGATACTTAGAATAGGATGGACTCAGAATGTCAGTAACGATGAACTGTACAGAAGAATCAGCATGACAAAAAACTTCATGCAAAAAGTTATCCATAGAAAGTTATGTTTATTTGGATATATTACATGCAGAATGACAGAGGATAGAAAACTTCAAATGCTGATTTTTGGAATAATGGATGGGACAAACAAAAGAGGAAGACCACGTAGGGAATGGACAGATGACATTGAAGAATGGTGTGGAACAAATCTTCAAGAATTGAGCCATGCTACAATGAACAGAGAGGCGTGGAGAGATGTGACCAGAAAGGCATCAGACACCTATGGGCGATGAGCCCATGGTTGTTGATTGACTGATTGATTTACATAAAAAGCTTAACACCTAAATTTCAACCTGGATATCAACAGATCAACATTTCATAAAACCACTGTGCAGAAAATGTGCCAGATCTATTCAGAATGCTGACAGCAAATGGCAGTTATGATATATACCACATGTACCGGAAATCAATCAATCAATCAATGCAATTTATATAGCGCTTCTTCAAGATAACTATTCAGAGGCGCTCCCGACCCAGGCCCGGTCAAAAAGGAAAGTCTTGAGAAGTTTATAGAAAGAGCCAGACAGGTCGCGCGGGAGAGAGTGCAGGTCAGATGGGGAGGTTGTTCCACACATGAGGACCCACAATTGCAAAAGCTCTATTTTGCCTGGTTGCGGTATGAGCATGTGGAACAACAAAGTCGCCTCTAGAGGCCGAGCAAAGAGATCGGCGACCAGAAGAATACAAAGTTAAGGTGAACAGATCCCTAAGATAGACAGGCGCATTGCCCACAACACAGTGCCAGACAATAGGAGATTCTATATTGAATGTGCTGCCTAACCGGAAGCCAGTGAAGGACGTCCCACATGTACGTAGAGATGTGGCCAAATTTAGGAACACAACCAATCAAACGAGCTGCAGCCCTTTGAACCCCCTCCAAGGGTTGCAATCGGACCTGAGGGAGCCCACAGAAGAGAGAGGAACAGTAATCTAATCGATTAACAATAAAGGCATGAACCAAAGTGGCAGCAGAATATGAGGAGAGAGAGTAGGAAACAACCCGCAACTGCCGCAAGAAATAATAGCAGGAACGAGTCAATGCAGAAATGTGCTTCACAAAAGACAGTTCTTGATCCAGAACTACCCCCAGATCCCTGACACAGGTGGAGAATACAAAGTAAGGGAATTCAGAAGAGAGAGCCCAAGTCGAGCTTGTTCAGCTGCTGGCGGGTACCAAGCCAAATATATTGAGTTTTCTGCGGATTAAGTCGCATTCGATTTGATGACATCCAGGCTGTTAGGGTATCTGTAGCTTGAGACATTCTTCGGACTGCAGAAGAAGCCTGGGATGATGAGCAATGCACATACGATTGAACATCATCTGCGTAAGAATGGCTCGCAAGAGAACAAGATGTGAGTAGAGACTCGATATCTGCAGTGAAAAGAATGTAGAGAAGAGGTCCAAGGACCGATCCCTGGGGGACGCCAAAGGGGGCAGGGCGCCAAGGCGAACGAGATGAGTGAGAGACAACAGATGTAGAACACTCAGAGAGATAAGACTTGATCCAGGTAAGTGGAAGATCTCTTATCCCAAAAGTTAAGGAGAGGCGACTCAAGAGGATATCATGATCTACCGAATCGCTTACATCATATAAGGCCAGAAGGGTTACTTGGGACCTGTCCATGGCACTATATATGTCGGAGAGGAGACGAAGTAGGAGGGACTCAGTTGAGTGACCGTTACGAAACCCAGATTGACATGGAGGAAGTAGATTGTTTGTATCCAAATAGCTAAATAACTGAAAGTATACAAATAAAAAAAGCTAAAGCTAAATAACTGAAATAACTAAAGACTTCGAGTAAAAATCAGATGTGGGTCAAACAAGTAAGTAAAAATATTCTTTATTAGACTACCAGCAAATGCACAATAGCTTACAAGAGGTATAAATAATGGCATCAATTTTAAACAAATTCATATAACATTCACATAATAAAAGTTCTCTTGACAAAGGCATCAGCTCTAGGTAGGGCAGGGTCATATGGCCTGGATCGCATGTTGCATGGGGTGACTTTATGGGGACAGAGAAGGATGCAACTCAAATATTGAAATCCAATTCTTGCGTACTTGGTCAAGTTCCAGTTACCCAATACAGGAAAATGAGAAACCTGTCTAGGCTAATGCACAGGGCATCAAACAATTGGTTGTAATCAGGTCATTCTCCATTGAAACCCCCCATCGGCAGTTGCATGTTAGCTCTCTCCTGTACAGATCAAATACGGGTGCTTTGCAGTCAGCTCTTCTGTCTGAGTGCCCGCTATCTTCATTGGCTCCGGTTCCCTTCCCCTAGCTCACCTTCTCACGCTAGTCTTGTCTGGATAGGAGGGCCGTTTATTAGCAATCGGTAGCTATTAATTACCCTGTCGGAAGACACCGGCCGGGCTTAGTCGCGTCTATGCCTTTGACCGAATTGAGCCCTTCCTATGGGAACAAATCGGAGACATGTGAGACAAATAATAAGGTGAAAAAAAATTTCGATTATCGTTTTGCAAATGACAGAAACCGATTATCGATTTTAAAACCGATAACCGGTTTTCCGGTTATCGTTTACCATCCCTAACCCAAACACCACTCAAACAGCTGGAAGAGTAGGTCAGTCTTTAGCATTTTTATAGCTCAGGTCTCTTCATGACTGTGCTGCCTAACTGGTGTCCAATATGGCAACATACTAGCTTATCAGAACCAATACGAGACGCAGCATATCAGCTGCTGAACAATAAAACCAAGATCCAAGTTCTGATGGAGCAAGTTTTACTCACACCATCCTGACATACATTAATCAGTAAGCACTGTGCCCCAACCCAGTCAGCACTTCTTGTATTTTACTGCCTGTCATACAACCACTTGCACACAGACTCTTTCTTGTTTGTACATTCGTACATTGATACACACATATATACAAGCCAAAACAAGTAAATGTATCCTCAGCTGGCCAGTGCCAAAAATGATTTGACATCAAATGTCTTTCAATGTTGCAGATTGGACACTCCAGGAACCCAGAAGAACCTGTATTAGCTACAGTGCAGTTGACTACGTTCTGAAAGGCTTGCAAGAGTCGAAGATTATAATAACTTATGCTGCAGCATGCCTAACCTGATGAAATGGCTCTTTGGTGGTCAACATAGAGCTACATCAGAGAGTCTGCACATCCCCAAAAATAATAATATATAACAATACTTACTGAGAACTAAGAAAAACACTTAAGCTGGTCCATACTTGGTGCATAATGTAGGGCCGTACCTGCAGGGCCGTGGCCCAGGGCGCAAATATGGAAAGGTCACAAATTTCAGGATGGAATAACATATTATTCCATAAAATGCACTATTTTCAAAATGTGGTGGCGCCAGATTGATGCTAGGCACAGGGCGCAATTATAGCCCGGTACGGCCCTGCATAATATACTAAGGTTAAACAATAAACAGTATGGTTCTTTTATTGGCATTTGAATCCTGCTTTGCCTGAGTGTTCCCACGTGCGATTTCTATCATGGCTTTGTTAAATTTCTAGGTCACTGATCAAATATAGTAAAAGAGTAGTGTAGGCTTTAAGAATTGTCAAGTGGCGACATCTGCAGAGTCATCCAGATTACTGGGAACAACTCATCCTGCAAAACAAAAAGAACCCTCTTCCTCGTCTCGGGTCTACCATCTTGGCCTTCTTGGTCGGCTGGCCTGACAATTGGAGACTCCTGCTTTCTCAGCTAACGAGTCCCTGGATACGCTTGACATGAAGATCTCTTCTCTCAGAACCTAGGAAGCTTTCTAGTTCATCTGTATTTGATGGATTCAAGCCAATTAAGGATGCTGATCAAATTAACAGTTTTCACATCTGTTAATCTTAGATCGGGTGAGTTGGACCCTCTTCATCTTTATTATTGATGATATGCTTGATGATTTTGCCCCTTCTATTTCTTCCATAGATCTCTAGCCTAGGGTTGTATCCCTGCTTCATGAAATTTGCATAGTGGTTATTGCAGCAGTTAAGAAGCCCAACCTTATCCCAAATAAATGCAAAAAACTATCTCAAACAGTCTGTCCTTTCTCTCCCAAACCCGAAACACTTTCAATTAAGTTATCAGGTCTTCTCTCGTCTCACCAATCTGGATTTTGTGAAATCACTGAACTGAAACACTTCTGCTCTCCATGTTATCTGACATCTATTTAGCCATAGACAAGTCCCAAGTCTCCTGACTTGCTTTTTTGATGTCTCATCAGCTTCAACGTTGTGGACTACACAGTGGCTACAACATCTTGAATCTTCATATGGTCTCAGCGAAATTGCTCTGCTTTGTCTCTATTTAAATTAGCAGTCTTGATCACTTTCGGTGAAAATTTCGAATTGCTATATAGTTGCATTTGTGACTTTATATTGGGACAAACAAATATACAGACATTAAGAAAACAGTTAGAGGATTTTTCAACCAAATAAAAGCTGCAGTTCTACCTTCATAAAAACATGCTAGTAATGACTTTTTTACTTCTGTAGCCTGCATTGTGGGAGGTCTATGATAGTAGCAGCGCTCTATTCTATTAAAGTCAGGTGCCCATTATCGTGTGTTTGCATTTGGATACATTTTCTGCAGCATAAGCACCATGCTCATTGTTTACTTAGGGATCAGTCTATCAACATCAAATAGTTAAAATTGGGTTAAGCACAGTCAAACGCCATAAATAATTTTAAGCAATACATACCAACCCATACATCATATAAAGTTTGCAAAAGATATACTTGCTTTGTTCGTATTGCATCTGCCTCAATTTTCTTTGTATCCTCCACTTTCTTCCACATTTCCTGTAAACTTGGCTCCCATTCTCTTTCATAGTCTATCGTTTGTTTAAGCTGTTCTTTGGATGGCCATAGAAGTCCTGCGTCGACGCCAGAATTTTTACCAAAATGTCCAAATAGCTGTTTTTTCACAAGCATAGACGTGTGAAGTTCTTGATAATAGTCCGGAGCTTCAGGAGGGTTCAAAACATGAGTCATTCGGTCGTGATAACGTTTTGGCATACGCGAAACGTCCCTGAGAGATGCTATTTCATCAACATCTTTAGATTCTGGTTTATTATGTTCCTGAACGGGTTCAATATCTGTCGCCGATGTTGCCAACAGTGCCTTCACTGGTCGTCTCACAGAGACTGGCGTACACTTGCCAAATTTCGTTAATTTTAACATGCTCGCAGACATCTTTTTGACATCAACAGTCAGTGCATGCAGCGGACAACAGATGGATGCAACCTTTAAAGTCATGTCAAAGTGAAGTGTGGCGCCGTCTATGTAAGTTGATACGTAAGTACATTGTATTGTGTTGCATATTCGTTTATTGAGAAAAATGGTTGACAGAAGGCAGACATTTACATATACAATATAGCATTCTGTATTGAACTAACTGCATATCCGTACCCTCCTCCACACTGCGGTCGCCCGTTGGAGGGCAGGGTGGGCGAGGACGAACGTCGCAAGTCAATTGCTAATTGATGATCCGACCAGCGAACCACCCGGCATGGACCTACCTCGCTGACTCTGGTCACCCTTAATTTGCTAAGTTTAACATTTCCGCACAAACCTCGCCATTGTGGAGCTGATCTCTTCAGATGGTCTCAGGCCACGTCGGCCTCGCGCGAGTGCGACGAGGTGCAGACGATGTTCCACATAGTGGAGGACTGCGCAATAACAAGACTTCCGGGCAGTCTCCGGGCCCTTCATAGGGTCGCGGAAGCTGCAGGCATGGAAGGGCCTGGCTCAGCAAGCCAAGCTAGCGCAAATAATAATATCCGCACTCTGGTGTACAATGCATTTAGAAGTATAGTATTCTAAAACGAACGATTTTTGTTCTAGATTATCTGCCTGTGGAATTGCACGTCAAGTGGGAATTAGGACGCAAGAAGTGTAAGAAGTCTGTCCAAGAATTTCAGATCATGATCGCAACAAATTCGAAGACTGCATACCTAGTTCTGGGGGCTTGCATACGATATATTTCTTGCTAATTACGCATGCATACCCTGTGGCTCCTGTATGTATGTAGCTGAAAATCTATAAGGCCCTATAGGCCTATAGCCAAGTCCGTAAGTTTGCAACAGACAATAAAATCTATCAATGTGCACAAAACACTTGACGGTTTTCAAATCTCTTTACAAAAAGGAGAGTGGAACAATCTAATAATTAGGCCTATGCGGTCGGCCACGTGTAGACACTGTTAACCTACAATTCCATGTACAAGTAGGCCTACACCATTCTAAGGGAACGTTAATCTACTTGTTCAGATGTCTTATGTAGAACCTATCTTATACTGTAATTTATAGTGTGATATTTTCAGGCCGAAGCCGAGGGCTGAACCCGCAAAAGTTCAGACCGGCCGGTAAAACTCTTCTGGACCATTATCAAGATCAGTGTTCTTCAGCAATAAAATTAATCTTTTAAGCGTAATATTCCGCTTTAGAGTCTTAATAGATTGAATTGTTTATAAAAAAGGAGTATCGGTCTTGGTCCCTCGGTCTTGGTCTCGGACCATCCGGTCTTGGTCTAGGTCTCGGACCACCCGGTCTCAGGGGTGGACTGGGGAGTTCAAGCGGCCCGGGAAAAAACAAAAAGCGGCCCTATCTTCATGACTTTTATTTTCCTTGTGCATTTTTTCCATCCAAACCTGAGAGCCGAGGCCTCCAAAGTCATGGGTCACTTTACAAATTACAATATACAATAACAAAAAAAACGATAAATCGCATATTTAATTTATAATTATATATAAAATATCAAGAATGCGTCAATTCAAGTTATAAATCAATTTATTCGGACTCACTGTGATGGTGTTTATAGTATAAGCAACTTCTTTAAGCTGGGTGCCATTTCGGCTACATGATCTATAATTGTGTCATTTTTATTATTCAGTTCACTTAAAACATCGGCTTCTGTTGACATAAGCATAAAAGCTTCAAGGTGTGTAGAAGACAATGAGCTTCGCAAGCGATTCTTAATGTATTTCAGTTTAGAGAAAGATCTCTCACAAGCTACTGGGGTAGACGACATAGTCAATAAGAGTTTATATGCACTAAAGAGATGCTTGTATGGTTGCCCATAGAAACTGTATTTATGTAGTACAGAAAAGCAGCAAACAGGACATTTTTTGCAAGATTTGCATTTTGGAAGTTCCTCACTCTTATCCACAACTTGGTCGTCCCAGACTTCATGTGGCGAATCTTCACTGACGCTGTCCTCTACTGAATCATCGAACATTTGGAGAAGGTATTCGTCGGGGACAGAATTTTTAAATTTGTCCCATTTTTGCGCAAAGTCAGTTAGCTCTTCTCTGAGATTAGTCGCTGTGGCGCTTTCATCGAATTTAACGAGAATACTGCTAAGGCGCTGCATCGCTGATGTAGCCAAACCTTGTTGTTTAATATCCTCAAAGTTCTGTGGATCAAGACAGGCAATATCTGCGTATAAGGAATCGTGACTTTCAAATCGCTTTTCAATAGTTTTTACAATTTTGTCCATGATGCAATTATGAACTTCAATGCGATATCTGTCCGCTGCATTATTTCCTACTACCTCGTGCGTTCTTCTCTCATCAGACATCACTTTTGGTTTGTGTAAACGTTTCTCTACAAAATTTTCCTCAATGGTAATTTCAACATTTTCTTCTTCCAACTTGTTATTAGCCCAGGACACAAATCGTTTGGCACTGTCGAGAACACCATCGAAATCTCTTGAAATATTTTTTAACAACTTAACAGTACAATCTACATTACGGTATGCTTGCAGTGCATCCATTGCGGTGGTTTGTAAATAATTAGAAAGCGATCCTGTGTGCTGGAATATTCTTAAGTATAGTTTTGCAGTGACAACCGTTTCAAACTTGATAAACTTATCTAGTAAAGTTTGAGCTGTATCCCTGATTTTTGCATTGAATGCGTCCGATGATGCTAGTTCTTGTAACGTATAAATCAATTCAATGAACAATGATGAGTTTGGATCATCAAAATTTCCAAATACTTTTTTACGCACTTTCTTTGGTCCACCATCGCGTTTCACCAATAATATTTAATCTTTGGTGTCTAGATTTCTGTTGGTGATCGACCCAAACATCCATTCTTTTATACGATTCTCTAAAGAACACCGCACATGCGTTAAGCACTTGAAATAGGCTAATTGAAGAGGTCGTGGTTTGAGTGGTAGCACTTGGAACAAGATTCAATACATGTGCTACGCGCATGTATTGAAAATTTGATGAGGTGCGACGTCACTCAGCCATTTAGTAAACCCATTGTACTGTCCTTGCATATTAGCTGCCCCATCTGTAGCATTACCGACACAATATTCAATATTTATGTTACATTCAATGAGTTTCTCTTGAAATAATTCAAACATACTTTTTCCAGTAGAAGATGTACAGTTTGCAACGCATATCAATCGCTCATGAACTTTATCTGTTACATATCTTATAATTATTGAACATTGGTCCTTCACACTTACATCCTGAGTTGTATCCAATTGAACTGAAAACATACCAGCAGATTTAATTTCCTCCGAAATGGTTTTCTTTATTATTTTTCTCATTGCATCAATGATATAATTCAATGTCGTCTTCGATATGAGGGTAATCAAATTTCCTCTCCCCTTATTCGCCAAATTAGATGCATGTCTATCATTACTTTTCTCAATAACTGTATCAAGATGTTTTTTAATTATTGGGTCAAATTTTGACAAGAGTAATAATATTTCCAAGAAATTTCCATGATCGATTGTATCGTCGTTTAATGTATAGGCAGCATCATTTTTTGACCGATAACTAAGACCACGTTTTCCAATCATTTTCAGAATCTCAATTACTCTTTCCAGCACTTGTCTCTTTTCTTGAACTTGTTGGTACCTTTTTTTATTTTGCTGAGAGAATAAAATGCTATCAATGTCTCTTTCACTTACAGACATTATGTGAGCTTCCACACACTTCTCGTGATATTTGCTGTTTTCATGTTCCTCTATTCTTTGATGCACATGTTTACAGGAATTCATTCCCGCTGTGAATGAGTTCATATCGTCAGTCTTGCCATATGCTAAGCATACTGTGCAAAACAAAGCTTTAGATTCTTTACAGTATGACACCCAATTCCTATTGATACCATTGCTTCTGAAAAATACCCGATGCGCATTTGTAAATGGTAGATCAGTTTCACTCGCACTTGGTTGTATTGGGTGAAATTTAAAAAATGATTGTAAAGTATTCTGTCGAGGACGTTTGAAATAGTAACTGGTGTTTTTATCATCGATAACTGAAGTTTCTGAACTATCATTTTCGGGATTTAGATCTGCCACTGCCAGCGTTGTTTTCATAAATATTGTGTTGTCAGTTAACTCCGTAACATTTTCTAAATGTAAGGTTTCAAGTTTGTTGGCACTACTGAATGCTGATTGTTGTCATCGTTTTGATTTGTGTCGGGTTGTGTACTTGTAGAAGGTATTTGTTGAGAGACGGTGTCTTTAGTTTGAATTGGAGTGGCTTTAAATAAATCGACTAGATTTCGGCATTTAGCTCCATCTTTACCAAGAATTTTTAGTTTCTTATCTCTTACTTTCTCCGCACCACCTTTACATTTACGTTTTGAATTTATATCACTCATAACCGTAAAATATTTTATTTAATTAATATTAATTATTATTAACTAACAAATTAAAAAGAACTTTTATCAAAGCAAACTCAGCGGAAGTAGAATGGAAGATGTAAATTCTAACATGGCGGCCGCTGGCTGTACGGAGCTCTTTATTTACGTAAGAGTACGGCTGCTGTTGTTTGGACATTATGGACCGCCATTTTGGTAGTGGCCTCTAATATCACCGCATATTAGTTATTAATTATTATTATATCACCGGTCCTGGCGGCCCATCGGGAATCGTCCCGGCGGCCCAGTCCACCCCTGCCCGGTCTTGGTCTCGGACCAACCCGGTCTCGGACCTCTCGGTCTTGGTCTCTAGGTTTTGGTCTCGTGCCCAACACCGCTTTAAGTACATGCCCATTGCTAAATGACTTCATAAATACTCCTTAAAGGCTTAGTACAGAGTGTGTTAATTAAATATGCCTCCAAGGGTATTACAGGATTTCTTTATTCAACAACTCAACAAGTATGTAAATTATACAACTCAAAAGTATGTAGGCTATTCTGAATATTAAGTTGGCAACAGAAACTGGTCAGTTATTGTTGCAAACGACTCTGCCCTTTCCTCGTGTTTTGGAAGGATCTGGAATTGTTCCGTATTCTCTTATTCCGGCCCCGATCAGTTCCAGCCTCGAACGTTTCCATGTAAATAAAATAACAGAGCACAGCAGAGATTATGAGACCGAATCAAATGCACACAACTTCATTAATTTGATATTTTAGTAGAAACATCTACTGTGGGCACAAAGCCAGCAAATTGGAATCTGTAGTAAATGTTTTATGATTTGCTATATGGCCTCGACTCTTCTCATTTTTCGCTGAGAGTTTGAACAGCTGAGATCTGTCAATGAATTAGCACCACACCGCTTATACTAGTCCAAGATTTACATCTCTTAAATAAGCCTGCATTGAGAAGAAAACCATGGTCTGCATGCTCACTTTCGCAGAGGCGTATGAGATGTGGTCTACGCTCCAAATAATGTTGCGTAGAAAAATGTTGACTAGAAGTCAAAAGAGTTGTAGAAATGTCATAGTACAGCAATGCCTCTTCAAATACTAATCTTCACAGGTTAACACATTTAATTTATTCACACATTCTCTTATATTTATGTAGCACTACTACCCATTGACAAGCATCAATCGATTGCACTAAACATTTGTAACTATAGGACTTGCTTAAGGGCACTTCCTAGGGACCATCTCAGCAGAGGCCATGAACCAACAAACACAATTGCAAGGCTAGCAATTAACAACTTGGCTGCCTTTATGTATTTATTTAACTACATATTTCTTACAAACACTCGACAAAGTGACTGAATTACAATACCTTTTTCATGGATTGATTTTTATCAGGCATCTAGGAAAGGTAAGTAAAATAAGGTAACATGTGTAGAGAAGTCAAGTTTTAAGGCAGATCAAGGCAACATATCAAGGCTTAAAAACTGTCAAGTATACGGGATATGAGTTATCACAGCTAGTAGATCCAGGACATGGCCAGGAAGGAATGTCAAGACCACATAAGTTTAGGTAAGGTAAGGCATAAGTAAAACAAGTCTCATTAGGTAGGTTAAGTGAAGTGGTCATGGTTAGGTATGTGATCATAGGTCTCGGTGAGTAAGGCAATGACGAATTAGGCAAAGGTAAGTTCAGGGTAAGTTAGGCAGATCAGGAAGAATTAGATCAGAATAATTAGACAAACCTGGACTTAATACTAAAAGCAGCCACATGTCTAGTTACCAGCTACTAGGTTCAAATAATAGCCTAAGGATGAGAAGTTCTCAATTTATCTGAATTTTTGGACGTTGTTAATCGCATTTGGTCCAGCAAACCAATTTGTGCAACTCAACTGTAGTGAATTCGTCCATTGTTTTGGCTGCATATACAACATAAGAAACAAAAACTTAATTATCTTTCATGCAATTAATTCATTTGTTTTCTTCTCCCTCTCCATCCAAGTCATTGCAACCATTTCTTTAATTTAACAAAAACAAACATCATATATTGTCAGAGCTGCCTTGTCAAATTTTAACTGTAATGAGTCATCACTGCTAGGTCCAGGTAAATTAAGTCTAGGAAAGGAAAGTTATGGATAGCCAAGGTAAGTTAAGCCAAAGTAAGGCAGTCCAGAATAGGTGCAAAAAGCAAGGCAGAAGTATAGGTAAGGCACTGATATAAGTACATCAAGGTAACATGTGCAGAGAAGTCAAGTTAAGGCAGATCAACACAACTCAAAAACTGTCAAGTTTAATAGTAAACAGTTATAACAACTAGTAGATCTAGGATTCTTTCTAAGCCAGGAAGGAATGTCAGAGAAACTGATAAGGCAGGATAAAATCAGCCTCATGAGGTTGTAAGGTAGGTCTAGTGAAGCTGTCATGACAACGTACGTTCAGTGAGATAAGTAAATGCAATTTAGGATCAGGTAAAGTAAGTTAAAGGCAAGTTAGGTAGATCATGAAGAATATAATTAGACAAATAGGAATTAATACAGAAAGCAACCACATGTATTGCTACCAGTTGCAAGGTTCCACTTAAGGCTTAATCAGGCGAAGTTCTCTGTACTTATCTTAATTTTTTGACGTAGGATAGCTTGTGTTGGGTTCGTCCAGCAAACCAATTATTAGTTCAACTGAACTGCAATGAATTTTTCCAATTGCTTCACATATTACAAAAAAGAAACAAAGGTGGTTGTGAAAATGGGGTTGGGGTTATTATAACTAAGATTAATTTGCATGTTAAACATTTCTTGGGAAAATGTTCCAGAGGGAAATTATTGTCCTAAGGGAAAAGAAGACCAGAGGAAAAGTCTGAGGGAAATGTCAGGGAGAGAAATGTCTGGGGAATGTTGTCATGGGTAAACATCCAGATACCAATTCAAGGTAGGGCTCAGGAAAGCAAGTAAACGCAATATAGGTAACGGTAAAGTAAGTTTGGTCAAGATAAAGAAGAAAATCATTAGACAAAATAGGATTTAATTCCAAGCACAGCCAAACATCTTGTAACTTATAAACTTAAGCATGATGATGTTCCAGACTTCCCTGGATTTTGTTCCAGACTTCTATGAAGTCTTGGTTGTAGAATCGTCTACTCCCCTGTCATTAGTTGAAAGAACTGCAATGGATGCTATACAGGTCTCAGGGATACAAGAAGAAAGATCTTCGATTCAATTATCTTTGTCACAGGTTACTCATTTTCACCAGTAAATAAATGGCAAAAATTGTACAGATGGTAAAATCTGGTATCACATCAGTTTAGATCAGCAGTTTTGAGTCTCAAGGACCTCTTATCAATCAATTTTGTGTCTAATTTGCGAACCACCACTGAAATTGTGTCATTGGGGAACTATGGCTATTATTATTACTATCATAGTGTAAAATGTAACTGTAATATTATAATAAATATATAACTATACCATGGGAACCACGCAACTATAATTTTAGTGTAACAAACCTTATAACAATCAGTATGAGTATTTTACTTCTTTACTATTAATTGTAATAAATATTTAAACTTTAAAATAAAACAACAGTTACATACTGTTACAATGTTCGTTATAAATTTATGTACCCATATAGGTCTTACAGGATACTATAGGTAGAGTTATTTTTATTTCAAAAGAACAAAATTGAAATTGAAGTCTTTTTATGACAGAAATTACATAGATTTTAGGCTCCTGCTCGTGGACTACCACCCAGACGACCGTAGTGGCATGTTTTGTGTTATATAACTGGAGGGTTGCATGCTCAAATCTACCTCCAGCCACTGCTTTAGGACCCTGGACGAGTTGCTCTCACTCACAATCATCTCAAGCCCAGGTAGCATAAGAGCCAATGGACCTGACTTCAGGCAGAGAACTCATCATCATCAAACACAATAAAATCTTAACTAATCTACTTGGTCAAGACCGGAACTAAAGGATTTATATATATATATATATATCGTTATATATATATATATCGTTATATATATATATATCGTTATATATATATATATATAACGATGCATATATAAAATAATGAGAAGGAAATTAAATTAAGCCACTTTAGACACATATGTAGAATGAACAAAGTAAAAACTGTGATGATGGGAGTTGTGGAGGGAAAAGGGCGATGCGGAAGACCAAACAGAGTGGATGGACAATATTACGGAATGGTGCAAAAGGGACCTTCAACGTTTAAGAATAGCGGCGCAAGACAGAGAATGATGGAAACAGATGATAAAAGTTGCATTGGACACCTACACGTCTTCGACTCACGGACCATGATGATGACTAAGTCAAGTTAAACAGTAAGCAGTAATCACCCTGAGGTCAAGAAAAGTTATGGCAATTAAGTCAAGTAAAGCAGATCTAGGTTAGGGACACAGTAAGGTAGGTCTATGTAAGTCAAGGTAAGGTAAAACAGTGGTATATATATCGTTATAGACGTGTAGGTGTCCAATGCAACTTTTATCATCTGTTTCCATCATTCTCTGTAAAACAGTTTCAGTCTCTCTTGCCCAACAATGGGGTGTAGAGACCAATTTTGGAAAAGGTAAACGAATCCCAAAAGCAAAGAAGCAGTTTGATGATCTATGCGATGATATCCGACTCACTGATCCAGAAATGCGATTCAAAGTAAATGTAGTTTACCGCACTCTTGACATTCTCATCAATCAGGTTGTTCATCGATTCAGAGGAATGCAGGTTGTGGTAGATACATTTGGCATACTGGTCCCCCGTGAATTGACTGCCGCCACCGATGATCAACTATTCACAAAGGCGACAAAGTTACAACAACAGTATTCAAATGACATAGCACCATCGTTCTTCGAGCAGCTACAAAGCTTTAGAATGGTTCTCAAACAAGAAATTAAGAAAATAAACACAATCAAAGAGTTGAGTCATCTTTTGATAATCGAAAATAGTTCTCTTGTTACATCACTCCCAGATGTCTGCACTGCATATCTTCTTTTCCTCACTTTACCAGTAACCTTGGCAACAGCAGAGAGGTCGTTCTATAAAGCTTAAGCTCATCAAAAACTATTTTTCGTAGTACCATGTTGCAAGATAGACTATCTGGATTAGCCATTCTCATCATAGAAAACGCAAAGAAAATGGACGTTGATGAACTTGTTAACATTTTTGCAGAGAAGAAGTGCCGCAGAAAGAAATTCTGAACATTCTGTAGAGTGTAGAGGCATGTCTTTAAACTATAAAATGGATTTAATTAAAGTGATGTTAAACATGTTATGACAATCAGGTTTACAGTGCGCGCGTTTACTGGTTTAGTTTCTTTAAATAACTGTTGGAGTGGGGGCCCGTATATAAAGTTGCTGTGGGGCCCGTGGTGAGATAGCTACGCCACTGTTCCGATCGATGGCTGGCGTAAGAATTAGAATCTAATTCCACTATGGATAAATACATAAATTTGAACACTAGAAAGGGAGAGAGGAGAGGGCAACCTATGTCTCATTTTTACGTCCAATCACAGCGGACTTTACATTTACCGCTGCGCGAACAAGAAAATTATAAATATTGCATGCAGGTTAAAGCCTTCAGATCTAATAGGTTGGCGCTAAATTTTCCTTTGAATTTTGGCACGCAGCAATACTTAGGCATGTTATAATTTAGCTAATTTTTACAGTACTTTAGCGTGAAGAAACATACATCACACACAATTTTACCTCGGGTAGCTTACCCACATTTGATACTGGCGCCATCTATTTCACGGAATCCCCTATTGATTAAACATGAAATCCTAATCAAAACTCTGGCGTATTGAGCAAGTAATTGTGAAGGCGCTAGAGAAATGTCTATATACATGCCTGTCAAAATTAGATCTAAATAACTTATAAGTTGACATGAATTTTGCGGCAAGTTAAAGCAGAAATTTATTTGGCATTGAGCCCATGCACTGTTGCAATGAACATGTTACTATAGCTTCATGATGATGGAAAAGATTAATTTGCCTGCAATTTTATTTCATGTTGTACAAAATAGTATGCCTACTTTATAGTGTATACTTTAAAAGCGTCCTACATATCTAATTTCTATGGAGCAATTATGATAAGAAAACTTTTGTTAAGATAATTTGTGCTCCCATTTTTCAAATTTCTGGTGGGGGCAAAATTCAAAAGATGGGGAAACGCAATATTTTAGAAATTATGCCCCCCACTTTTCAAAACCTCGTTACACCTCTGGTACATAGGGTCCTTCTTGTAACATAGGTCTATCTAGAATTCCATGAGTTAGAGCAACGATCGAGGGCAGAATCGATGTGGTGAAGCCAGTGGTTCGAAATACGTTTTGGTCGCTATGAGTAGAGTTAATCTCAGCATCAGTGAATATGCCACTGAATAAAGGATAAAAGTAATTCCTCACAACTATTTTCTCCAGCATGCGAAATAATATTGGAGTAGGCCTAATAGAAATTGGGCCTGAAATCAGCCTCATTTGAGGATGATCAGTTTTTGGGACAGGCGTGATACAACTATTAGAGCACCATTGAGGCGGCGTGTAAGAAGAAGTCAGGGAGCTATGGAAGAGATACGTAACCGGGGCAGAGAGAAGATGCACATGAGCCATAGAGGACAAAAACCAAGAGAAAATGCCACCAGGGCCGCTTGCGGACCCCGGTCAGATTTAAGTCCTCTGAACACAAATTAGTAGAGTTTTCAAGGTTTGCAGCAAGCTTGAACAAAAGTTCGCTATAACCCAAAGCAGTCGAAACAACTTGATAATGTAGTAGGCCTACACATACACAAATTTATGAAGAGTCGGAGTCCAGTAAATATATAGCGGCCTCAGTGACCGACCGAACCATTTTTTTCGGCCGAAAGCGAGAACGTAACCAAAATTGCCGCTTTGGTTTCGGCCGAAGACGAACCGAAAACGAAACTGTTCTCGAAGCGGCCTACAAGAACGTTGCTCTGATGTAGCCTACGGTCGAGTCTCAGCCAATGATGCGGACCGTGTGCGCCTCCTGTAGCCAAGTGTTTTTGTTTCGGGAAGGACGAGCTATTGGCTATTGGAGTGACCTCGACCGATAGTCAATTAAAAGACCGACGCAAGGAGCACGACGTACGAGCGCCTTACCTGCATGTTTATTCCAAGTTCACGACGAATATCCGTTATCTTCCACCAGCTATAGCATATAGGGCCTATATAGAGTCCGAGACGATTCGTCAACATCGTCAGCATGTTTGCGAACGCTGTAGCCAGATCGTCGCTCTACCCTATCGACGCAACTTGGCCCAAGGACTCTTAGCATCCATGCCATTCGTTAACAATAACTAGCTGTAGACGGGAATCCGTTGGTTGGTTTCACGCTTGTGGTGACTCTTTCAGCTTACTGTGCACTGTTTTGTTAACTGCTGCACAATATTCGTTCGTTATGACATTTAATACCATAAATCACAATAGGCTAGCGCAGCGGAGCGCCTCAATGTCAGCCTAGGCCCAGAAATCCTGCACTGGCGATATATGAATGTTCGATTGCATTACATGATACTGACTGCAGTCCTATGCCTAAATAAAAGTAAGCGTGTAGCAAAGTCGGACCTATGCAAAATGATAGCTGGAAAATAAGTAAGCTATGCAAGTAGGCCTACTTGAGTTGTCGGCTATAATTGGGATCAATGGTCATCAATTCAGTATTAAGAAAAACAACATGAAAGAAAAATATTGTAAGTCGTGCTAACGAGATTTTAACTCGTGCGCACGAGATATTAACTCGTTCTCATGACTTAAGAAGTCGTGGGAACGAGTTAATAACTCGTGCGCACGACTTAGTAAGTCATGCGCACGAGTCAATATGTCGTGGGAACGAGATATTAACTTATTCCCTAGACTTAGAAAGTCGTGCGTACGAGTTATTAACTCGTTCCCTCGACTTACTAACTCGTGCGCACGAGATAACAACTCGTTCCCAAAACTTACTAAGCCGAGGGAATGAGTTAATAACTCGAGCGCACGACTTATTAAGTCGAGGGAACGAGTTATAACTCGTGCGCACGACTTATTTGACCAATTGCAGCCCGACTTTTCTTTGACGTAAACAAACTTCTATTTTGGTATTTATGGGGAAACACATAGTTCTATAAACGAAACAATGTCTAAGATAGAGTGATTCGGGCTTTCCATTCTAAATTTAAATCCCACCTTTACAAGAACTCTTACCCAGACTCATTACTTGACATTCCATCTGTCAATTATGGACGAAAGCGACACCCTCCTTAACAGTTACTCTGCCTCTCTGCTGACCTCCTGGAAACCGAACTCTGACCTCCCACGGACTATCCTTTTGACAACCCTTTCGATTTGACGCTGCGCTCGTGAATAAGCTGGTGCCCTGTGCATAGCTTTCAAGTAACGTGTCACGATTCGAATTTTCGCAAAGGCGTTAAAGAAATGCAGCGGAACTCAGAGGCTGCATGGACAGCTAACGACGAATTGGAGGGAGATCGGCGGGGGGCATCTAACCTATACGCCTTCAGAGACTATCGAGATTCACTTAAGGAGCGACCGGCGTAAATTCACCGCGTCGAGGAGGTCATCCATGCAAATCGCCACGAAGACGAAATTCGATGCGAGAGGCTGAATCTAATTCCTTAGCTGTTCGTCCAGGAATAGCGCTCACTTTACCGACGATTCATCGACAAGAGTCCTCCATCCGCCAGGGCAGCGCTCGGAAATATGAGACCGAAGCAACTGGTCTCAACTGGTTCCGACGCCCAATGAACCGAGGGCAGAAGGGGAAGTGACGCCTAAGATATTAATGGGTCGACTGAAGAGCAGGAATTTAATCCCTGAGGCCTATGCGCTAAATCTCAACGAACCTCTAAAACGCCTCGGCTTTAGTAGTAGAGAGGACATCACACGAATCAGCGTCGAAGGGTGGGCAAGTGAGGGTCTAGGTGGAGCAATGGGACAGCAGGATCGTAGTCCGCATCACATGAGCGGAGGACGGTGTTTATCTGCTGTAACAAGGAGGGCTACAGCATAGTGTCTGGACGTGGAAAGATGTCGAAGGCCATCAACAACAGAGCGTATAACGTGACGATCGTCGAGAACCAAGTCGGCCTCTGTCCAGTTTATTTCTAAGCTACATGTAGATAGATAGTTGTATGTAAGATATTAATATGTTCTTTAAACATCAAGAAGCATCGTTGTTTGTGTTGTGTGGATGAGAAAACGAACCGTCACGGATCAAAAAGGATCGTGACATAGCGCTTTAGAAGTTTGGAGATTACGATCACGATTACGAGTGGTACTATTAAGGGTGTGTAATATGTGGCGTGAAAGGCTTAGGCCCAAAAGGAATGCATTTAAAGCCACATTGTCATTTGTGAGGCCGTTTGTACGCTGAGCGTGTGCCAGACTGGGGATATCACTCTGCAGGCGAATATGAAAACGAAAATGGAAACGAATATGATGTTCAGATTGACAGAGCTAGGTCTACATCCACCGCGAGTCCGCGACGACGAACTGCCAGTTCAAACTTCAAGTGTCTCTTGTTCATAGTTAGGCCTATTGCTTGCTGTTTGCAAAATACTGACAATATTAGATAAAATTATCCTGGCGATTTATCGTATGAGTTGTTGCCTGTTGGAATTTGGAACGCTAAAACGATAAATCACCGTTGTCCCATTTCAAACTACTTCGTTGCCAATTTTTGCAGCGACGCCATTAAGTTCCTGAAACAGAATTTTTCTACGTCATATAAAAGTCGGTCTACTATTGGTCAAATAAGTCGTGCGCACGAGTTTGTATTTCGTGCGTACGAGATAAATTATTCTTTTCCATGTCCCTTTAGAGGCTCCGTATAAAAGCGTGTCAAAGCGTGAATAGTTTTTTAGTCGCTAGGTGAAAAAACGGAAAACACCTCTTTCCACGCAATCGTCCAATCGAACCTGATTCCATTCATTCCAGTTAACACTGCGCTCCAACTCAAGCATCCGCCGACTCACAGACGTTTTTAGCAGTTTAAGGGGTTCAAAATCGGAAAAAGCATCATTTTCATTTAGACCTATAATAGCTAGGCCTAGTATATGTGAATACAAATACGAGCATGCGCATTGGAAAACCCCCGAAAACTAAACTCCGAAATCTTTCCTGGCTAATGGCTGTGCCTCTGGCCGTACGCAAAATGGCCGAAATTTGAAACCTCTTCCGTCTCGCCGCCTATAATGTATGGACTGCCCTTACTATTTTGACCTCATTCAGTTTCCTCCCTCCGTCCACTTCGCTCGTTCAATAACATAACATAACATGTTTTATAGTGGTTTAGAAGATCGTATCTGTGTAAGAGCCACTCCTTTTTCTTCCTTTGTTTACTCGTTATTTCTTTCCAATAGGCCTACCCAAATTCTAATACCCAAATAGATCGCCTTCCTCGAACTAGAACAACTATGGCTCAGTCTCGATATTTTGCTTCAGTTGGTCCTTCACTGAGTCTGTGAAGTGTGCATTCTCCATCTGTTCACTCTAAAATTCTATCTGGCAATGTCTCATCCTCTTTTGCTTTTCTTATAACCTACTTCTTCTGAATCTTCTCACGAAGCCTTTCGCACTGGCAGCGCTTCTGAACGGTTCACCCTACTAGAAGCGCTCTAGAAATGTTTAAATAGGCCTACAATAAAAATACAATACAGTTGTCTTTTTAAATATCGAATAAATAATTA
Source organism: Bimastos eiseni (assembly GCA_959347315.1). Lineage (NCBI taxonomy): Eukaryota > Metazoa > Annelida > Clitellata > Crassiclitellata > Lumbricidae > Bimastos > Bimastos eiseni. The sequence continues at coordinate 8,629,640 of OY365813.1, read as the reverse complement.
TTCGATAATCGATATTTAAAAAGAAAACTGTATTGTATTTTGCATCATCATGCATGTTTAGCGCCGCTTTCATTGCATTGAACAATTGTAATATTCATAAATCGTCGTGTGGTGAATATTCATGAGGCGTCGTAAGATGGCGTCTTATGCCAGAGAAAATGGCGGCTTCTCATATGCAGCTGTCCATGAATCATGTTTACATGGATGGTAGCGTTGCAAAACGACCGAAATGAAGCCGAACAACAAAAATATGGATAATAAACAATGCAGAAAAAAGGAAGCGACATCCTTGAATGGTATGATCGTATCGATTGTTATTTACAGGAATATCTTTATCGCGCACGCCTTGTTTATCATTTAAAGGCCTGTGTGTTGAGGTCGAGAATAACAATAGATGGAGTTGTAAGTAAGCCACTGCTTCTCCATTGATTGGTTGAGTACGAGATTCGATCCAAGTTTACAATGATTATAGTCTGTTATTGCCGCTGACCTATTATCTGAAAATTTCAATTGCTTTCGTGTTAAAATCACCAGTTAGTCGTCAAAATGGCATGGCAGTGGTTGTTGATATTCCGTGGCATCAATTTCCTGATTCATCTACAGTAATTAATTAATTAAAATCTAACTTCTTCTTAACTCCACCAATGTTTGACGAATTTGTTTGTTTACTGGTTTATGCATCAGACTGTCAGATCGTAATTGCTTATTGTCTGTCCTTAAGTCTATGCAGAAGCTGTGGGATTGCTTGCATATAAACCATGAACTAATTGCAATGTGTATGCAGAAGACAAATTTTGACACTTAAATCGAACAATTGTGCAATTGAGACTAACTTGGCTGTTGCCACCTTGTTTACATACTCACATATTTATGTAAATATGTAAGTATGTAAGTATATTCTTTAATACAACACTTGCAAATGCACATGGGACTTGCAGCAAGAAGTTATTATAATATAAGATAGAAGTAGTAATAGGTAATTGAATTGAAAGTATAGAGTTGCAAACCATCTATATAGCATCCTATTTATAGATCACTTTCCAGTCAAAGAATCACAGTGTGGTATTTCTTGATTATGTGAATGAGGCATAGGGGATTTTCCAGTTACCAGGTGACAGTAGATTACACAAGACCGACTCAGAAGTGCTGAGGACAGCGTTGAAAGTGGTTGTATCAAATGTAGGGGTGTTAGCAAAAATCCCTCCTGCATAAGTTTTTAACAATTGCTGACAGTCTCACCCTCATTGCACACCAGGGACGTGGTCTCGAGACCACGGTCTTGGTCTCGAGACGGTCTCGAGACCAGAAAATTGAGGTCTTGGTCTTGGTCTCGAATGCATCGGTCTTGGTCTTGGTCTCGGACCCTTGGTCTTGGTCTTAAAGGAATGGTCTTGGGATTGGTTTTCATCTTACGTTAGCGTTCTTGGTCATTTGCCGTATCTGAGCAATTTCTTTGATATTTGTCGGTTATTTTCGATTATTAGAGACACCAGTGTTTAAGCCCTATGCGCTTGTTATTGATTTATGACGTGCTGACCATCTATATATACATGTTACTATGGGGAAAAATGCATTTACAATGGAACCAGCCATTTCAAAATTTGCTTACACAAATTTCAAGGTTTTGGAATAATCTAATAATTATGTGGTCGGCCACGTGTAGACACTGTTAACCTACAATTCCGAGTACAAGTAGGCCTACACCGTTCACACGGAACGTTAATGTACTAGTTCAGATGTCTTATTTAGACCCTATCGTATACTGTAAGTAATTTATAGCATGATATTCTCAGGCCAAAGCCACGGGCTAAACCCGCAAAAGTTCAGGCTGGCCGGTAAAACTGTTTTTTGGACCATTATTAAGATTAGTATTCTTTAGCAATAAAATTAATGTTTTAAGCGTGTGTTATTCCGTTTTAGCATTTTAATAAATTGAATTGTTTACAAAAAAAGAGTATCTGTCTTGGTCTCGGACCACCCGGTCTTGGTCTTGGACCACCCGATCTTGTTCTTGGACCACTCGGTCTTGATCTTGAGGTTTTGGTCTCGTGCCCAACACTGTTGCACACCCCACCAGACAGGAGATGAGTATGTAGAACATTTGTGCCACTGTGGTGAAACGTACGACATAGTAGAGTCTAAATGCAGAAAGTATTGCTTTGCAGGTGATCGTAAGCATAAATGTTTTTAGCTCCACTACTAAAGAAACACCTCAGAGACGCTCTGGACATAACTACACCAAACCACATTGAAAAAGAGTGGCTGGCAGCCTATGCCAGAAAGATTAACTGTCCACTCTGAATTGTCTGACACTAAATTTTACACTCCAAATTGTCTGTCTCATAATTGTCTATCCCAAATTGTCTGACTCAGAATTGTCCAGTTATCTTTGTCTTACCTAAGGCTTCTGCAAATTTGACTTGAGTTACAGTAATGTAGGCAAAGTTCTGATGACCATTCCTTAGAGTACTATTATCCTATGAGACATGGAGACATGAATCATAATTCTGTATAGATCCGCACCGATATCGCGTTTTGCAAATTGTGCGAAACCGATTATTGCCAATTATTGTTTGCCGATTATTTGACCGATTATTTGACCGACTATTTCATTGTGTTTCCCAAGATGACCAGTTCTAAAAGATAAACCTACTGCTACTGCCTATTGTTGTGATACAAGCAAACACTTGCTCCGTAGGAGGCGTATACATGTAGTTGGGGACTAATCCTAGGCAGCCAATACAGATTAGGCACACTGCCCACTGTCGACTTTGCATGACGGAGGAGAGGAAAGATAATCTATGTAACTAGATGCCTTCTTCTAACATGCCAATGATGCCATTTCCTCCCCAGACAGGCCACTTTTACCACTTGCCAATTTGACCTAAAATGACATGATTGTGCCCAGGGTAATTAAGCAGGCACTATGACTCACTCTATGCAACAGGCTACAGCTGTAGACACTTTCCCACGGTACAAGGTACTAGCAGTCTAGCACAATGGTTACTGGGTGGTCTGAAGTAGAAGCCCGAGTTCCCCATGCTATTGGAAGCGAACGGAATGCTGTCCTTCACAGATCCAATGATGTTGCTGTCTTCATTTTGCTATTAAAGACTGAAAATAATATTATAAAATGAAAAAATTAATTTTTAATATCGGCGCCGATTATCTTGCCGATTTCCGATATCGCCAATATCTCTATAATCGGCCCGATTAATTGGCCAGTCGATTAATCAGTACAGCTCTAAGTCTGTATTAAAATTAGGAATATTCATGTGGGTTGGTTTGCAAATACCACTGACATTGTTGGTGAGGAAAGCAGTTAACTACTTCAACTACGAGAAATATTGTTTTTCTAGTAACATTTAATACACCATTGACTGTATAAGATTACATATGGATCCCAAATATATATATCATTCTGTGAGTTACCGAATTTGATCGATTATAACCATTAAGACTTTTTCTGCTGCTGTAGATTGTGGAGAAGCAAAACTTTGGCTGAGATAAAATTGGTAGGGATGTTGATTCCAACTTTGGTCAGTTTGAGGAAATGATCTCATTTTTGCATGATTTCAATATAAGGGGTTCTTGGTGAGGATGCATAGCATTGTAAGGGGTTTCCATTGTACTTGCTGATACAATACTGGGTGTGTTTTAGATGATGCTGAGCAACAACCAGACTGCAGTGGTGACTATTCGATTGAAGTGATGCCTGACCAGTTTGCATTTACTGAGGATGGAGATGAGTAAGCATAACATGCATGTCTATTCTGACAGTACAGTTCCTACTGATGGTCATCTTTGACTCCGGTGCTTCCTCTACATTCGACAGGTTGAATTTGTGTCTTACCAGATCTGGCTTTCAACAAATTAGTTGGGCCAGCAGCTTTGATGTGCTTTATAGCCCTAAAGCTTGGGCTAAATGTTCATGTCAACCAGGGCTATACCAAGCTATAATTGCACCCTCTGCCTATCATCAATCTGACATTTTAAAAATAGTGCATTTTATGGAATAATAAGTTATTCCATCCTGAAATTTGCACCCTTTCCACATTGCGCCCTGGGCCACGGTCCCACTCGCCCCTCAGTACGGCCCTGATGTCAACTGACAATTGTGTTGCTGGTTTATTATCTATTGTCTATTAACATGAAAAGAAGCTGCTGTTTTGTGTAAGTTTGCATATATGATCTTGTTTTATGTTAAGGCTAATTTTGTTTACATTGGAAATACCTTTTTGACACCACTGGAAATCGAATAAATTATTCTTGAAGCCACAACTCAAAGGCAACGACTAAAATTTGTTGATAATTATTGACTGTATTAACATTTTCATTATGAATTTGTAATGAATTATCGCATATGTGTATGCCATGTCTTCACAATGTTGTCAAATGATAAGCCAAGTTATGAACAAATAGCAATGCAAGTAGACCATTGACTGTGTCTTTTACTTACAACTTGCTTAAATGTTCTGTTATAATGGGAGCAACATTAAGAATATTAAATTACAGTATTTAAACACTGTCAAGTAAAGATACTGTTTCCATTGTGAGTAATGTATTATTGAACATTGATGCTGAAATATTAAATTTTTTTATTACAAAGGAAAAATTACAGCTAGGTTATCAAGCATTTATTTTTATATTTTACATGTTTTGTTTTATTTTTAGTGAGCAAGCTTTGAAAAGAACCCGTCATACAAATAAAGAGAAGGAACGCAAGGATCGAATCAAGAATGATATTCAGGAAATCAGAAGCCTTCTGCCTCCCATTTATACGTCAGACAAAAAACAGGTAGATTGTACAGGTTGTTTGTATATATGGATATTCCACAGTATCATATGACAGGCATTTTCGATATATTAATGGGAAGCACCATGGACTTAACTTGCAGTGCTAAGCTTGGTTAGTGTCAGAATGGGTAACTGTGCGGAGAACTCCAGTCAGTCCTCTGCTCGTTTAGCGCTTTCGTTGGTAACCAATGGGAGTTGGGAAGTGAATGTGTTGATTGTGGTATTAGTTGCTAAATTTTGCTTGTTCTTCAGAGTTTGTCCTTTAAATGATGTCTATTCGCTGTACTTGTTATGACAAGAATATTATACATATCGTGTGTAACACTTGTGTATGCAATATCATACTTACTTCAGAGGAATTTGCGGTGAGCACTGTACACTGCAGATATTACCTATTTTTAAAATATGTTTTGCTCTTTCTTAATACTCGAATTAAAATTGGAATGAACTGCTATGTTAATTGACTCCTGGGTCACAGCATATCCACAGATGTGCAGTTCTGGCTTAAAAGACATTTCAGTGAAAACCTCACATGGCAACAGCTTGATATCCCAGGAGTTATTTAATTGTTGTGCTTAGTATGTTAGAACAAGTTCAATCGTTGTGGTAGTCATTATCAAGAAGAAGGTTTCTTGTAATCATAATCACAATCGTAATCTCCAAACTTCTAAAGCGCCACTTGAAAGCC